>OY992532.1:56178149-56663621 GCA_963921185.1 Dasysyrphus tricinctus | reverse complement strand
ATTTTGTGATGCTTTTTTAGTTTCCAGCTGAGGTAGGCCAGCGGGGTCCAGGGTTTAACCGTAGAAAGCAAGGAAAACTAGGTTTGAGTAAGATTTGGAACTCCAATATATTTTTCTTTTTCTTTTTTTTTCTTTTGTTATTCTTAACACGGTATTCTTATGATTTTAATATTTTCTTACTTTACAAAATATTATTACTTATGCTAACATGGTATTTGATACTTGGTACTTGACAATTGGTAATTTTCTTAAAATAAAATAACATAATAATATGATAAAAGTACTTCGTATAAACAAGGTGGGAATGGTTCCCTGGTCTGTCTGAAGCTCAAGGCAGCGTAGATTGGGACGTACTCCCTAGCACTTGAAGCAAACGGCAGAACAAAATTATAATCCGCGGAGCAGCGAAGGAACGGGTTCGCTAGTCTAACCGAAGCTCAAGGCAGCGTAGACTGGGACGTACTCCCTAGCACTTGAAGCAAACGGCAGAACGAAAATTATAATCGGCGAAGCAGCAAAGGAACGGGTTCGCTAGTCTAACCGGAGCTCAAGGCAGCGTAGATTGGGACGTACTCCCTAGCACTTGAAGCAAACGGCAGAACAAAATTTATAAGGAGGCGGATGGGAGGGGGGATATTTCACGGCGTGAGCCAAAAAGTTTTGAAGCTTCTAACTGGTACATACAAGTAGCCAGCAGCGTACCTCTTTATTAGTGTTACTAATAAAAGCGAGATCTTTCTATGGCAAGAAGAATCTGAATTCTAGTGTATTTTCCACCCTTACTAGTCAACTTTGCTGACATAACCAACTGTGGACTGTAAGCTGATAAATGAACTTCGTTTGTTGACATAACCAACTGCCATCAGATTACCTCCATTGAAAATTGCATGGGCGCTTTAGGGTATGAATTGCTTGGCGGCAATTAGGTAGTTGCTGACGTCGTCGTAGCAAGCGGCAGGTTGTATCCTCTGTTGTAATGGGGTCTCGTTCGTATGCAATACTTGTTTATTGCTTCAGCTGGTTAATTGATGTAATGAAATCCAAGTGTTTTGCTTTCCCTGTTGGGTGGTGCGGGTGATTACGAGTATAAAGTATGTGACTTCGCTACAATTTGACTATTTTTTCTTAGTAGCTAATAATATTTGCAATTAAATCCAGATTGAATAATATGCCCGTAAGTCTTCACTTTATCACATTAACTTTAAGGAAATCATCAAACTTGTGGGAACCGAATTCTGGCCCATTATGTGACATATCAATATTTTGATTTTGAGCCCAACTTGCTTGTTTTGAGCTCAGGCCAATCCAGCCCAGTCGGAAATTTCCATCGATCAAATCTAAAAGGTTATTTCCCTTTATGACCCATTTATCGGTGCCAAAGTTCAAGATGTGATATTGTTTCATTATATAGCTACGCATGCTTTGGAAGTACTTTCTTCAACATTATACAATTGTCCAATTTTATTTGCAATCATTTTGGTTTCTCCATAATTTCCACCAACAATTGATATCTCCTTGTCGAAAGTGGTGGTACATTCGTGGGCCATTATCCTCGAAACTGAAATAAGGTTATTCTTCAAATGTTTGACCAACGACTTTAGTGACCTCTAGACTTCTCGCCAATAATGATAATCTCAGCTGTTCCTCTTGCAGCAATTTCCAAAAACAGCTTCTCTGATGGTACAATATTGAAGGTGGTGATAAAAACAAACGTTTATTACACATAATCAATGAGACATGCAACCACTGTCCAATCACCACCGTATGCCATCTGCGTTTTGCAGAAAACCCAAAGCTACTGCTTCTGCTTCTTCTGCTGCATTAAAATTTCTTACAGCTTTTGCAGAAGCTTCTCCTCGCTTCAGTAGTCACTACATTTTTTTTTTTGTGAACCACCTTATGGCATCTATTGCACTTGCAGTTGAATGCTCTATCACCATCAATAACATTACCATAAGTCTTTTATATTGTCCCTGCTCCTCGTCTAGGTTTGGCTTGGTGTGGAATGCATATGGACGGATAAATATTGCTTCTGTTCAACTATTTGCCTTCCGCTAAGTTTGAGCTTTGTTCTTCTAAAGAATTTTTTTCCCTCAGAGCCTCAGGTTTTGGCACATTTTTATGCGTTTTCATCGCACATCGGAATAATTTAAAACTTTTTAGTAGCCCATTTAAGAGAAGTATTAATAACAATTCTTTAATTGTGAAACTGCATTAAGGAATTCGATTAAATTCACCTTCTTCAATTTTGTAACTGGACTGGTCCTGTAGACGCAAATTTGGACTTCTGTCGATCCTATATTGACACTCTTGATCGTATCCAAAACTTTCACCTGCCATTACAGACTTGGTGAAATAGCGACGATAAGATCAGATTTCCCTTGGCGTCTTCTTCCAGCCACTTCTTCAGTTTAATCTCAAATTCTTTGTCACCGGCATCAAATTCAGGTTTGCGTGATTCTCCGCTTACGTGCTCCCTTTAGCCACATTTGGTCCTCACCGCTTCAATTTGCAATACCCATGTGTCGTCTCGTAATCTTCGCTCATCAGTGGCCTGATTGCATTATTTCTTATCGACATCTCGCACTAGTATAAGGTACTTTTATTCAAATTAGAAAATCTTTAAATTTTATTATTCGTTTACCTCTGAGCCCATAATCGGAATACCGACAAAATCTCCAAAAACAAAATCCACCAATCCAAAATCCCCACACTTTTAAAAATCCACAAATTTGAAATCCCCAGTCACTAAATCCATGATCCAAAATCCCCGATCCAATATCCGTTCGTGGATTTTAATTTGTGGATTTTGGTTTGTGGATTTTGGTTTTAAGGATTTTGTTTTTGTGGATTGTAGTTTGTGGATTTTGGTTTGTGGATTTTGGTTTGAGGCTTTTGGATTTGGAGCTAGGGTCCCCAACCCCCCATAATCTTTATTATTAAGAATTATTGTAATTGACGCCACCAACGCCCGCCGCGCGCCGGGCGGATGCTGTAAAAAGATTTGCTGACGAGAAGTTAAAATCACAAGAGAACGTTAGGACCTTTGCTGACCAAGTCTCTCTTAACCTTTTAGTACCAACTGCAGAAGACCAGTGGAAACATTGCCAACAAGCTATCAGAAGTGCCGCCACTGGGTTTCACTAGCCGACCACAACGAAACCACCACTTCCAATCAATGCTGCAAACTAGAACCAGAACTGCTGAGAGAACAGCTTGGGATCTCTACGGGCAAAAACGATGGTAGGAACGCCGACTTCTCAGGGGGAAAAAGAGAGAGTCTATTGGGGACTGTAGTGGTAGAGGGGATGTACGAAAGTTCTACCGAAGGGTGAGGCAATCTACGCAGGGCTACAAGGCCAGAATGGAAGCCTGCCATGACGAGAGTGGGAATATTGTAATAGACGACACATAGTCGGTGCTGAGGATCTGGAAACGACATTTTTCTAGACTGCTAAACGGCGAACATGGTCAAAATTCCGCTGTTACATAGAACAATTCATTCAACCTGGACGATGATGGTCAAAATTTCTGCCCACCCGACCTATATGAAGTGCGGTTAGCGATAGACAGCCATACTGCATAGAAATACCAGAGTTGCTCCCAAGCTCTACGAGCAGAAGAAGAGAGAGGAACACAAGCTTCTAAGAAGGAAAAAGAAAGAGCATGAGAACCGTGCGATCGAGGGAATAGAGGAATGCCATTGCATGAATGAACTTCGGAAGTCTTACCAAAAAGTAAACAGAACCTCCAAAGGGTTACAAGGCCCAAACCAAAGCCTGCAACGACTATCAGAGGAAAATCGTAGTAGAGTCGCAGCCTGTGCTGAGGATATGGAAAAATCATTTCTGCAAATTGTATAACGGCAATGAAGAACCGAATTCCATTACCATGCAGATTGCACCATTCAGCTTAGGCCAACAATTCCGGCCACCCGATCTCGATAAAGTAAAGATAGCTATATCTTAACTTAAAACCTATAAAGCTACTGGAGCTGATGGCCTTGCGGCTTAGCTATTCAAAACGGCTGGCGATGATTAGGATAGGAGTAGGTATGCATCACCAGCTCATCGAACAAACAAACGAAAAATTACTCTTCCCAATCGCTGTTTCTTTGGGCTAAGAAGGCAATTGAGAAGCAAAGCCCTTTCTCGAGCAACTAAACTATCCCTGTATATGACGCTTATCATCACGGTCCCGATGTATGGTGCAGAGGCATGGACACTGTTAACGGTGGATGAGAACGCGTTAGGCTGTTTTGAGAGGAAAATTCTCCGGGTGATTGTTGGTCCTGTCTGCATAGATGGGGAATGGAGAAGAAAATACAACAACGAGCTGTACGGGCTGTACAGCGACACCGACCTAGCCACAAACGTGAAAAGTCAACGGCTGAAATGGCTGTAGAGGTAGTAGAATAGAGGTGGACCGCGTAAAGGTGGCGCACGCAAGTAAAGGGTGCTCCAAATAACTTTTTTTTTTTTGAAAATGCTACTACTACATGGAATGTAGCTTCGGCTGTGTGGCACGTAGCGCCGCCGCCGGCCGTCCTATTGAAACCAAATGTTGCCAATATCCTCCTCTTCAATTTTTGTGAACAAAAACTCGTTCAACATGGCCCGATAACGATCGCCATTGACTGTAACGGCCACTCGAAGAAAAATGGCCCAATTATGCCTCTGGACCAAAATCCGCACCGAACAGTGACTCGTTTTGGGTGTATCGGCTTTTCAATGGCGTGCGGGTTTTCTGTGCCCCAAATGCGACAATTTTGCTTGTTTACATACCTGCCAAGATCAAAATGAGCTTCATCTGTAAAGATGATTTTTTTGGCAAAATCGGCATGTTCTCTAAGTCGATCGCAGGCCCACTTAGCGAAGCAGCCATTTGAATGAAATTATTTTTCATTATTAATCGGAAGGATCGTACTTTCAAATAAAAAAAGAAATTTGAGAAAATATTCAGTAGTTTTTTTTTAAAGCATTTTCAAAAAAAAAAAAAGTTATTTGGCGGACCCTTTAGAAGAGGACCTCAACCAACTTGGCGTGCGAAACTGGAAACAGCTAGCTAGAAACCAAGCCAGCTGGAAGAGGCTTGTTGGTTGAGGCCCTGGTCCACCCCGGACTGTAGTGCCACCTAAGGTTAGTAAGTAAGTAAGTATGCACCAGCTCATCTGCGAATATTATCGGAGAAAAGCATGCTGGATAAATGGAACCTCAGCATTGTTTAAACGCTCCTGAAGAACGGTGATCCTCTGCACTGCACCAACTACAAAGACATAAGTCTTCTTAATATCGCCTACAAGATCTTCTCTGCCGTACTTTGTGAACGCCTGAAACCATTCGTCAACAACCTGATAAGTCCATATCAGTGTGGCCTTAGGCCAGGGAAGTCCGCCATCGACCAAATATTCGCACTACGGCAGATCTTGGAAAAAAACCAAATCAAAATCGATACTCAACACCTTTTCATCGATTTAATAAATAACTTGCATATTATTAAAACTGATTTGAATGATGAAACGTTCTGACGAACTCGTGTGGCTTCTGATGAAAATTGTACACGTCTGAATCATCGATTCAACTGCAATTTATATTTTTGAGTAAGTTTTCAATTTAAAGTCATTAATTAGTACAACTAAACTACTTTATATTATTTACAATAAATAATCTGACGAATCACCTCTGTGTCTGTACAGCTCTATTTAGTTGAAATCCATAACCATTGATGATTTTGACTGCATGTATGTTTCCGGACTTTTAATACTTATTTCATTGCAAATGCATGAAACATAAATTTTTATTTCTCTACCATTTTAAAAAGCTACTAAAGAAATAATCCATCCAAAGAATCCAACACAGCATCAGTGACAGCAGTAAGCATATACAACCCAGGAAGATAACATCTAGGTATAAGGACTTGCATGTAGGTAAGATGTAACTTACCTTACCTACATTCAAAGTAAGGGGAGATCATTAAAATTATAATGTTGATGGTTACCTACTTTAGTTAACTGCATCATTCACATATACACGTGCGTAACTGTAATTAGTTTTTATTTTATTTTTTACATTTTTTGTTGCAAATATCCCGGAAACGTAAAAGCTGGTTTGGGGTCGAATTTACTCTGATATCCTCTTTGAAGGATACCTGAAGTATCCGCTGCAGTTGTTGGCATAATTTTTAGTTTCCTTGCTACTGTTGATGCTTATTGAAAATGGAATAGTGCTTCGGGGAGATATATCCGAACAAAATATAGGTAGGTACATCCACCTACGTACGTGAATTAACGAGGAACGAACCTCTTCTTCCTTCTGCATCTATATGATGGCAGCAGCGGGCGATGCGCTCTGGATGCAACTGCAACAGTTGAACACGGTACCTGATGATGCGGCCCATTTAATTTGTAACAATGAATAGTCCTTGTGTTGTATTGCAGAAGGATATAAGATTTGTAAACTCCGCTCTGTTACCACCACCACCGTGCCATCAGGTGGGATGAGCAGCAGCGAGACACCTTCTCTGAGCTATCGTGATGCAGTCGAAGGTTCTGCCATACCACACCATACAACAACCGTGAGTTTCATGAACATTGATGATTGCCGCGCGGCGCAAAAGATGACGATGACGATGATGATGATGATTGTTTTTCTGCAACAGAAACAGAGTGACACGAGATATTCTGCAGATAATGATGATGATGATGACGATTATAATGACAATAATGATGTTGATGGAAAAGGACTTGCAACCAACTCGAATGTAATTAAAACTGCAACAGTGAAACTCATGTAGAGTAAAGCATCTATATGAGGCCCTTGCTGAATTATGTAGGTCAAATGGTCCTCAGTGGAATGTTGGTGTTTATGGCAAACACTGTGTGTGCGCATCAGGAGGATTAGTTACGCGAATTGGAAAAGTGTTCCAATGATTATGGGATTCATTGTTCGGTTTCACTTGAATGGGCTTATAGGAAGGATCTGCAAGAGTATAGGCAAAGGAAACGCGGATTTGGGATAATTGGGTTAATGATGTTGCAGCCTGAGTTTTACATTTTTTTTTTTACAATAAATACAAGTGGTATTCGTTTCAGGGCACTACTCTATTACTCTGATGAGGGAAATTAGAAATGTGGTTAAGAATATAATGAACTTATGTTTTAAGCAACTATATTATTTAATTTTTGGTGTCAGTGCCTAATGTATAGGCAAAAGGTCTTAGATCATCCTTTCATTAATATTTATTTCAATAAGGGGTTTGAATAAAATGTGTGTACCTAAATTTTGTACGTGGTAATGGCATGGTGTGGATGTTGTTCTTGACTGCTAATTTGAATTTCAACTTGAAGCCATCCATGGGATTTAATGATAGTATTCACTTTATTGTTGATCCACTGTGCTTTCAAAGATTCCTTCCTATCTGTCTATTCCTTCTTACAAGCTTCATTAAACATTTTAAGTTCTTACCAGCAAGCTTATGAATTGCTCCAACCGCACTGTGCTCACGTTGCACTGTCTTTAAGGAGGTTTTTTTGAAAGCCACCTACAACCAAGCCCACTTTTATCTCAAAAATGGCTCGTATCTCGAAAACATGACTCGATGGATCTGAATGAAGTTTTGAGAGTGATTTTAATTAAAATCTGCCCACTGCAACGTCCACTTTTTATATATCTTGATTTCATACAAAAACAGCGCTAACCACTATTAGTCCAGTCATCACGTCGTGAAATAGGGCCTGACCTTGCGCGCAGAGGCACTGTCTGATTTTTTTTCATGGATCGATAGAGGCTCATTTAAAAAGCTTAAATCCAAATTTGCACCACCTGACAACTTTTTTTACCAAAGTTATTGGTAAAAATGTGTTTTTTGCCATTTTTTCGTCTTTTGTGAATATCTCGGCTGCAGTATGTCGCACAGAAAAAAATAAAGTATGGATTTATTTATTATAAGATTTGCTATTATATTATATAAAAATTAATTTGTTTAAACAAATAAAAAAAAGTTATAGTAAGTTGAAGTAAGTTTTATTGTTTGAAAATCACTCTTTCTTGATTATTAAGAAAAAAGCTCATTTAACGATGAAGTTTTTATTCTTTACTTTTAAAATCTTTGTAATTACCTACAATTTAAAAAAAAAATTCAGCCCTTGACTACTAACACAAGCCGAGAAATAAATTTATGAACATAGGTAAGTCGGTGCCCCCACGCAATTTTATGTTTTTAGGTTTTATTTTATATCTCAGCCCCAGTATGTCGCAAAGTTAAAATTAAAAAATTTTATTGTTTATAATAATTCTTTCTATCAACTTGCGTTAAATTCAATTTGTTTAAACAAATAGAAAAAAAGTTGCAGTCCATTAATAGGTTTTTTTGTGTTGATTTTATACCTATTGAGAAAAAACTGTATTTAACGGAATTTTTTTTCAGGTTTACTTTTTTTTGTAGTCCATTAGTCCATTACGACAAACAGGAGCCAAGTTATTCATGAATTAAAAATGACGCGTCAGTTTACTAACGCATTACAATATTCTTTCTCTTTTTTTGTGAATATCTCGACCTCTGTGGTATGCATGGTATGGAATGAAACTGTATTATTTTTAATAATATTCATTATGGACTTAAGGGAACTTTATTTTCTCCAAGAAGATATCTACATACCTACAAAAGTTAAAGTTAGTAGTAACTAAGTTAATTTTTTCTTATTCCGCCCACGCTAACCTAAACCTGATACCTCCAGTTATCATAAGAAGGGGGCGTGGCAGTGGGTGGATTTTACAAAAACAGCAGTGACAAATAGGACACAACCGACATGTATCAAAATACGACCATGAACGCATAACACAGACAAAAAATGGACTAATTAATGACTGATTAGAGCACAACAGATCTTTCTATTTGCCGAAAACACAACTTTGATGCTTTTTATATCACCATTCTACCCCTCCCACGTTCAAATTTCTACATATTGATAGATACATTTATATGTCAACTTTGCAGCAAAATATTTTTTTTGAAGAAACCGTTAATCTTAATTTAACATTTTGAGCACTCTCTCCATACAACAGGCCCCAGTGTGCGATGCACAGTAGTTCAGCTTTTATGGAGAGGCGGCCATAATTCTATAAAATCTGAACTAGTCAACAGATTTGAATGAAATTCTCAGACATGGTTAAAGATAAGGGTCTTCTAGTTGTTAAAGTTGATGCAAATGAGGTATGAGTTCTTCCAAAAAGTTGTAGATAACTTAATTTAATATATTTTTTCTGTACAAAATTTTCTTCCACCCCCACTTTTAGGAGTGATTTTAACAACAAATTAGATTTTTGGAACAATTTCTTAGAAAACGAAACGAGTTGAAAAACAGGCGAAATAAAATAATTATGCAAAATATTTACCACGCCCACATTTGAGGGTGTTTATGACAAAAATCTTACTTATTACACATCGTTACAAAAAAAAAAATAAAAATATACAATATATATATCGATACTCTATCCAACAAAAATTGTCAGTACAGGGAAGATAGGACGTTTGCCTCTCAGTATCGTTGCAATGGCTTGCATAGATCTGTCTCAAGTTAAAGCTCTCACAAAGCTCCATACTATGAATTATAAATTGCCACAAATCGAAGAACAATGTACATATGGTTACCATGGATACCATTTTAAACATATTAAAGAAAATATCCATTTATCTTTTTTTACCACACCACACCTTTTTAAAAGAATTTGATCACGTAAGCTTTGTGAATGTTTCAAAACTTAGCGCAAATAACTTTTTTCTTCTTAAAGACGAAAATCGTACAAATTTTAACTGCATTTTATATGTTTATTCAGAAATACAAACCAATAATAAGGGACAATCAAAACGACCACACTTTTGGCTCTGACCTTTATAAATTTTATTCTGAAAAGCTTCAAAACCGAAAGTTCTTTCAGAAAAACCACTGAAAAAGCTCTATTCTAATGTTGCGACTTGCCAAAGGCAACTCTGTTGGAATATGAATTGTTTGTTTTATTTCAGACAGCGAAGGTAGAAGCGAAAGCGAGTATACGATCAGAATGCTATTGGCATTGAAAGACGACGATCATGTTGGAGCGTTCAAAATGTTTCAAAGAATTAAAACAACAATTCCTGTATGTTAAGCAGTGGTTTTGTATCTGTTTCAGTGGTAGATTTGTTATTTTAATGTTGTGATGGTATACAGAGGCACCACAGTTTTGAAAAATGCTCGCCCATAAGCCCTGTACTGACAATTTTTGCTGGACAGACTATAATGATCACTCGTTCCTTGACCATAGATACATTCAATTCAGCTTGAACGTTAACCTCCTACCCTATTAGCTTTTCGATATCATAGGAAAACTGACTGGCCCAAGTACAGAGAAACATTTAAGACATTAATCAAACCTGATATGTTTAGTGTTCCATCCAACATAAACGAACCTTATAGCCCTTAACAAATCATTATAAACCTCATGTCCTCTTATTCGAATAAGGGGAAAAAGGAAGCCACATTGTTGGACTTCGGGGCTCGAACCACTCAGAAAAAATTGTAGGAAACTTTTCAATCGAGCCAAAAGCGGTAGAGCAGTGTCGGATTGGGATTTCTATAAGGAATTGCTTAAATTGTATAAAAAAGAATTCACGAAAACCAAAAGATTTTCTTGGAGGACATTCTGTGGCAATATAGAAGAAGCCTCCGAAGCATCAAGATTAAGAAAAATCCTCTCCACAAATCCAGTAATGCCGAGTTGCATGAAAAATGCTGATTGCTCCTTGACCAACTCTTGCGAAGAATCGCTCAATTTGCTACTGGATACTCATTTTCCAGGCAGCTCACAGACTGTTAATTAATAGTACTGCCTTACACAGGACAAGCGAAAAATTAACTTTTCCACAAAGTCTTATTACAAGGAAAGAATTACAATGGGCACTCAACAGCTTCAAACCATACAAGTTGGCAGGACCGGATTGGATGGCATCATTCCAGCTGAACTTCAGATGAATTCAGAAGTACAGTAGACGCGCGATTTAGTGGATCTCGAAATAGTGAACTATCCACTATAGTGAACACACAAAATTTTATAAAAATACTAATTTTGTATAAACATTTCGCGCAAACATTTTACACAGTTTGAGAGCTCTGAGGAATTGTTTCTGTTTTTTGTTTAAACCTGAGAGAAAGCCTTGTTTAATGCTTAGCTAAAATTAAAAACATTCACATCGAACGAAATGTGCATTTTGGATCAAATTTGCCTTTATAAAGCCTTAGATAGCTCCCGCTCGAAAAAGTGAACAATCTCGAAACAGTAAACAGGCCTGGTTTTTATTACTTCACTATATCGAGCGTCTACTGTAATTCTGCGGATTCTGGAGGTCTTTTTCATTATTTGCTTGAATCTGGCTGGTCTATGTTCCACTTCTATGGAGGTGTTTATACCTAAAGCCAGTAAATGTTCCCACGTAAACCCGAAAGATTTAAGACCTATTAGCCTAAAATCATTCCTTATAAAAACTTTTGAACGACTGATTGATATCCAACTACGATCAAGCATTGATACGAGACTACAACTGTTTACAGCTCAACATGCTTATTGCAAAGGGAAGTCAGTGGAAACAGCTCTCAACACACTAGTACGTACCATCGAATATTCCCTTCATTATAAAAAGTATACAATTATTGACTTTCTAGATATAGAAGGTGCTTTAAATAACGTCGACACATCTGCAGTCACATCTGCACTGGCATCTGGCATCTCTGAATGTTGATGGATCGCTTGGTGAACTGATTAATCTAATGCTTACTAGCAGGATTATCAAAATCAAAAGCGAGCGGCTTCTCAGCAAGAAGATCTGTTAGTGGAGGTACACCACAAAGCGGGGTTCTTTCTCCCCTTCTTTGGAACTTGGTAGTTAATGAGCTACAGAATTGCTTAGAAGCGGAGAGCTACACAGTGATTGCCAATGCGGATGACGTGGCTATAGCAAGCTAACACGATGGGCAGATCGGTACGGACTTGGACTTAAGCCCCATAAAACAGATCTTGTCCTCTTCTCCAGGAAATACAAAATTCCGCAAATAGACCCCCCTTCTATTAAAAGTGTTCCACTTACATTCTCAGACAAAGCTTAATACTTGGGTCTCATTTTAGATAAGAAGTTAAGCTGGAAACTTAACATACAGGAAAGAGTGAAAGAGTGAAAAAAACCACAGTGGCACTTTTCTCTTGCAAAAAAGCCGTTGGTAGTAAACGGGGCCTCCAACCTCACATTACTCACTGGCTATACTTTACTTTACTTACTTACTTAAGGTGGCGTTACAGTCCGGGGTGGACCAGGGCCTCAACCAACAAGCTTCTTCCAGCCGGCTCGGTTTCAAGCTAGCTGTCTCCAGTTTCGCACGCCAAGTTGGTTGAGGTCCTCTTCCACTTGCGTGCGCCATCTTTTACGCTGTCCACCTCTACTGCGCTGTCCTACTGGGTTGGATTCAAAGACTTTCCGGGCCGGAGCATTGGTGTCCATTCGCTCAAGGTGACCCAGCCATTTCAGTCGTTGGCTTTTCATTTTTGTGGCTAGGTCGGTGTCGCTGTACAGCCCGTACAGTTCGCTGTTGTATCTTCTTCTCCATTCTCCATCTATGCAGACGGGATCAAAAATCACCCGGAGAATTTTCCTCTCAAAACAGCCTAACGCGTTAGCAGTGTCCATGCCTCTGCACCATACATCAGGACCGGGATGATAAGCGTCTTATACAGGGACACTTAAGTTGCTCGAGAGAGGGCTTCTCAATTGCTTTCTTAGCCCAAAAAAACAGCGAATGGCAAGAATAATTCTTCGTTCGATCTCAGCACTGGTATAGCGGATCCTAGGTAGACAAAGTCTCTGACCACCTTAAAATTATATCAAAATACTCACTGGCTATACACTTCGGTAATTAGACCGATTCTAACTTACGGTGTGGCAGTATAGTGGATTGCCTTGGATAAGCGATACATCGTGACAAACTAAGTAAAGTCCAAAGAACAGCATGTCTATGTAAAAGTGGAGCACTTCGGTCGACTCCTTCCGCTGCACTCGATACTCTACTCCAACTCTGACACTTCTCGATATTTTCAGCTGCGGGCACAGCCATTCGCATCAATACCTCTTCACAGTGGATCAATAATGAGATTGGTCACTCCGCTATTCTGAATTGATTCGGATCACTTCCAAGTAACACTGACTACACAATCCCACTACTGAATTTCGATAAAAACTTTGAAATAACCATACCTTCCAGATCCACCTGGGAGGATGAGGAATTCTTAGAAAATCAATCAATTCACTTCTACACCGACGGATCGAAGACCGAAGATGAGGTTCGTGGAGGTGTGTACTCTTATAGACTATATTTAAGTCTCTCATTCCGTCTTTCTTATCACTGTAGCGTATTCCAGGCGGAACTTTTAGCGATAAAAGTAGTATGTACTATCTTGGCTCAAAAAAAAACGTGATATCAGCCTCGGATATCCGCATCTACTCTGATAGCCAAGCTGCTATGAAATCCTTGGACTCTAGAAACTCTAGCCCTTGACTGTCGAGCATCTCTGTTGGAGATGGCGCTACAGTTAAATATTCACATTTGTTGGGTGCCGGGTCGTAGTGACATTCCAAGTAATTGTAAAGCTGATGAACCCACTAGAAGTGGAACATTACTACCCATTTTACCTGAAAAGCTAAATATTGGTTTACCCATATCGCTACGTGTAAACTTTTGCTGGAGCATGATGCTTTGCAGAGAACAAACGTTAGGTGGGAAAACTTTACTATTTGTTTGGCAACAAAACAAGCATGGCCAAACCTTGACTTAAAGCGCTCCAAGTGTTTAATATCTCTAAGCAGACTGCACATCAGCTCTATTGGCGTACGGCTTGGAGTACTTTCAAACGATTTTTGCAGAAGCTGTATGATTTTAAAAACTTAAAATCACCTTAATTTGAGCGACTGATTCTCGGTCAATTTTTATCCAAATCGGTTTTTAAACAATTAAAATATGTATCTTTGTTTTATATAAGGCGATGCATGTAAGTGTGTACCTATCCCTTCTGGTAAAAAAGTAATGGCAAATAAATAAAAAATTTTTTGAATAGTCCATTTTGATGGTTTTTACTCTCTACAAAATAGTTTTGAGTACTATCTCGAATTTCAGCTTCGTTTTCGAGTTACCCCCCTCTAATTTAATAGCACTCCATAGCTTTCTAATGTCATTGGCCCATTTAATGTATTCTACAATAAAACCCAAGAACGTCTTTTTTCCTTATTTTACTTGTTTTTTTAGGACGTAATCAATAGCCAATAGTTCTAGGGCCGATATACATTAACATTAAGTTAATATAGTTTAACTTAGAGCTCCCAAATGGGGCCAGTAAGTTTGTTATAAGATATTGATAAGTAGGCTAGTTTTTATGAATTTTTGTCGGACTTTAAGATAGTTTTATGAAAATGGAAAAATAAAGAAAATGGTAATTCCTAGTTTGGGAGCAAAGAGTCCATAGCTTTCAAATTAGTTATCAACCTAATTCTGATTAAACCTACCCATGCCAACGTAAAAATTCAGAAAGTTGAAGTCTTAAATTTTCCCCAAATTTTGTAATAAGTATTTTGCCAAACATCATCCTTATTCCTCTCTTTTCTTATACGAATACAATACAAATAAAATATCAGATAATCGCAGTGTTTATTAATCCACATTTCCAAAGTTTTTTTGTTTTTATAAATTAACAACAAGTTTCAGACCGTAAACTACAATGTACATGACAAACAATAACAAGAAAAAAACTTATTTATCAAGCCCAAGGTTTCTTTTTTATAATTTTCATCGCAAAGCTGAGAACTAAAAAAAAAAAAAATATACATGTATAACATCCTTCTCTGTGCTTCCTGGATATTTGTTTTTATTGCCATTGGTCCTTATTTCAGTTGTGGACATTTTTCATTTGGGTCATAAGACATCTACTGTGTGTGTCATTAGCATTATTCATTTTCTTTCGCTAAGTTATTTTTTTGTTTTGTTTTCTTTTGTATATTCTCCTCAGTGTATACTTGTATTACTTTTTTATGAGTTCTTGGTTGAGGAGAGATCAGTATTTGGGTTGGTAAAATAGCTTCCTTAAAAACATTTTAGCTCCATTTTCTCCTCGATTTAAATAAATCAGTGATTACTGTCAGAGTTTTAAGTACCATTCTTTTATATAAAAGAGTAGGTACATCAAAACCACACAAAGGTAGCTAGCTTGCAAGGGAAGATTCATTAAGATGTATTTAAAAAAATTTAAGAATCTACAATTTCAACATCAAATCGTATAGTAAATACATTTAGATTAAATTAATTTAAAATTTCAGAACTTTAATTAGCACTTAAATAGCACTTAAAAGGCACTTAAATAGCTCTTGAATAGCACTTAAATAGCATTTAGTTTCTACATTATGAGATATTTAAATTTCTGGTGTGAAATACTATTCAGGTCCTACATGGACTCAGCTTGTAACGTTGGGGGATTCAGTTTATTTCAGATACAGAATTCTCTCTTGGTTTTATATACTTCTTTGCTTTCCTATTGAAAGTAGCCTGACAGTTTATAAATAAGTGATGTAAAGGGATGTTAATTCCCGACATTTTTCTATCGCCTGCTGAAGGTTAATCCATCACACAATGCATTTTAATATTACTACCAAAGTAAAATTTATAAAAAAGCAAATGAATTTGTAAAAACAATACAAACCCCTTACATACATATATGTATATCTATATGTATTATAGTAAAAAACATTCAACGCATAGCAAAAAGAATGACAAAGTGATAGGGCAATGCAGTTGCAGTGTCCCCATCATCATCGCACCAACATTCGACCAACCTCAGCACATTGTTGATAGTAAGCCCTCTGCGGGGCGGATACTTTGTGTTAAATGGGGCCATCACTGAAATTAAGATTGACCCATAAATATTCAAGGAACTGAACGAACACTATGAGACTTGTTTCTTGCTTTTGCTTTTCTGATGCACAGCACAATGGCAATTTAGTGGCAGCACCCAAAGAGGATAATTCAAATACAAGGACCTTTCTTCTGAAGTGTTGTTTGGTTTGAAATTCGTGTTTTGTTAAGCAAGCTACGATTATCTTGAATGTGTAGATTTCTACTACACAAACAAAAAAAAACAACAAAATATGTTTCAAAAAAATAGAGAGAAAGAGAAAAAGAAAACGAGATGAAAACTTTCTTCAAGTGCTTTAAGGAAAGTTTCTTCAGTAATTCCTTGTGAAATTTGCACAATAGAGAATCATACTATACAATATTACGAGTGTATAGAGAAGGAAATAAGCTGACAACAAAAAAATAAAATTCTTTATGGGTTTTCAGTGAAAGGATGAAATTTTCTGGAAGATAAATTTCTCTGACTGTTTATTATGAGACCATGAAGGCGTGGTACTGCTGGTGTTGGACAAAAAGATAACAATGCGTTTACTATATAATGGTTGTTGAGTCCTTGGATACCTATCCTATATATACCTAGTTTTCTCTTGATGACATAGATTGTGTTGTGTGAACGTTGGCCTTCAACATTATGTCTTTTGGTTATATCAAACATACCCTTGGAGTAGGTGTATATTTTGTTGTTAAAATCTATAAAGAAAGGTGTCATATAGAGCTTTAATTTTCTTCCTTCTGATGATAATACTGTCAAATCATAAGAAAGAAAAGCTTCCGTTTGGTATTAAAGGCATGACAGAAGCTGTCAATGAAACATCTTTCAAATATTTTTATCACCTCAATCTTATTTCTTGACAGGTATTAGACTTTTGTTTAAGGTTTAAGTGGGTTTATGTATATATTTCTTGAGAACTTTAAGCAACTTTTTTCGATTTTTTCCTTCACATTCTTTTACTTTAACGTAATTGGAAAAATAAGTAATCTAAAAATGTCAGTCTTGCTTTGAAATAAAGGTGATAGTTTGACACTAAAATATTGACCTTCTTAGTTGCTGAATGCAAAGAAGAAATAGTATACATACATTTACAGGGTAATTTGCATAAGATTTGCATTGCACTCAAAAAATTAATTAATTTTGCATTTGCAGGAAGCGTTGTACAAAAAACGTGGCATTCCCAAAAGTTGCTGCCAATTTGCTTGCTGGCAAAGTGCAAACAATTACAACCTCTGGCAAATCGAAGTGAAATGCGCTGGTGATAGCGATCAAAGAACGGACTCGCTACCCCAAACCACTTCAGTTTTTCTTAAGCTTTAAGTTGCTTAAGAACCTAAGTAGCTAAGTACTAACAACTAAGATTTGACCACAACTTAGTTACCTAATGGCTGCTTGGCATTGCCTTTGGAATCTTGGCACCCCATATTTCTGATATTAGCGAAAAAATAAGCTATCCAAATGGTTATTGGTCGAAAACAGTCGACCATTTTCGGAAATTGGTCGGCTATAGAAAATTTGTAATCCATGGTTAAAATTTTTCAAAGTCATCTGCGTTTTTTGGTACCTCATTTGTGAGATATTCGCAAAAAATGTATACCATCCCAAAAGCCTGGAGTGGTACAATATCTCACAAACCAGAATCTTGAATAACAATATATCGCATTTTCTGAAAACTCGAAAATGAAATCTCGCAAATTTGTAATATGTCCTATTTTTCATAATCTCCAAATTAAAAAAAATCTCGATTTTAAAAAAACTCGCATTTACATCTCTTTCAATCTCGCAGAAAGCAACCGATATCTCGAAAATTAAAATGTCGATATTGAATGCGCGATTTAAACTTGCTAGATTTCGTACCCAACCTGGAAGGCTGCTAGATCATGATAAAAGTCCAGTTTCAGGACAGTAACTGGTCATAGGTTTGTTTTTATTAATTCTCAAAGTTTTTTTCAAGGTCATCGCAGTATAATTTTTACTTGCGATTATAGGTACTATAAGGCAAGTTTTGGATTCGTGCAAAAAAAAAAATTTGAGATAACAATCAAACATGATCACTATGTCACTGATGAGTTCAAGTGAGTAAGCCGAACGAAACGCCAATTTATAGGACTAAAGGCCATAAAAAGCTATTTTGAATCAATAATTCAACAAGTCCAATCCTTAATGCTAAGTCTTCTACTTGGCTGATTTATTTCAGTAGTATATAGAATTTGTATTATAAAACCTTCTTATATAGAAACTATGCCTGGCCCAGGGCAAAAAAACTTCCAGCTTAATGATTAGGAATTCTAATCTTGTTGGATATAGTTTACAGTGGATTTTCATTGAAAAATTCATGTAAGTTGAACTGAACTTAATATAAATTGCGTATGACAAAGCCCTCACTATGTCACTGATGAGTTCAAGTGAGTAAGCCGAACGAAACGCCAATTTATAGGACTAAAGGCCATAAAAAGCTATTTTGAATCAATAATTCAACAAGTCCAATCCTTAATGCTAAGTCTTCTACTTGGCTGATTTATTTCAGTAGTATATAGAATTTGTATTATAAAACCTTCTTATATAGAAACTATGCCTGGCCCAGGGCAAAAAAACTTCCAGCTTAATGATTAGGAATTCTAATCTTGTTGGATATAGTTTACAGTGGATTTTCGTTGAAAAATTCATGTAAGTTGAACTGAACTTAATATAAATTGCGTATGACAAAGCCCTCACTATGTCACTGATGAGTTCAAGTGAGTAAGCCGAACGAAACGCCAATTTATAGGACTAAAGGCCATAAAAAGCTATTTTGAATCAATAATTCAACAAGTCCAATCCTTAATGCTAAGTCTTCTACTTGGCTGATTTATTTCAGTAGTATATAGAATTTGTATTATAAAACCTTCTTATATAGAAACTATGCCTGGCCCAGGGCAAAAAAACTTCCAGCTTAATGATTAGGAATTCTAATCTTGTTGGATATAGTTTACAGTGGATTTTCGTTGAAAAATTCATGTAAGTTGAACTGAACTTAATATAAATTGCGTATGACAAAGCTCTCACTATGTCACTGATGAGTTCAAGTGAGTAAGCCGAACGAAACGCCAATTTATAGGACTAAAGGCCATAAAAAGCTATTTTGAATCAATAATTCAACAAGTCCAATCCTTAATGCTAAGTCTTCTACTTGGCTGATTTATTTCAGTAGTATATAGAATTTGTATTATAAAACCTTCTTATCAAACATGATATTACGATGATAGAGAACACCAAACAAGTGGGTGGCAAAATTCTGTCTGTCTGTTCGTCTACAGCCTAAGCGGCTCGATCGATTTTCTTCAAACTTGGTACATAGTGGTTTTTGGTGATTCTGCCGACACGTTTTTTTCATTTTTTTTTTAGAACCAAAAATAACGGTGCCTGCCATACATTTTTTTTTGGCAAATTTACATAACCGTATTTTTCTCAAAAACGGCTTGACAACTTTTCTTAAAAAAAATTCAGTAAATTTATTTTAGTAAAGGCTTCCTTTGGGTGGAAAACTATTTTTCAAAAATGGTTATTAATGGTACCTCCCAAAGAACCATTTTTTTATTTTTTTATTTTCTTCAAAACGATACGACCGATTTCAATTATTTTTTTTATACAGAAGCTTCCAAAAAATATAAACAGTTTTGCGTACCGAAATTTTTGAAAAAATATTTTTTGGATTTTTAAAAAATGTTTCAAAATTTTTTTTCTTAAATCAAATATTTCGAAAACGACATGATAGATTTTTTTGAAACTCGATATTTAAGAGTTTTTTAGTATTCTCTACAATATTTTTAGAAAAAAATTTACATTTATGAAAAAATAACGGTACCTTCCATACAAAAGTTAAAAAACCACAAAGGAAAATATTTTCTTGCTTAAAAACGACTCCTACGATTTTGATTAAACTTTTTTAATATACTAAAAATAGTACGATCTACTACCAAAAATTATAAAATTTCACACTTAGCAATTATTAATAGTACCTGTCATAGAACGTATTTTTTTATTTTGAATTTTGTCGTTTTTGGCTAAGCGGATTAAAATGATTTTTTTTTATATACAAATTTCAGATAAGATTGAATAATATTGCATTTCAAAATTTTCAAAAAAAATGTTTTTGGATTTTTAAAAAAATGTTTCAATTTTTTTTTTTGAAAATTCGATATCTCAAAAACGGGTTGACAATTTTTTTTTCAAATTTTGTTTTTATAAACACATAAATATATTCTTTTAATTTGCATACCAAAATTTGTTCTTAAAAATGTTAAAAGAATTTTATATATAAAAAATTAATTTTTTAAGAAACCGCTCCAACGATTTTAAATTTTTGTTTCCTATACAATCATATTCAATCAAGAATTAAGATGGCATTCTTTTTTTCCACCTCAAACTGTCAAAAGAGTTGTTTTAGCTAATTTAAATGTCGTATTTCATGCTTCTCTACATTTTTCTCTCATAATTTCCATGTTTGTATATACAATTTTCTTAAACCCGCAGTGTCTTGAACATAAGAGCAAGTACGTGCGACCCAGTCGTGCATTTTATTTGAAATTCATCCTAGATTTGTTCGATGCAAGCACACGTTTCAGCAAATCGATTGAAATCAAATTCTTGTTTGAAGGTTTTGAAGTTGCTCAAAATATTTTCACAATTTTTTTGTTGACTTTGAATCCTGAATTAAATGAAATAAAATAAAATAAAATAAAATAAAATAAAATAAAATAAAATAAAATAAAATAAAATAAAATAAGATAAAATAAAATAAAATAAAATAAAATAAAAAAATATAAAATAAAATAAAATAAAATAAAATAAAATAAAATAAAATAAAATAAATTAAAATAAATTAAAATAAAATAAAATAAAATAAAATAAATTAAAATTAAATAAAATAAAATAAAATAAAATAAATTAAAATAAAATAAAATAAAATAAAATAAAATAAAATAAAATAAAATAAAATAAACTAAAATAAAATAAAATAAACTAAAATAAAATAAAATAAAATAAAATAAAATAAAATAAAATAAAATAAAATAAAATAAAATAAAATAAAATAAAATAAAATAAAATAAAATAAAATAAAATAAAATAAAATAAAATAAAATAAAATAAAATAAAATAAAATAAAATAAGATAAAATAAAATAAAATAAAATAAAATAAAATAAAAAAATATAAAATAAAATAAAATAAAATAAAATAAAATAAAATAAAATAAAATAAAATAAATTAAAATAAATTAAAATAAAATAAAATAAAATAAAATAAATTAAAATTAAATAAAATAAAATAAAATAAAATAAATTAAAATAAAATAAAATAAAATAAAATAAAATAAAATAAAATAAAATAAAATAAACTAAAATAAAATAAAATAAACTAAAATAAAATAAAATAAAATAAAATAAAATAAAATAAAATAAAATAAAATAAAATAAAATAAAATAAAATAAAATAAAATAAAATAAAATAAAATAAAATAAAATAAAATAAAATAAAATAAAATAAAATAAGATAAAATAAAATAAAATAAAATAAAATAAAATGAAATAAAATAAAATAAAATAAAATAAAATAAAATAAAATAAAATGAAATAAAATAAAATAAAATAAAATAAAATAAAATAAAATAAAATAATAAAATAAAATAAAATAAAATAAAATAAAATAAAATAAAATAAAATAAAATAAAATAAAATAAAATGAAATAGAATAAAATGAAATAAGATAAAATAAAATTTTTAAAATACAGGTTTTTGAAAGTTATCTATCTACCTACTTAAAAAACACGAACGTAAATTTTTCGAGAAAAATCCAAAAACAGATCGGTTAGAGAATTCAATTAAGTTTTAAAATCAAAATTGTATGTTCATGTTTTTTTAGTACATACCATCAGATCTTCTATTGTTTAAAATGATGGAAATTTTTTAAAGAAAACGTGCATATGTACTTATATTGCAAACAAAAATTTTAAAAAGCAACAGAAAACATACAACATTGTATACTAGGTATAGCTGGTTTCAAAGCCAAAAATTTGTTTGTTTTTGCATTCAGCTGTTGTACCCCAAAGAGGTTTTTGACTTAATAAGCTACTTAAACACTTTTAAATTAGTTTATTTTCAACATTCATACATTATGTTTTTTGAAAAAACTTTTTGAAATATCACTTAAAAACTTATTCGAATCGTAAAGGCCAATGCTTTCAATAATTGCAATTTTTCCCAGAATTTGCTGTCAAAATAAATATTTGTACTTAATAACCTGCCATAGCACACTTCAGAAAGCAAACCCAAAAGCCATGCTCTGGAAAGTTCATTGGCATTCCTCTTTGTGCATTGTGCAATACTTTACTATGAAATTAATTACTGTCTTTAACCTTGTGAAAATATATGTATGGGTACATATAGTAACATGAACGATAAGTCAAACAACAAATAACTTTCCTGCAGGAAAAATCTACAAAGTCAGTGGCCTTTTTCAAGCCCTGCCTCTCCCATGCCCATTTCCCCTCCCATTTCCTCATCCCATCACTAAATATTAAGGTAACTTTTTTTTTATTAAACTTAAGAGAGAGAGGTCATGCCAAATGAGTAGTGCAATTGCAACTAATCTCCTTACCCCTTGTCCAGCCCGGTCCCAGTTCCTACATGTTCTGCTTTCCACAGAGATTTGCAACATTTTATTTAAAAAGTTTATTTCCCGGAGATCCTGGATAGTGTTGGGAATAAGCTAAGCACCCACACCCACATCAGTCATGTGCGTATATAGCTGTCCTTTGTAAAATGTAAAATGAGAATTCCAAGGAGAACTAATTAAGTTTCTGGTTTCTTGGTTACAACACACTCTACAACACGCTTTATGCTGCGGCATTTTGCTGCAAAAGTTAACCCATTTGCAATAGGACATAGTCATGGAAGCTTATGAGTCAAAAGGAAGCAATAATAATACCATGAGCTATTGCTCAAAACTATAGGTGGTTGTACCATACTATTTGTACAAAGCAGAGTGGCAGTTATGAAATCAAAAGAAGGAAATAATACCAATGTGTGTGCTGTGTATGATATGGCCATGGCCACGGAAGTATAATGTTCCTGGTTTTTGTGCGTAGTTCTAGAAACCACAAAGAAAAAATAAACGTTTGTATTTGTATGTGCGTGTGGTAGGGTTCCCTAAGGCTTTACATTTTGTGTCCAAACAATTTCTCGAAATTTGATTTGGGTGTTGCATTGCGGAAAAAT
Organism: Dasysyrphus tricinctus; assembly: GCA_963921185.1. Lineage (NCBI taxonomy): Eukaryota > Metazoa > Arthropoda > Insecta > Diptera > Syrphidae > Dasysyrphus > Dasysyrphus tricinctus. The sequence continues at coordinate 56,640,401 of OY992532.1, read as the reverse complement.
TTTCATAGAACTCTACAAATCTAGTGCACCGATTTCATATATTTTCTGCGAAAATAGAAACTAAATAATTATAAATCACAACCACAGTTCTGTTGCTGTGATTAAAAAAATATATATTTATGTTTGGTGATTCAACAACTAGAATTGATAATGATAAAGTTACACAAGAAAATCCCTTAACTTAACATTGTGAATTTTTGAATTTCAAAGGGCATAGAATTTGAAAAATTTTAACAATGCGTATATAGCCCTCCAGGTAGAGAATTATTGTGCGTCAATGTAACTTCTTAACCACGGGAGAGCTTAGTGTTGCCGATAATAATGGTTCAAATGATGCCGAATTCAGTAAAGAAATAAAACAAAACATATTGCATCTGCCCGTTAAATACATGGGGTGCAAATTTTTATTGAAGTCAACTCGACACTAAAAAATTTTTAGAAGTGGCGTAACTAGGACTTTAAGGGCCAACTATTTTTAGGGGCCCCCTATTTCCTCACAGGGGCTAAGCCTTAGGTATAAACTTTAACTGGCATCAGCATATTAGAAAAGTTCAATTTGATATTTGATTTTGTTCGGTAAAAGGGGAAAAAAATAGTTTTTGTAAATATCTATTTCGAAAACCGTTAATTTGTTTTCAAAAGATTTAAATCTTAGCTTATGAAATTATACGAAAGAAAGATCATAACACTTTTTTGTATGAGGAACACATTTTGAGAAAAACGCTCAGTGGTCAGTATTTACCCCAGTGCAGTGTGCTGCAGTGGTAGTGTTGAAAAGATATCAATAATAATTTTGTAACGTTTGTGAACGTTTTTCCCAAAATCTGTTGCTCTAATGAAATAGAATCAGATTAAAAAACACGATTTTGACCTTAGTAATGTTACAAAGATTATAGTTTCTTGGCTAATAATGGCTGGAAAGAATGCAACTAGGGCTTTAATTTTGAAAAAAATATAAATATTTCTTAAAATATAAAATAAAATGAATACATTGACGGAGCTCTTAGATGTTCAACCTTTTTTCCAACTTATTTTTTATTAAATATCTGTGGTTATCATATATTGTTTTATGGTGTAATTTAAATAAAATATTAGTAGATACTTAGAAGAACTTGTGTGTAAATATTTAAATCCAACAGTTTTAATCCGGCAAAAAGTAGGTACCTACAAGAAATAATAAAAAAAAGAACATTTTTAGTATGGCTTTTACCTGTATACGATTTTTTTCTAATACCTGTTCTTTTAAGTCTCCAAATTAAAAATAAACTATATTTAAGGTGTTGGCATTATCTTCATTGCTTTTTTAAGATCGTGAAAAAAATTTGAAGTGTGCTGCTTACTTTTGTATAACCAAAGTCCTGAAAACCCTTTCAGGATTAGTACGGTCTTAAGGAATGATTAATAGGTATTGTATATAAAAACAAAGCAAACAAATTCAAAATCAGTTTAAAAAAGTAGTGCAACGAGTGTAGTATTAATAAAAAAAAAGTTAAAAATGTCTGAATTTGTTTTAAGTTGTAGTAATTTGTGTGAAGTTTTAATTGAAGGGATTGATTCGTTAGAACCGTATCTATAGGAACAAGATCCGTTATTAAATGGAAATGATGTTGCCGTTATTATCAGTTAAAAAGAGATTTTTTTTCTCATTTTAAACAAAAGTAAATAAGGGTTGGCTATTCCAAATCCAAATTTTACGAAAATATAGTGATTGGTTAACTGGTGCATTGGTGATTCACCTAACAAGTGGCAGTGATGACCAGACAAATGTTTCTGCTCGTAGTGACTCGGAAGGACTTCATATCGTGCACTGACCGGGGTAAAAGATATGAAGTTGAAGAACTAAAACGTTCGGTCTCACAGGATCTTATAAATGCTGCATCATCATCTGCTTTGTTTTTGGAAGGTACGTATTTTAGATTTAATAATATAAATAACAACATACTGATTTCAGATTTTTTTGTATTGCTTCTTTTTTTTAGCATTTGATGGAGATGCTGCTTTAGCTCTTATAACTCAAACCAAACTATCCATGCACCAATGCGAAGTACAAGGATATTGTTGAGGCCAAAAATTCTTGTTATCCAGAGAACATAAAAGTAAACGAGACATCTGCTAAAGTAAGGCTGCAAGATTTGCTTGATCACACTGTTAGTCGAATTTTGAAAACAATTCCTTCTGATGAACTGGAACAATTCAAAGACCAAACTTTGGAACTTCACACAAAGTGTTATGGATCAATCCCGTCCATCTTCAACGCTATATTGTAGAGCTCTAAAATTTGAATATAAGAAGGAAACACTTGACGTTATACGAGAAGAGACAAACCGTGTGAATAATGAAATTGAAGAATTGGAAGAGAGCTCAATAGCTGTTGGAATGTATGTTAAGTTAGACACCGTCTTTATTTTACGATGATAGATGGAAAAGTAGCTCAAGCTGTGTAAATACTAGTTCTGCGAGCAACTGCATTATATGTGGAGCTTAACCTTCAGCGATGATCGATGAATGACTTTTCCAAGTAGCAATCAAAGGTCCTGAATGAAGAAACTCTTAAACTGGAAATGTCAACACTGAATGCACGGATTAGATTAATGGAGTATGTACATATTTGTAATATATTAAATTAAAGAAAATCACTTCAAACATTATTACTTCAAATCTTATACATATAAAAATGAATGTTGTCTGTGTATGACCTATAGACTCAAGTACTACACAATGGATAGAGCTCAAATTCATAGGTTATTACTCAAAAAATTACTGGCAAGGTTTAAAGAGTAATTTTAAATAATTTCAATAAGTGGCACTGCACTTTATCATAAAAGAGAAAAAATTGTGTTTATATGAGAAAAAATATTCATTATTTTAAGAAAATAGCCCTGTATTTTATGTCAGTTAATATAATTTTTGCTATTCGAAACTCTGAAAATAAATTCAAAAATGTCTGTTATAAGAAAATTCCACCGAAACGAAGAAGTCAATGCACATCAAGAAATTATCAAATAACAGTTTAGTTAAACGCTGAAATGATCGAAAACAATACAAACTTACAGGCTGCAAATTCCCGTACAGATGAAACGACGCATTGAGACAGAATACAAAATTACCGTTTAAGAAAAAGATGGCCACGAGCAATTATACCAAATATTTCCACAAAACGAATTTTCACCAGATAACACTGGTTTCAGGTACGTTAGTTTGCAAGCCAGGGTTGTAAAAGAATGCAATCTTTTGTGAATGCAATCTGTTATGACTTCAACTTCAATCTTTTGAGGATTCATGAATTATTTGAATTAATTTGCATTCTTTTGAATTATTTTAAACTCCTAAACAATCTTTTGAATTACACTAAATCTTTTCCATTCAATTGTCAATTGATCTTTAATTGTTAGGTGAATTTAATAGGTTAAAGGCTCTCCTAAGCCAACGCGAAATCACAGCAAATCATTTGCAATGATACAACCTATGAAAGATAGACTATGCTACACAACTTTTCAAGTTGGTTTGGGAGAGCCTTAAATCGAATAAGTATTCAAATATGGTAAAGGGACAAATTCAACTTGATTTAAAAGATTTCTTGGAAATTCAAAAGAATACAAATGAATGCAAAGAATGAAAATGAATGCAAAGAATGCAAATGCATGAAATTTAAAAAGAAAGTATTGAGTGCTGGAAATTGAAATCATATTCAAGAGAAGTCAATGAATGAGATCTTTTGATTTAGGATTCAACAAATAAAAGGTTTTAAATAATTGCATTTGCCAAAGATTGCATTCTTTTACAACCATGCAATTATTTTTTCGACGCAGTTAATATTCGATTTATTATAATATCTATTGGTTGTTTTTTATCTTAGATCTGACTCTTTAAGCTTCCAATAAATTAGTTTTCAGGAACATTTTGTTTGCATGCATAAAAGGTATTGAAATAAAATATTTAAAAAAAGGCCAAATTCGGGCAAATTTTGTATGTTATGCTTCAATATTTGAGGATACTATAATATTTATTGATATTCATAATGTTAATCTTTTACGTTTATTAAATTTGTCTATCCGTGCGAAGCCGGGACGGGTCAGCTAGTTGTTTATAAAATTGCTTCTTTCTCGTTTTATATAATTTATTATTTTGTCAATAAATAGAAAATTAAGTTTAGTTTTAAGAACTCCTTTGTAACGAGAAGTTGTTATTTATAAAGATTTTTTATATGAACAAGAACTTTAAAATATTACACCTGGGATAAAACTTAACCTTTAAATCATGAAAAAAAGCAATTCAAGCTGAATTCATGTCAAAGGTTGGAATAATGGTTGCCGTGGTAAGACAAGGAACTGGAACAACGAAGGACGGCATTATATCACGAAGATTTTTCGGAAGTCCAAATTTAGCTGCAGAGATCACCAAAATAGACATTAGATTGATAACGAGACTCGCAGTCATTTTGGAAGTTATTTGCAGCAACTTTTCAATCGATATCCAAAAATTTAAGGCTTATTCTGAAGAGACAGCTAAACTTACGATAGGTATCGTTATACTCCTGGTATCACATGCCCGCAACTATTCACAAAATTTTATTACACGGAGCAGAAGTAATAGAAAGTGTAGTGCATCCTTGCCAGTTTGATCACTTTCAGAAGAGGCCCAGGAAAGCAGAAATAAGGACTAGAAGTACTATAGGACCCATCACTCCAGGAAATTTTGCCAGTTATCCACGAATGAGGATATTTTTCACATGATCATAGTATTATCCGATCCATTTATAACCCAATTAAGACCTGAACCGAAGAAAAAACATCTCCCTTTGAGTGAAGAAAGCTCTTGAATTATTTAAATGCTTTATTATATATACTTATTTATTTATTGATCTATTTATTAATTTATTTCCTATGTTTATATATGCTAGTATTATTATGAATGTACATATGTATATGAATATATAAAAACAAACAGAAACAAATAATTTTTTTTTTCATAAGTCAATAAACTCTACAATTCTGAACAATGTCAATAACTTGTCTTCTATTGACTTTTTTTCAACCAAATTTTGTCGATATATGTTTAAGTCCGATCCAAACATGTGTGCCAAATTGCATTGCTCTCCGTTTTATAGTTAAGATTTAATAGTTTTTTTCCACTCTCCCATACAAAAGGCACCACTGTGCGCCACTGGGTTAGACAAAGCGAGAAATTGCAAAATAAATAAAGTTTGATGTGACATAAAATTTGTGATGGTTTAACTATTATAATAATGAAAAAAAAGTAAGGCTGGAAATAAGTCTGAACTCTTTGGGGCGTAGGTAGTATTCATATAGATATTATTTGAGCTGTTGCTAAGCAAACCTGCAGTTAATCTTAGTGAAACTTTATCAGGTAATCTTCAGTTTTGCTTGGTAATAACTTTAATATCTATTCAGCTTTGCTTGTTTTTTAATATTTTTTTTTAATATTTTGCTGTTTATTTTTCATTCTCTCAACTGTGGTATTTTGTATGGGATGGTTTTCGGGACACCTTTTGTTTTTTTTTTTCCAGCGGTGCAAAAGTAGGACGGTTAGATTATTCTTGTGTGGACTATTACACTAAAATCGGACGAGAGGTAACCTTCTTTGGTCAAGAAGAATTGCATAAAAGATAATTTGTCAGCTAGGCAATGAATTAAAGTTAGTTGACTTCATGGGTGACGTCACACTATAGCACCTTTGTTAAATTATGATTATAGAAATCATTTTCTACAAGAGTTCTTAATGAAAATTAAATAGTAAAATTTGGTACACTTATAGCCAGTGGTACAAACGTGGTTAAAATTTTGATCAGTAGTTCAGAAATTTTAACTTACCGATTTTGACGAGTTTATAATGAGGTTCAACGATGGTTTAAGCATGTAATTGGCTCTTATCACATGGCTGAACCTTAAACCATAGTTAAACTTCAGTTAATCCGCCGCTGAACCACGGATCGAAATCTGAATCCTTATGGACTTACAGAAACGCTGAATCCATATTCATTGCCAAAATTGTATTTTTTCATAATGAGGGTCTTCAAAATTTAAAATGGATTAGATACTCTACCAAATTGCAGGATTATAATTAAGTCCAACTGATGTGTATTATGTTCTTAGACAATATGACGAGCTAAAATGTTTATTTTAAATAAAAGCAGACTTGTACCAACTCAAAAATTTGGTGAAATAATATTTCCAAAGAATTTAAACTAATGTTTGAGCTTTTTCTTTGATTATAATTATAAATCTAATAAGTGCAAATGTGATTTTTTAAATGCACTATTTTGTAGCACATTCCAATCAGTTTTGGCAAAGACACTGGGCTTGGGCTTTTCAAATCACTAAGTAATTTTTCCTCAAGAATATTGGCATGAGATTTTTTTTTTTTTTTCATCGGAATCCCAACACTAGCTTTAAACGTTTAAAAAAAGAAGAATTCATTTTGTTATTATTTTGAATGTTTCACACTTTTTATTTCACTTTAGCATTATGCCATGATTATCATTTATTTAAAAAATTTATTATTTAAAAAAAATGATTAGAAATTATGTGTGATTTATTCTTTCCATGTGTATGCACCGCTTTGATCGCCACCACCAACTGGCTTATTGACAATGCTCTTGCGTGTAGTTGTTGATATTGGCTTAATTAGTTTTGGTGCTGGCTTGTATGTAGGGAGAGCGGTTGGTAGAGGCTTAATTGATGGCCTAATAGTTTTTGGTGTTGGCTGATATGCAGGGAGAGCGGTTGGCAGAGGCTTAATTGATGGTCTAATAGTTTTTGGTGATGGCTGATATGCAGGCAATGGTTTTGGCTGATATGCTGGCGATGGTTTTGGCTGATATGCTGGCACTGGTTTTGGCTTCAAAGGTAATGGCAGGTTAACTGGCTTAACCTGTGATGCCTCTGGTTCCACTTTTTCCTCGACATTTTTCTGAACTTCTGGGTCAGCTGCGTTGACTGCAACAACAAGCACTACCATCAAGGATAAGACGAACTGTATACAAACGAAATGATTAAATATAATGAATTCCTTTTCAGAAAAAATGAGATTGCAATATTTACTTTCATATTGATTATTTTTTTGAGATGACTTCTTAGATAAAGAGATAACTTTTTGTGATACTTAATTCTACATTGGCTGGCTCTTTTATACCTAGCGACATTTCTTTCTAAATTTCACAAACATGATCGGGTTAATCCAAAAATAATAACAAATAAACAAATTTTAGAAATTAATTACATTATTCTTTTATTAAAAACAAGGAACAGGTGTTTTTTTATTTCTAAACAAGTTTTATTTATTTTGCTTAAAATATGTCAATAACAATTAAATTTCCCTTTTTTTTAATTTTATTGTCAACATCACTGGACTGATCAAACTCGAAGACAGTTAGTGACAAACCTGTTTGTTTATTTAAGCTTAGTACTAAATTTATTCTTATAATAAATTCAGAGTCAACAATGGTTAGAGTTTATGCAACGAGTATAGGTAAATCTAGTTAACAATAAACAATAGATATTGAAAAAAAAATATATTTTGATGCACCGACATATCAAAATTAAAATAATATTCTTGTCGGGGGAGAGGCTTAGTCACGCTTCAATATTTGGATTCAAATTTTTACGAGACCATCAGGATATAGCGCAAGAAAAATTAAACTTTTGCTTTGTAAAAATTTCAATAGTTTTATCAATAGATGAATAGATTTAGAGAAAAATTTGTAAGAACTTCATGGCCTAGTTAGTAAACTTAGATGGGCAACAATTTATCAACATATCCTTTAAATAAAACTAAGTTTTTAGGGTAGCAGAGTTGAGGGAATCGTCACCATCTTGAAAAAAAGGAGTGATTTTGTATTTCTTAACTTCCTCGAACTATTATATTTTACAACAAATTATGTGACAATTTTTACATACATATGTAGCTGTTAACGAACTCCGTAAGTTCATTAGTCTTTAAGTTACATAAAAAGAGACAAAAAGTTCACGCAAATATGTATGTCTCATGTGTTGAAGCGTGGGGGTCAGACTTTTTGCTCACTTGTGAATGTTTTTATGATAAAAAGAACAAAATCAAGTTTTTTATCTTAAGAATCTGGAAAGATGCTATAATTTTTTTCAAAAAATATTGTAAGTATCAAAATTCTACACAAAAAAGATTATAATACTTGTTTTAAGCGGTATATACAAGTTATGCACTCGTAGAAAAAATGTTTGTCTATCTGTCTGCCTGTCCGTTGAGCTACAGCCTTAATGCCTGGATCAATTTTCTTCAAAGTTGGTACATAGCATTTTTGGTTATTCCCCACACACGTTTTTTTCTTTTCTTTTTGAAGTAAAAATAACGGTACCTACCTGCCATAAATTTTTTTTAAGCAATTCTACATACATAGAGCTAATTGTATTTCTCTCAAAAACGGCTCCACAATTTTCCTTGAAACAAAAATTCATTTGATTTTTAAAAAATGATTTTTTTTTTGAAAATCAAATAGGTACATATGTAACTTGAAAATGACAAGATCGATTTTTTGAAACTCGGTTATTTAAAAATTCTTAAAATATTTAAAAAAAAAAATGAACCTGCTTATATGAAATAAAATGCACGACTGGGTCGCACGTACTTGCTCTTATGTTCAAGGCACTGTGGGCTTAAGAAAATTGTATACTTATAAAAACATGGAAATTATGAGAGAAAAAAGTAGATAAGCATGAAATACGACATTTAAATTGGATAAAACAACTCTTTTGACAGTTTGATGTGGAAAAAAAGACTGCCATCTTAATTCTTGATTGAATATAATTGTATGTGAAACAAAAATTTAAAATCCTTGGAGCGGTTTTTAAAAAAATTAATTTTTTAAATATATAAAATTCCCAAAACATTTTTAAGAAAAAATTTTGGTATGTAAATCTAAAGTATATATTTATGTGTATATAAAAACAAAATTTGAAAAAAAATTGTCAATCCGTTTTTGAGATATCGAATTTTCAAAAAAAAAATTTGCAAACTTTTTTTAAAAATCCAAAAACTTTTTTTTTTGAAAATTTTTATATGCAATATTATTTGATTTTATCTGAATTTTGTACGTAAAAAAATTCATCTAAATCCGTTAAGCCGATAACGAGAAAATTCAAAATAAAAAAATACGTTCTATGACAGGTACTATTAATAGTTGCTAAGTGTAAAATTTTATAATTTTTGGCAATAGATCGTACTAATTTAAGTACATAGAAAAAGTTTAATCAAAATCGTAGGAGTCATTTTCAAGCAAAAAAATATTTTCCTTTGCGGTTTTTTAACCTTTGTATGGAAGGTACCGTTATTTTTTCATAAATGTAAAATGTTTTCTGAAAATATTTGAGAAAGTACTAAAAAAGTCTTAAATATCGAGTTTCAAACAAATCGATCATGTTGTTTTCGAAATATTTGATTTTCCAAAAAGAATTTTGAAACATTTTTTAAAAATCCAAAAAATATTTTTTCAAAAATTTTAGTACACAAAACTGCTCATATTTTTTGGTAGCTTTTGTGTAAAAAAAATAATTGAAATCGGTCGTACCGTTTTGAAGAAAATCAAAAATGAAAAAAATGGTTCTTTGGGAGGTACCATTAATAACCATTTCTAAAAAATGGTTTCCCACCCTAAGGAGGCCTTTACTAAAATAAATTTATCGAATTTTTTTTAAGAAAAGTTGTCGAGCCGTTTTTGAGAAAAATACGATTATGTAAAATTTCTAAAAAAAATTGTATGGCAGGTACCGTTATTTTTGATTCTAAAAAAAAATGAAAAAAATGTGTGGGCATAATCATCAAAAACCACTATGTACCAAGTTTGAAGAAAATCGATCGAGTCGTTTAGGCTGTAGATGAACAGACAGACAGACAGACAGACAGAATTGTGCCACCCACTTTTTTGGTGTTCTCTATCATCGTAGATAATATCATGTTTGACTGTTATCTCAAAATTTTTTTTTTGCACGAATCCAAAACTTGCCTTATAGTAGGTACCTATAATCGCAAGTAAAAATAATGGTAACTTCCATAGCAATGTTAAAAAACCCTTGAAAAATTTTTTTCTCAAAAATGGCTCCTACTACATATTGTGATACAACTTGTAAAATTTGTGTCCTTAAGGAGGGTCCACACTAACGTGTGGCATTACATTTTTGAGCTAGACCGGATTCCGGATTTTGCAGTTCACCACAGTGGCGTAGCTAGGATATTTGCCGCCCGGGCGAAACAATAATTTGCCGCCCCTTCGGTCTAACAATAAATAAATAAATTGGGTGGCGCAACAGCTCGTGGAGAACCAGGGCCTAGTGACTTACAACTCACAATCATTCCTGTGTGCGTGTTTGTTGGAAGGAATGGAAGGGACCTACAGTTTTTTGCTGAGTCCGAACGGCTAAATGAGAAGCACTTTTTCATGACAAGTATACTCTTGGAGGATTTGTCAGTTCCTCGCAAGAGGCAGTACCTTGAATAAAACATTTCTGTTTTTAGGTGGCACGGCTGGGAATCGAACCCAGACCTTCGGCATGACAGTCCGACGCACTAACCATCATGCCACGAGGTACTACAGTACCTAATAAGAAAATTTTGTGATAGGTACCTTCATATCATCGGCCTTAAAGTTGCAGACAAAATTTTGATTAAAATATTTTGTTTTTACAAATGAAAGGAATTACATTCTGCGGAATATTGATACACGCCGCAATATCTACTGAATGAATTTTTTTGTTTCTGACCTACTAAGATTTAACTTTAAACCGACTGTATATAACATAGGCACATAACACTTGAAATTTTTTTAATGTTTGCTTTCGTCCAAAAATAGTGAAGTTCATAATTGTTCATTAGGCGTGTCCCACCAAATAAAATCTCTGAGAGCTCAGAGATTTTTAAAGTGGGACAAAAAATCTCACCTGAGCACTGAGATTTTCTTCAGAGATTACTGAGACGAATTTTTTGTTGGATTAATTTCTCAATGTTCTTTCTTAACTAAAACTGTTAATTTGACAGCTAAATTGTAATTTATCGATGATGTGCAAATACGAAATTGATACAAAAATACAAAATAGAGGTTGATAAGCGGGAAAAATAAATTGATCTTAGTATTATTTTTCATTCATTTCATAAAGCTTTGTGCTTAAACATTTAAATAGTTAAAGCAAAGTAAAAATTTTGTTTCCATAATTTCAGTACGATTGAACCGAGAATCTTGTTCAATTTGATTTTGAGCACTCGGTAAAATTTTACTTGGTGAGTCACACCTATTGTTTCATCAGTACTCGACACCAAAACTGAGAAATTTCATACTGTTCATAATTCTCAGATCTAATGATCCATGAACCATGAAAGGGTCAACGCCACGACTAAGTCACTACTGAGTGTCTGACTACAAAGCTGTTACTCAAAAAACTCAAATTTTTGTTTTAAATTATTTGTGTTGAATGCAGCCATATGTATAATTTAGAGCTTTTTTTGTTTGCTGGTCTTATGTTTTAAAAAAAAATTAATGTACCTAATGATTTATCAGTTTTGTTTAAATAATATTTATTTTTTATTTTTGAAAAAAAAAAAACAAATCATCTGCGGAAATATTTAATCTACAGCATTTTTTTTTCAAATCTAACGCAACAAATTTTCTGAGAAAGGTCAACCCATCTGAACTCTAAATTGAGAGAATTAACAAACACATATTATGTATAAAGCTACAAAAGAAATGGTCATTACGAAAGTTTTCATTTTGTTTCAAAGTTTGAAAGAATTGTTAATTTAAAAAATAAACTTTTGTGTTTATTTCCAACTTCTCACGAACAACGAGGATGATTTTGCCACCCCTACAAATTTGAATACTATAAAAATTATATGTTAATAAATAAAAATTTCATAAAATTATCACTAAAAAAACTTTTGTAATTGGTTTACAACATCCCATGAACAACGAAGATGATTTTCCCATTTGCCGCCCCTAACTCCTGGCGCCCGGGGTGACCGCCCCCTTCCCCCCCCCCCCCTAGTTACGCTACTGGTTCACATAATAGTGGGTGTAACCGACTGTACTACTAACTTCACTGTGAATTTAGCAGTGCCTGTCCTTTTTTCAGCAACCGGGCTAGCTAAGGATTCTGAAATAAGGCTCTGAATTTGCAGTTTAATTTACAGTTCAAGAAAAGGAGAAAACCAAATTTTTAAATCCTTACATAAAAAAAATGTCATACTGTACTGCTAACTTTACTGTGAAGTTAGCATAAAAGTCCTTTTCTCAGCAACGGTGATACTTAATTTTTTAATTAATTTAATTAATTAATTTGCAGTTCAAGAAAAATTAATGTCCAAATTTGTAAGTCCAAATTTGAAAAAAAAATTCGAATAAATTCATTTTTCACTGTTAACGTAACTGTGAAGTTAGTAGTACATATCCTTGAACCTAGCCAGCTAGAAAATTGCAGTTATAGTTCAAATTAGCAGTTTTTCATGCACTTCAAGAAAAAACTAAGTTAAAATTTTGAAGTCCAAATTTAAAAAAGAAATCGATGAATTCACTTTATTGTTAACGTCAGTGTGAAGTAAGCAGTACATACCCTTTTCTCAGCAATTGAGCCACCTAGAAAATTGCAGTTAGGTCCAAATTTGCAGTTTTTATGCACTTCAAGAAAAAACTTAGTTCAAGGTTTGGAGTCAAATTTGACAAAAAAAATTCAGTTTGCACTGTTAACGTCAGTCAGTGTGAAGTTAGCAGTACATATCTTGATATCTTTTTCTCAGCAACTTCAAGAAAAAATTTGGACTTCAAAATTTGACCAGAGTTTTGCTTGAAGTACATGAAAAACTGCAAATTCTATATATAGGTACTCTATGTACTACATACAAGGCAAGTTTTGGATTCGTGCCAAACAAAAAATTGAGATAACAATCAAACAAACATTACGATGATAGAGAACAACTTTTCTTAAACAAATTCAGTACATTACTTTTAGTAAAGGCTTCCTTTGGGTGGGAAACCATTTTTCAAAAAATGGTTATTAATGTTACCTCCCAAAGAACCATTTTTTAATTTTTGATTTTCTTCGAAACGGTATGACTGATTTTAATAATTTTTTTTATACGGAAGCTTAAAAAAATACGGCTGTGAAGTTAGCAGGGCAACTTTCACCCACGCAGTTGGGACCTTGACAGTAATTTGCCGTTTTTTTTTTGCATTTCTATTCCCGATTTTGCAGTTCGCCAAATAACGGTGTAATTAAGTGACCTGCTAACTTCACAGTGAAGTTAGCAGGTCACATGGCGTATCTCAGGAATCAAGTATGCTAGGAACTTGTAGTAAGGCTCCAAATTTGCAGTTTGTTTGCATTTCAACGATAGGCTAGGTCAGAATTTTGAAGTCCATTTTTTGAAAAAAATTTCATACTGACCGACCTGCTAACTTCACGGTGAAGTTAGCAGGTCACATGGTGTATCTCAGGGCCCAAGCATGCTAGGAACTTGCAATAAGGCTCCAAATTTGCAGTTTTTTTGCATTTCAACGATAGGCTATGTTCAAAATTTGAAGTCCTCAATTTAAAAATTTCAGTTAGCAGGTCAGTGTGAAATTTTTTTCAAAAAAAGAACTTCAAATTTTGAACATAACCTATCGTTGAAATGCAAAAAAAACTGCAAATTTGGAGCCTTACTACAAGTTTCTAGCATGCTTGGGCCCTGAGATACACCATGTGACCTGCTGACTTCACTGTGAAGTTAGCAGGTCACTAAATTACACCGTTATTTGGCGTACTGCAAAATCGGGAATAGAAATGCAAAAAAAATCCAAAAAAACTGCAAATTCCTGTCAAGGTCCCAATTGCGTGGGTGAAAGTTGCCCTGCTAACTTCACAGACGTTAAAAAAATATAAATATAGTTCTGTGTACCAACATTTTTGAAAAATATTTTTTGGATTTTTAAAAAATATTTCAATTTCTTTTTTGAAAATCGAATATTTCGAAAACGATGAGATCGATTTTTTCAAACACTATACTTACGAGATTTTTGGTACTCTCTAAAATATTTTTGGAAAAAAAAATTTATTTATGAAAAATTAACGGTACCTTCCATACAAAAGTTAAAAAAACGCAAAGGAAAATATTTTTTTTCCAAAAATGACTCCTACGATTTTGATTAAACTTTTCCCATATATGTATGTACTTAAATAAGTAGGATCTGCTGCCAGAAATTATAAAATCTTACACTTATCAACTACTAATAGTACCTGTCATAGCACGTTTTTTGTTATTTTAATTTTCTCATTATCGGATAAATGGATTTAGATGAATTTTGTTATATACAAATTTGAGATAAAATTAAATAATATTGCATATCAAAATTTTCAAAAAAAAAGTTTTTGAACTTTTAAAAAAAGTTTCATTTTTTTTTTGAAATTTAATATCTCAAAAACGGCTTGACAATTTTTTTTTTTAATTTTGTTTCTATCTGCACACAAATATATACTTTAAATTTGCAGTTCAAATTTTGTCCTTAAAAATGTTTTAAGAATTTTATATTTAAAAAATTAATTTTTTTAAAAACCGCTCCAACGAACGATTTAATTGTTTTTTTCCATACATTAATATTCAATCAAGAATTAGGATGGCATTCTTTTTTTCACCTCAAACTGTCAAAGGAGTTGTATTAGCTAATTTAATTATCGTATTTCACGCTTCTCTACATTTTTCTCTCATAGTTTCCATGTTTTTGTATACAATTTTCTTAAAGCCATAGTGTCTTGAACATAAGAGCAAGCACGTGCGACCCGGTCGTGCATTTTATTTTTTTTATTTAATGCAAATTTTTACACAACACCCTTGCGTTGGCTGGGTGAAGTACTGAACAGGTTCTTCCAAAAATCTGTTTCTATTACCCAAAAAAAAAACGAAATACACGACTGGATCGCACGTACTTACTTGCTTTTATGTTCAAGTTGTGTGGGACTTCAGAACTTTAAAAAATATTCAAATAATTTTAGAAAAAGTATAAGAAAGAATTTAAATCGTTCTTTTCATTGTATGAATAGTCTGATAAATAACTTAGAGCTCAAAAAAAAAGTATGCTATTTGATTACTTGAAAAAATATGAATTATAGGTATGCAAAAAAAAAAAATATAAAATCGTTGGAGCCGTTTTCTTAAAAATAATTTTTTTATATACATTAAATTTTTGCTACATTTTTCATAAAAAATTTTGGTATGCCAATTTTGAGTATATATAAATATACATTTAAAAATGAAATTTCAAAACAATTCATCAACCCGTTTTTGAAATATTGAATTTTCAAAAAAAAAAAAATTTGAATCTTTTTAAAAAAAACCCCAAAATTTAATAACCCCAGGAACCACACCCTAAGATACTTCCACTCAGGTGCGGGACACCCTGTATATGAATTAAATTTTATTTTAAATTTTGAAATTTCTTAAAAAAACAAAGTTTTTTGTTTTCTGATCAGATTATGCTCTAAGAGCCAAAGAGAATAGAAAAATTAGTATAATTGCAACTTTATGGCCAAAAAACAACTTCGCAAAAGGCTGTAAAGTGAAGTTAGCACAAAACAATTCATCAACCCGTTTTTGAAATATTGAATTTTCAAAAAAAAAAAAATTTGAATCTTTTTTAAAAAAAACCAAAATTTATTTTTTCCAAAAATTCGGTATGCAATATTATTAATACTCTAAGAAAGAAATTTTATTGAAATCGGATGAGCGGTTAATGAGAAAACCGAAAATCAAAAAAACCGTTACTCAGGTACCGTAAATAAATGTTTTTAGTAATATTTTTTCTTATCAGAAAGTACACCATACATACAATAATACACTGATTTTTTTTTTATCAAAATCGTTGGAGCCGTTTTTCCTTAACGGTTGTATGGCTAGTTATTTTTAGAGCTAAGAACAAATTTCAATTTCACAAGAAAACCTTATGTTCAGAATTTGAAGAAAATCGCATCATTGGCTTAGGCTGTAGATCCAGATACAACCAGAGAGACAGACAGAATTGTGCCACCCACTTTTTTAGTGTGTTCTATCATCGTAATGTTATACCTATTTGATTGTTATCTCAAAATTTTTGTTTGCACGCACCCAAAACTTGCCCTATAGTACCTATATCGCAAGTAAAAATAATTTAAACCTGTGCAGAAATTCAGTTAAACCTCGTTTTGTATGCTTTTTTGACATCAAACCAAAATTTCGAAAAAATGTTACCAACAAATTTGCAAATATATGAATTAATAATTTTATTTTAAATTTTGAAATTTCTTAATAAAACAAAGTTCTTTGTCTTGCGATCAGATAATGCTCTAAGAGCCAAAGAGAATAGAAAAATTAGCATAATTGCAACTTTATGGCCAAAAAAAAACTTTGCGAAAAGCTGTAAGGTGAAGTTGGCACCGCTTTTTTCGATTTAAAAAAAAAAAACAAAGTTGTGCTGCATTGTGCCTTGTGCCGTAAATAGTAAAAAAATTGAAAATTTGCAGTTTTTAATTTCTTGGGCATAGGTATGGCAGCATAAATTGAGCACAAAACAGCACAGATTCATTTTTATCTAAATTATTATCCGCAAAATTTGCAAATTTGCTAAATTTTTATTAATATATAAAGCACAAGTTGAACGCAATACAGCACAACTTTTTTTTTGAAAATCGAAAATGGTGGTGCTTACCTACTTCATGCTCCACAAAATTGTTTTTCTTTGCCGTAAAAGTTGCAAATACTCGATTTTTTTATTTCTTCAAAATATACCAGAGCAAACTGAACAGAAAATAGCACAGCTTTCATTTTTAAGAAATAGTGAAATTTAAAAAATTTCATTGTCAAAATTCGGAATATGGCACCAAAAACTGAGCACAAAACAACAAATATTTCATTTTTACAAAATTGCAAAGTTTCAAGAAAATTATCCGCAAAATTTACAAAATTTGCGATTCCATAAAAATATTTATGGCCCAATGCGGCTCAAGTTTAGCACAGTACATACAGCACAATTTTTTCTTGGAAATAATAAATGGCAGTGCTGACTTGAAGCTATACAGCCCTACTTCGCAAAGTTTATTTTTGCCATTTTATTATATCTCTTTGCTGTTTAGCAGCATAATCTGAGCAAAAAACAGAACAACTTTAATTCTTACAAAATTGCAAAACTTCAAAAATGTATCCGTCATCTTCTCGGAAAACAAAATTTTGTTGTATTTCAAAGACAAAATATTGAATGATAAAAACCCTGAAAACCACATCTTGAACTGCCAAAACCTCGAAAAATCATTCACTTTTGAGGCTTCGAACGTTTGAATTCCCGTAGTTATACCTATATTTCAAACTAAGACAAAAACATAAAGGGAGTCTGCAATCTTCCTTTACCTTAAGGGAAAAGTTAAAGTAAGTTTTGTAAAGATTATACCCATCATACCCTTACGCCTTACCCTTCATATCCTTCACAAAACTTCAAATAATTCATAAAAATATCTCTAATAATTTTTTCTTCACAAACCAGTACCTATACCTAAGCTGCAAATAGTAACAAAAAGATATTAATTTGCATTGTTTCACATCAAGACTCCTTAGCAAGACCTATAAAATAATGTTCTACCTATTAGATATGCAAAAATAAACTTTATAGTAGCAATTCATCTTAGTCAAAGATACCTGCGCGACAATGTCATCATCGGTGGTTGTCAGTGCGGCGTTTGATGCTAGAGGAAATTACCTTCCCTTTTGCATATTCATTATTCAAATATAGACCAACGGCAACAAAAATGTCTTCTTTTTTTAATTCATTTTCATCATGATGATGATATTATCCAAAAGAATATTAAATAGGTTTTTAGCAAATAGTTTATGATGAATATTAAAATGAATCTTTACTATTTTCATAACCGTTTGTCCTTATTCAAGTGATGGAAAACAAAAATTCATTCAAAACAAAAACTACATACACCCACACAGTCCTTCAACTAATTTATTACTTTTTTAAAGTTCAAGTATAGTGTTATGTGACAAATAGTCAAAAAATTCCATTACGTCAGAGTCTGGTGGTTTTTTTTAATTTATTTTGGCATATTTTTTCTAGAGGAATTTAACTTGAGATCTAAACTGCCTCTTAGTTAAGCTTATAATTTCCATATAAAATGATGGTTGCCTGATCGTAATGGATCATTGTCTATAATTAATATAATAAAAACATATAAATTAGTCTGAGTTCTTAGCTAAACTTAAAAAACAAAATGCAGCCAAGCACAATAAATTAATGGGGGTATTCAACTTGTTTTTTTTTTTATTCTTAAATGTCATATAGGTAATATACTCGCATAGTCCAGGCAAACTAAGCTAAACATATCGTGAACATGGGCAAAAATGCAACAGAAGCTTTTTTAATTGATTTTTGATCATTAACTATAACTATTATACTTAACAACATATCCGAAAAACTGAATAAAAAATGGCGGATTGACTGGTGGGTTGCTTTAGGTTTCTATTTCCGTTATGCAGAGATTTTAACTTGTTTATGTGGGTAATAATCAGTTATCAATCATAATCAGCGGCCATGAAACACCCCTGTCTTCAGTCATGACTCTCCCAGTTGACTAGCGTGTATTGGCACAACCAGTGCCATCAGGACCACACCAACGGCCGCCCTTGGAACTTTCCTTTCACTTGCCCCACTCAATGTGTTTACGAAAAAGTTGGCGGCTTTAAGACTTCATCATTAAAAATTGGAAAAGGGGCCTCTACGGTCACAGAACTATAATGAAATTTACAGACATAGACATTCAATCAGACTTCATTTCACCGCACGTATTTCAGCCTAGTAACCATAACAGATATCCCAACCAGGGAACTCTGGAATGAAAACAGGGTCATATAATGCAAATCATGTTTCGGTCTTTATTGACGGTTCCAAAACCTTCGAGGGGGTTGGGTCAGGAATCTACTCAGATAACCCACCCATAAATAGATCTATAAAGCTTCCAAATTTTTGCAGTATATTCCAAGCGGAAGTGCTGGCAGTTTGCGAAGCCGCGAAACATCTTGCCTCACGCGAATTAGTCAACAACAATACCGACATTTTCATAGAGCCAGGCGGCAATTAAAGCCATTTTCTCAATCAATATAAAGTCCAAACTGGTCGATCGTTGCCGAAATAGCTAAAAGTACTCAATGCAACGAACACAGTTACCCTAAGATGGGTCCCAGTACATAGGGATATTCACGGGAACGAAATGGTGGATGAACTGGCCAAAAGCAGGTCATCTCTTGATCCGAGCCTAATCGAAGCCTCTGTTCTTATGCCACTGGAGCAAGAAAAATGTAGAATACACCAGAGTTTCTTAGAAGCTGCAGATGGTCATCCATCGCCACTTGTCGGGTTTCAAGGAATCTATGGCCAAATATTTCAAAAAAAAAAAAACTGACTTACTCACGTTAAGCAGGCCTCAATTATCTCTCATGGTTGGCGTCCTTACAAGCCACAAGTCAATGGGAACCAACATGAGCAGAATGGGCATCAGCTCATCGGACTTATGTAGGGGGTGTCATGATGAAGAGGCAGAGGAGGGCTCCCCTCACTTCCTTTGCGAATGCCCCAGCCTAGCTAGAACCAGAAAAGAGGCCCTTGGAGAATACTTCTTCGACGAAGTGGGTGATATCTCTGTCTTGCCACTAAAGAACATCCTGAAATTCATTCAGAACTCAGGATGGTTCAGGGAGGCCCCCCACACCTAAAACTTCCCCTTAACTCCCACCCTATCCTTCCACACTAACCACCTATACCGTGGGGAGCACAATGGATCCATTGAGATCCGAGTGAGATGGTGCAGCTTGCCGTACTATCACCCCTCCTAACCTAACTTTACTTTTAAGAAGTGTTGCGATGGTAGCAACACTGTCAGAAGGACAAGCGAAGGGTTGCCACAATCTCGAAATGTTGCTTATAAATCGAAAACCAATAAGGGTCGGATGACGACCCGGAACTGTTCGATTCAGCACCCTTGAAACCATTGGACCACGTTATTGTTTTTCTCCCACCCCTCCCCTTGCACGAAGGGGGTGAAAAAAAGTAGTTTTGGAAACAAAATTTGAAAAGCCAAGAAAAGTTAAAAAATATTGTTATTATTAAAATTTAAAGGCGGTTTCGACGCTGAATTTCACAATCTACTACATTACATTCAAAGTTGATTTAAAACCTACTTTGGTTTTTTTAAATAGCCACTTTCAAAGTGCTGGGGAGGGTGGTATGAGAGATTAATAAACTTAAATATTTATATTGGTTTAATATAAGCATATGACACATGTTTTAAGGATATTTTTGAATGCCCAATCTTACTAAATCAGAATGAACTCGATATAACTACCTTAAAAAAAGTTATAGCATTTTTCATAAATGATAAATGAATTTTTAGTGAAACAAGTAAAATATTACCAAATCCCAACAGAACTGACACGAAACCTGGTCCACATATTTCATTTGTCATAAGCAACAAAAGAATCAAAAGAGTCTACAGAAATACTTGTAGAGAAATGGTGTTTCTTTCAATGAATTAGAAAAATTTTGAACTACTACCATAAGACCTCTCACAAAACTGGTAAGTTGACTAAAGTTGTTGAAAATGTTTGGTTAACTATCGAACCAAGAATCAAAAAAGACCATTCAAATATCCATGGTGTGAGGGTCTTTTTGAGAGGTAATGTCGTACCTATTCTAGTCAAAAAATCCAATCATTTACAGACATTAACTCTTTAAAAGTAAGATAACTTTTTTTGTGAGCGTTTATCTACTTTATTTTAATCACTCCTATTACGATTGTCAATTATCAATTTGATAGTTGATAAATTTAAAATTCAATTTTTAAAAATCGATCTGATAAAAGTTTTGGTCATTGAGAATAATGCAGACAGTTGCGAATAACAGGAAAATTAAAAATATATAAGAATTGTTGACCAGTTTATTAATCAATTGAGTTTAAGAAACCGATTTTCAAGGTTTATCAACTATCAAATTGATAATTGACAATCGTAATAGGGGTGAATATTGTTGGATTCAGCATTAAAAAATACCTTTAAATCAGGCACCATATTACATTTAGGTATGTATCTTGGTTTCAAAAAACATAAAAATTTTCGGTCAAAAACTCTGCTTTTCATTCCCCATTGAAAAACACCATCAAATAGTTTATATTTGTTTGGTATCTTTTGTTTCTTGGTCTTGATGAAAAGTGAAACGTTTTCACCAATTTCCATTAACGGTCCAGTTTTGGGAGAGTATTCATGGTAGTAGTTCAAAATTTTACAATTTCAATGAAAAAACACCCTTTCACTATAAATATTTTTGTAGACTCTTTTGATTCTTGTTGCTTATGACAAATGAAATATGTGGACCAAGTTTCGTGTCAATGCTGTTGGAATTTGGTAATATTTTACTTGTTTCACTAAAAATCCAGTTATCATTTATGAAAAAGGCTATAACTTTTTTTAAGCTGGATGTATCGAGTTCATTCTGATTTAGTAGGATTGGGCATTAAAAAATACCCTTAAAACATGTGTCATATGCTTATATTATTCCAAGATATATATTTAAGTTTGTAAATATTTCATATCGCCCTGTGCTGGGGAGCACTTTGAAAGCGGATTTTTAAAAAAAGCAAAGTAGGTTTTTAATCAATTCTGGTTGTAGTGTAGTAGATTGTGAAATTCTGCGTCGACACCATCTTTAAATTTTATTAATAAAAATATTTTCTAACTTTTTTTGGCTTTTCAAATTTTGTTTCCAAAACGACTTTTTTCAATCCCATTCGTGCAAGAGGAAGGGTGGTAGAAAAACAATAATCCGGTCCTATGGTTTCAAGGGTGCTGAGTCCAAAGGGAGTTCTCGGGTCATCGTCTGACCCTTGGTTTTCAATCTATAAGCAACATTTCACAATTGTGGTAACCCTTCTCTTTTCCTTCTGACAGTGTTGCCACCTTGGCAATACTTCTTAAAAGAAAAGTTAGGACATGAACTATTAGTGTACTAAAGCTAAACTCATCAGGTCGAAATGAAGGTATGCCCTCATATCGTGCACTAACGCCCCTATAGACGTAGTTTTTATTCAATTGTATTTATTTTATTTAAAAATTGAACTTAGTTTTTTGATATCTACCAATAACTAAACATATTTTTTAAAAAGTTTTAAAAGTTTTTTCCTTTATTTTACTAGAGCCACATAAATCCAATCTCATCTTGGTCCAGGGGGCCCTCTAAATCAAGAGGCCCTGGCCCACCAGGCCCATGCCTAAAGACGTCACTGAGAGACATCGGTGTTGGGTGTCCTTTCTTGTTGACAGCATATATTTGGTCTTGCATTCATTCAACGCTAAACCCATCCTCTTGGCTTCCTTCTCAACACTCAAGAAAGCACCACTGGCGTGACATCACACTTTGAGTAATTGGACGGACTTTTGAAAGACGCTGACGTGAAAGTTTTGCACTATTCTTTCAAGAACAGTGGAATTGTTGGCATACGTGCTACACCAGACAGCTTGAATGGTACAATCTGCATGGCAGTGGAATTCGATTCGTATTTGCCGTTATACAATTTGCAGAATCATGTGGACCTACATAAATATTTTGTTAAAACGTTACAAAAAAAAAAAATTAAAATGTTATTTTCATTTATTCAAAAAAACAAAAAAACTAAGATATCATCCCTTATCTATGATTTATGAAAGTATTATATATGCATACCTACGTAAATAACAAGCTGAAAAATTTCAGAAGATTAGGTACGTCAAGAGTATCAAAGTCCCATTTTCTTCTTACCCATTTTTTATTCTTTCCTGATTTTATCAATATATACCTATTAACGAAATGCATAATTCTCTAATGGCCATAGGTACTGCTGCGTCTACTGGATGATGAAACGTGTAGAACCCGGCGCGGCGGCGCAACAGAAGCCTTACAGAAAAAAAAAAGTTCCACAAGTTTCAAATTCATTCATTGTTACAGTTACAATTCGTTTAGTAAAAATAATTACAACAAAAACATAAATGTTAAAAAAAGAGCCAAGTCCTTGTATATACAAGAAATCTGTGCGAAAAAGTCAGCCAAAAAATGTAATGAGATCTAAAATATATGCCAAGTTTTAAGTTCATGAAGTTTAATATCAAATATCTTAAGTAGAGTTATGTCGAAACAACTCCAAATTATGACAGAAATTTGGTGATTACTGATTAAAATTTGGTGGGTTCATTGGTCAAGCTTTCATATGTTTTAAATTTGTGATTAAGTAAATAATCCACCAGTAAATTCACCATTTTAATCAGTAATCATTAATACCAAATTTCTGTCATAATTTGAAGTTGCTTCGATATAACTCTACTTAAGATATTTTATTTTTTTGCACGAATCCAAACTTGCCCTATAGTACCTATATCGCAAGGAAATAGGGAGAAGAATTGGGGGAAAAGCTATTTTTATAACTCGAACCGAAAGAGGACTATCCAAGACCATTTCCAATTTCAAGACCACCATAGCACATAATATGTTAAATCAAATATAGGTATGAATGTGCAACCCAGTGATGGTGAACTTTATCTGTTTGATGAATTGAAATCTATTTATATGTTTTGCCTTATAAAAGTTTACCAATTTTTCGAAAACAAAAACAGTTCATTATCACACTTCACACAAAAGTAAAAGGTGACAGATATCATTTTCTTATCAAGTTTTATTTTTTTTTTGAAATTTGTTTTCAAAGAAATATGTTTATAGGTAGATAGGTACACGCACATATAAATTGTAGATACGAGACACTTTACCTATATAATTTCTGCAAAAGTAATAGAGCTTCGCTACTTACCAAGGTTTATAGAACGTTTCAGATTTTTTATCATTTAGTCTTATTTCCAAAAGCCTATTGGCGGAACGTTGGTCTTACATATTTTTTATATTTTATTTTAACATGGGTGAGAAAATCGTAACTGATTTAATTTTAAAATTGCATTTGAATAAAATAATAAAATGATAATTATGTTCAAGTTCATAAATAATATATAAATAAAAGTTCGGCAACACTGCCAAACTCACGTTCCATTTCTCCAGCTAAATAGTGTTCATTAGAAAGTTTTTTACTTCCTTAAAAGTCTTGATCGTTTATGCTTTTTTAAAGCAAATTTAGTTTAGACCTGTTTGGTAAAAATTTACATAAATTGCTAGAAGTACGAGTAGGTATCTATTTTATTAAAAATTGTATATTTGTCAGTGATTATTCATTCATTTGTGAACTCAGTGTGTGTCTGTTCTTTATTAGTACGTGGATCTTTTGTTATCATTCAACGAATTAATTAAGACATTTATTTGTTTTTATGAACTTAAGTGCTTACAAATTCATTATCTGATGAGTGTTTACAGTATTTCTATCTTTGTTATTATAATCGTATCTTTATTAAATATTTTAATAGTAAATATCACAATGAAAGCGAAATTGCTGGAAGTTTGAAGAATCGCAGTCTATTTTTAAAATGGATAACATTTCTGAAGTGAGTTTCTCTTAGGTGCGTTGGCAGTAAAATTTTAAGGTAGAATTAATGAAATGTTGATACCATGGAATGCGCAAGTGGGTGGATGATAGAGTGAAATCCAAAAAACTGATTACTGGTACTGCGCGATAAGATGGGATTTTTGATAATCCATAAATAATCTATACATACTTATATAGGAGAAACAAATAAAAATGTGTTTTTTTTATTTTCTTCTTTTTTTTTGCAATATACCTACACATGTATGAACATGAGGGTGGTCGTTATAATGTTTTTTTTTAAGTTTTATTATTTGGATGAGCCTAAATCAGCTCTAAATGAAGAAAAAAAAATTCCTTAATTTTTCAGATTTGTATTTTCATCCCCTATAGTCGCTGTAGGGGTACTTAAATGAAATTTCCCCTTTATTTGGAAATTCGCGTTAAATCTACCTAAAAATTCAGAGCATGTAGGTGAGAAGTACAAAAGAAAAAAATCATATCGGCAACATTTGTAATAATATTTTGTAGCTTTTTGGAAAGCCAGAAGTACATTTTAATAGTTGATTATTTAATAAAAATCTTTGAATAAACAATTTCAGCAAAACCTGGGCCCTATTTCATAAAAATTGACAGGTGACAATTCTACAAATTTGTCGCACTTGTCTGACAATTTGTTGGTTCATAAAATATTGACATGTGACATAATTGTCATTTAAATACAACGACAAATTTGTCATGACAATTTTGTCATTGTCAGATTATAAAAAAAGTGTTAATGCAGTTGGTGACAAATTTGTCGTGACAATTTTGCAAGATTATGACAAACTTGTCATTGCTTTCACAAAATTATGTAGCTTGGTTATATGAATTTTAACGTCAGAGAGCTTGTGACAGTTGTATTGATGATAAATCTAGTTGGTAAAGCTCTAGTACATATAACAAAAAATATATGTTTATGCATACCTACATATAAAACAGTATTGTAACATTTATTTAAAAAAATAATAACATTTTTTTTTTCAAAATTCAGCTAAACCTAGAACCATTAAATATAAGAATATAAATTGATGGAAATAGCAAAACATGCTAAATGTTTTTCCAAGCTGGGCAAATTAAGAAATAATTTCACTTGTTCAGGCAATGATTTCGGATTTTCAGGTTTTACGGTCCGATATTCTTTTGAGCCCCCAAGAAAATCTTCATTTAAGTTTCGACTATTTCTAGCTTTTTATCCATATGAAATTCTCTTTGAGTAAATTCATCATTTTAACTCTAAAAATATTACTAAGCTATTAAACTCGTACCTTTCACTTCATTATCAACACTTGACCGAGACTAAATTTCCTGTCACAATTGTCAATCAAATACTGACAAATATGTAAATTGTATATTTTTTCTATCTCATAAAAAAATTGTCACTACAAACTTGTCAGACAATTCATGACAATTCTAGGACTAATTCGTGACAATCCATTGTCATGACAAGTTTTTTATGAACCGAAAACTTGACAATTGTCGCATATATTCTGACAATTATAGAAAATTGTCAAATTGTTTTTGGGACAGAAATTTGACAATTGTCAAGTTGTAAATTTACAAATTGTCACCTGTCACCTGTCGCAATTGTCAATTTTTATGAAACAGGGCCCTGTTTAAAAAAAAAAAAAAATTCTTCAAAATATTGAGTTTGAAACAATTTTTTGCCAAAACTGTTCATCAAAAAAACTTTATTTAAAATAAAACCTTAATAATGGACTTCTGGCTTTCTTAAAAGCTACAAAACATTACTGTAAGTATTGTCGTTGCTTTTTAACAAATTTTTTTCTATTTTATGCAATTATTTTATTAAATTGACCCTCCCGTCCAAGCGGGGGGAGATATTACCCCTCTCCAATAGGATTTTTTCTTGTCTAGTTCCCACCTTCATGCTCTGAACTTTTTTGGCAGATCTTACGCGAATTTTCTAGTATGCAAAAAATGGGGAAATTTCATTTACTCCTACAGCGACTATAGAGGATGAAAATAAAAATCTGAAAAAATTAGGGAATTTTTTTTATTCATTTAGGGCCGATTTGGACCCATCCGGGATGATCTTTTTTTTAACGACAACCCTAATGAACATACTCGTAATGTCAATTTATATGGCAAGTTTTATATTCGAAAAAAATGGGGAAGACAAAAAAGTGGGTCTTACAATATGTATCTGTTTAGTCGATTTTATTTAAACCTGATAGGTACATAGAGTTTATGTACATTTGCTTATTTCCCCAACACATTTTCTTCACATTTTTTAAAACGAAAACAACTGTGTCTACCTACCTGTCGTACAATTTGCTAGCCAGATTAAATATAATGCACAACTGGCACACGTACTTGCTCTTGCTTTTATGTTCAAGAGGCTGAGGATTAAAATAATTGTAAATTAAGACATGGATAAGTTATGTTTAAAAGCATGAAATGCGATATTCAAATAAACTAAAACAACTTCTTTGAGGTGAAAAAAAAGAGTATGCCATCTGAGTTCTTTATCAAAAATGTATGAAAAAAAAATTATTAGAAACGGGTTATAAATTATCCTTGTTTTCAAAATTCAAGCGACTAAAAAAGTACAAATTCCAAAGGTAGCCTATAATAAAAGAAATTTATTGAACTTTTTTTAAGAAAAGTTGTGAAGCCGTTTTAAGAAAAATAAGATTTTATAAAACTGCTAAAAGATTGTATGGCAAGTACCGTTATTTTTCGTTCTAAGAAAATTAACAAACCGTTTTTAGGTGATTCTCCTTAAATCACCAAAACCCACTATGTGCCAAGTTCTTAGAAAATTGATCTAGCCGTTAAAACTGTGGACAAACAGACAGATAGACAGGCAGACAGAATTGTGAGACGCAATTTTCCCACCTTCCCTATCATCGTAATGACAAGTCTGATTAATATCTCGGGTTCATTTATTTTACGAATGCGTAACACTTGCCGTATACATAGTATATTATGTACTATATATCGCAAGTAAAAATTATTTTGTTGACCAATCCCTCTTAATGGATTTTAATTTGGTTCAACAAAAGTAACGATTTCTGAAAGAATTAAATTTCTTATTTTTAAGTCATTTTATGTCTATGTGGGCGTTAGGAAATAGCGCCCATAAGGAAAAAGCGCCCAAATTGATTTGGATATAATGCCAAAAAAAAAAAAACACTGAACCAATTGTTGTTGTACATTTTTTTTCTCATTTTGGATGATATATTTCCTTATTTTGCTTTCTTTCATAAAATGAAACAACGCCCAAATTGATAAATTAATAGCAAAATGGGAAATAAAGCCCAAAATAGGAAAAATTGCCACAAACAACTGCAATATAAGGAAATATCGCCCAAATGCATTCGGGGCGATTCCAGATTCCTTAAATGCAAAAGAAATTTTGCATACACCTTTGTATATCTAGTTTAGATATACAAAGCATACACCCAACCTCTCATCGAACCCAAATACTACAGCGAGGCTAAGCAGGGGGGTTGCATACATACCACACTGTTTATTCGCAAATTTTTAAATTTCACAAACCAAATAAAGGAGAGGATTTATTAGGTTTGTGAAATGTAGATAAAAATTCACGAATAAACAGTGAGGTATATATGCAACCCCCCTGCTTGGGCTCGTTATAGGATTTGGGGTGGGTGCGAGTGCAAAGTTTCTTTTGCATTTAAAGAATCCGGATTTAAAAAAACTTTGAATTTATCCTTTACATACATTTATATCCAACAATAACTGTAACTGTATCATTTTGAGATCTTAAACAAATAATACCATCACAAGAATTTCTAAAAAATTTGCGTATTCATTGAAATAAAGTTTGGAAATACCACCCAAAATTGAGGAAGTAGCTATCGCCTAAATTCTAAAAAAATAATTTACATACAAAATAAAAAAAAAAATTGTTTTGGGCAATATTTGCAATTTCTTCTTTGCTTTTGGGTGATAAGAGTTAGTTTATTGGGCGATGTTTCCAAATCGATTTGGGCACCATTTCCTTGGGTGCTATTTCCTAACGCCGTCTATGTGTGCAATATACATATGTTTACATACATAGGCACCTGGAGGGGGGGGAGGCAAGGAGAGACTCTTGACCCCCCTGGATCTGGGAAATATCACGCTAATTACATATTTTTTTATCTGAAAAATACTTATTTTCGATAATGTTTTTAAAATATATGTAATGTAGCTATTTTCTTGACAGCTTCTTCCGATGTTCATGGTGGTTTGCCTCCTATGGCATTTGCCAATATAAAAAGGAACCTATATAGGTAGTTGATATTTTAAAAACTTCCAGGCAAACTTAAATATGCATGAGACGGATATTGTTTCTCAAGAAATCAGATAAATTGCGGATTGTTGTTTGCCTAAAGAATAATTTGAAGTTTTTTGTGTAGAATTTCCGAATTATTTAATAATTTTCTCGAAATCCAATTCAATTCCGACTCTTTATTTTCTTATAATCAAATTTAGTGTTACGTATATGCCATACAATTTTCTCACTATTTCAATCTTCTAAAAAGTGATATGAAATTATTTTTAGTTCATACAATATTTGAGCGATATACCCTGTTCCGAAAAATGGGTTTTAATAGTATCTCCGAAAGAAAAATGATGATGACTTTCGATTTTCTTGAAGCCGGTAAAGGAGGTCTGGATAAGTTTTTTTTTTTTGTTTTTAAGGAAACAATTTTTTTTTGAAAACTATTCAATGTATGCTAAACCAATTTTTTGAAACTTGGTTTATAACGATTTCTTAAAATTCTTCAAAATATTTTAAAATATAATACAAATTAAAGTTAAAAACCCGAGGAAATAAATCTTATTTTGCTCAAAAATGGTGAAAAATTATCTGTGGTTTTAAATTAGTACGGTCTACTATTAAATACAAAATAATTTTGCGCTGGAAAACTATCAACTCCCATCGAATGGATTTTTGGATTTTTAACTTAATCATTATTGGCTCTAAACGGGTTAGAACTAAATATTTGTACAAATATTACAAAAAGTTCATATAATAATGCATATCAAAACATTAAAAAAAAATACATTTTTGAAGATAATTTTTTTTATTTTTTTTTTTGAAAATTTGATATCTCTAAATTCGCCCTCCCCTGCACAAAATCCTGCGGGTGCCTAGTTATACATATATCTCAAAAATGGCTCTTAAGATTTTGATTAAAACAAATCTGTGAACTGGCGTATAGCCTAGATAAATAAAGCTTTCACTTCGAAAAAGTGGAGAGCTTCGTTTTGACGTCTTAAATATTTTCTTAGCGACTAGATTGGACAAAAATACAAAAATGCTCATAGGGGCTTTAGCGCCTAGTTGAATATTAGCGTATTTTTCCTGTTTCCTAAAAACCCCACTAAGAAGTTTATGAAGAAGGCTTACAACTAAATAATGATTTCTCAGAGATGACTGAAGGCATTTGAAAAATTAAGAAAGAGCTTAGAATAAAAAAGGTTCATATTTCCAAATGACTAAACAAATTTATTTAAAAATAAAATCACATCGAGAAAATATACAACCCAAAATTTGCATTTTTTCAGAAATTAAGATTAAGATATCTCAAAAAAGTGAAGTGCTAGAGCAATTCTGAGGATAGATTGGAATTCAGATAATCAAAGACCATCAGAAAATTATATTTTGGTTCTTTAGAGTAGAAAATTCAAATTTCGTCGCACAGTGTAATTAATCAGTGTTTTCGAGTATAGATTCTCGAAAAAAAATTAAATTTTCAAATAGCACTTGAGTCCAAATGGGCACAGAAAAAGAACTTATAGGGAGACTTGTTCTTAATTGTGTATACTTTCAATTGCTTCTTAAATGTAATTTACAATTAATTGATAGTTTTCGAGCCATAAAGATTACTCCCAAAAAATGTTTTTTTTTTTAATTTTTTTTCGATTTTGCGTCACGAAATTTGAGTCACAAACTTCAGATTCAGACTCATACACCACCGAAGAAATAAAGCTACGCCACAATTTGTTTTGGTTTTTGTTTGGTGTTTGCCCAAACATAAACTAAGTTGGAAAATATGTAGGTTTATCGAATAATAAGAAGAACAACTGTTTTAATTTATGCCTTGCAGTATTTATATCTCACTTGATCGAATAAATTATTCCTCTTTTATATTCCCACATAAAAAAAACCACAATTAAATTTTCCTTTTTTGAAATTTAATTTCAGATCACAAATGGATTTCCCAATCAAATGGAAACATTCCCAGTGAAGCCGTTGCAGCTGGTGTTGATTCTGATGGAGATGCCATTTACATTGGTCGGGCAAGCTTCAACAATGACTTGTTGCCTGCCAAGGTGGTTCCCAACAAGGAAAAAGCGTACATCAGCCACGGAGGCCAGGAGCACGAAGTGTCCAAATATGATGTCCTTTGCGGCCACTACTACGACTGGGCAGCTGACAGTGATGGTGATGTTCCGAACACAGCCGTTAAATCGGGTTTAACTAGTGACGGCGAAACGCTCTACGTAGGACGAGGCGTTCATGAGGGAAGCTTGACCGTTGGCAAAATTCATCCCTCACATGGTTGTCTGTACATTCCATACGGGGACTCAGAAGTGAAGTTAACATCGTACGAAGTACTGGTGCAACCCGAACAGTGGATAGAAGCAACGCCTGATTCCATACCCCGAGGTGCAATCGTTGCGGGAGCAGATTCGGATGGTGATACAATCTACGTGGGCCGTCTTAAACATGGTGGTGATTTGTTGCCAGCAAAAGTTATTCCGGCTAAAGGTGGTGCTTACGTCTGCTTTGGTGGTGAGGAGGTTAAGAGCGACGATTTCCAAGTGCTGGTGGGAGCTGGTTTCACTTGGGCTGCTTGCGAAGGGGGACATGTTTTACCAGATGCAGTCCCTTCTGGAAATACCAGTGATGGGGAAACCCTGTACATAGGACGTGGTCATCACAATGGCAGCTTGAGTGTGGGTAAAGTTCATCCATCCCACGGATGTCTTTATCTGCCCTACGGTGGAGAGGAAGTAAAGCTGGACCATTACGAAGTACTGGTTCGTGTATAGATAAATGTTGGATGCCAGCGGGATGTGATTAAATAAAGGAAAATGGATATTTCCTTCGATTGTTTGAGTGTGTGTTTAATTATTTTTATAAATCGCTGCGCACTTGGCAAAGTTTCAGAAAGTTTGTCTGTGTATATAGTGTTTATAGCACAAAAGGCGAAGCTTCCTTCGAAGCATCAGAGAGAGGTGTCGCTCTTTTGGCGAATTCATACATTACATGGTCTTCTGTGTGGAAAGCCATATGTGTTTTGTATACGCATCGTAAGAGCCAAGAATTTCTTTAATATTAATTAAACACTTTATAAAGGAGAAAGTATTTATAAGAAAGTTTCTTATAAGGAAATATTCAAAGGCATTCCAATAAATAAACTATATGATAGAGTATGGTATCTTAGAACAATGTTCTGAAGAAAATCTTTATAATTTTTTTCATGGGAAACTTTGATGTAATAAGTTGTTAGTTAGAAAGTTTAAGTTTAGAAAAACTTTTTTTTTTTTATTAAAAAATAGTAATTTGTTGAAGAGTCAATATTTATATTTTAAAATTTCATATTTCAGGTCAAACTTTCTGTAGATTAGGGTCCAAAAGATAAAGGACGAAAACCGTTAATATTCCCATAAATCACTTTTCATCTTTAACTTCAACAAATTGGTGAATAAGGCAATACATTTTTTCACTACCACTTATAGGAATCGAAATAATATTAGAAGGTGCAAAAAGGGGTTATTATAAAACAATGTTGAAAGTTAGTTTCACACTAAGAATATAATAGGTATGTAAGCAATGGCACAATCCCAGTAGTGGGCGTATAAAAATCAAAAGCCATATATGGCTTCTTGTGCAGTAGAGGGTTAAATCCTTAATTCTGATTGAACACAATCGGTCAATTATAACAGTGATATTTATAAATTCGTCAACCAATTTATGCGTCGACAAGAATGTAAATATAAAACTAAGGTATGTTCGTTTTTATTGCATATGAGTAGAGTGTATTGCTTTTCAGCCATCACCAGGACCACTAATTCAAGCCGTTATAACTAGGATAGGTCTGATTTTCAGACCCAAGTTCCATGGACACTTTCGGTCACTAACGCATAACCAATAACATACTAACTTCAGCCAATTTAACCGGGCCCACTTTTTCATACAGAATGTGCGGTTAAAAACTTATTAATTTGAATCACTCATTTTAATAGTTTTCAATACAAAATCTGAAAAAGGTCCCATATCATTAAGAGCCCAGGGCCCCAATTACCTAAAGACGCTCCTGCACGTACATACGGTCACTCGTCTAGGAGTCTATCATTTTTATCTCACTCTCATCACTTCAATAGAAAGAAATGGTCAATTAAAGCACCTTAAACTCTAAGGGCCAGTTGTACAAATATCACCGACTTCGGAGAATGGACTGAGGTTCAGCGATGGTTCAGGCATTAAATTGTCTACTATTACATACTTGAACCTTGAACCATCGTTGAACCTCAGTAATTCCGCCGAAATCAGCCAGTAAAAATATTTGAACCACGGATCAAAATTTGAACAACGTTTGTACAACGGGTCCTTAATTTTTTTTTAGTTCCTGCCTTTCCTCGCTACTCTTTATTTCCAGGAAATAGGAGTGAGATATAAAAGAGAGACGTCAAAAAAAGTCTCCTCGCTATCACTCTATTTCCAGGAAATAGGAACGAGATTCGAGATATAAAATAGAGACGTCAAAATGAGTCGACTGACGTGAAGCATGTCTGAATACCGCTACCTTTTTGTAGGTGTGTAGGAAAAACAAAATGGTGATAACAAGGGACCTCTAAACCTTGAAATTTTGAACTCATGATTTTAGAGGCTGTTCTAAGCGCTAGCCAAAAGCAAGCACCTTTTATCGTTTCAAGAATTTTGAAGCAAGTTTCCTTTAACTGTTATGTATCTAGGTACATATTCATGCCTATACAGTAGGGTGGTCCTTATATTGGGTTTTTTTGAAAATCCAACTTGGATAGGCATCAAATGACTCTAAATAGAGAAAACAAAATTTCCTATTTTTTTCAGATTTTTATTTCACCCCCCTGGTCTCCCTTTTTCCACTTGAAGGTACAAATAATGGAGGTAGGGTGATTCTTATAACACGTGAAAAAAAA
This sequence comes from Dasysyrphus tricinctus, assembly GCA_963921185.1. Classification (NCBI taxonomy): domain Eukaryota; kingdom Metazoa; phylum Arthropoda; class Insecta; order Diptera; family Syrphidae; genus Dasysyrphus; species Dasysyrphus tricinctus. The sequence continues at coordinate 56,606,676 of OY992532.1, read as the reverse complement.
ATCAGAACTTATAGATTAGATTGAGACGAAAAAAAAATCGTACAGGAGGGGGGGTCTATTTCCCCCCGTTCAGGCAGGAGGGGTAATTTTCTAAAAATTTGACCCAAAATATAAAAAAATTATTTTAAAAAAACGGGACCACGTACAATGGCATGCTATAGCTTTTTTTAAAGCCATGAATCCAGTCTTTAATATGTTTCTTAAATCAAGTTTTTATTATAAATAGTTTCTGAAAAAAATAATTTTCAAACGTACAACATTATTATTTTTGTTTTTATTTTTAAGTTTGGAAATTATTTTTTCAAAAACTATTTACAATAAAAACTTGATTTAAAAAACATATTTGAGACTGGATTCATGACTTTAAAAAAAGCTATAGCATGCCATTGTAAGTGGTCCTGTTGTTTTTTAATAATTTTTTTTCTATTTTGGGTAAAATTTTTAGAAAATGACCCCTCCTGCCTGAACGGGGGGAAATAGACACCCCCTCCTATACGATTTTTTTTTCGTCTCAATGTAATCTATAAGTTCTGATTTTTTTTCACGTGTTATAAGAATCAACCTAACTCCATTATTTGTACCTTCAAGTGGAAAAAGGGAGACCAGGGGGGTGAAATAAAAATCTGAAAAAATTAGGGAAATTGTTTTTCAATGTTTTGAATCGAATGAAGGCTATCCAAGACAATGTCCAATTTAAGGACCACCCTACTATACAGGTATAAGAATGTAGGTATGCATTATTCATTACAATTAAATATGGTATACCTAACCTTCTCCAGTCTGTTTCAGGTGAAGAGCTTTAACTTTTTACTTCAGATAACCTAAACTGATTTATCAGTATGTAAGAAAATGGGCAGTGGCAGTTATTTTTTTGTTCAAGCTCCACAATTCAAATTTGTTCATCGGAGACTTTGTATATAAAAACCATAGTACTATCATGGGCAATTTTTTTTTGGAGGACGCACAGCCGTCGAAGGCGCCACATTCAACCGCAAATGTTGTTGTCATGTTGTTGTGTAGACATGAAAAGAAGGGAAATGTCAAGAATCGAAGACAAGTAGAGAGCAAGAGGATTGTATTATTTCCATTCTGGTAAGAAATAAAGGGAGTAAGTGAGATAAGGAAATCAGCTGTCAAAAAGTAGAAAAATGTGAAGAAAATGAAAAAATGTTTCTCGTCTCCTTTTTGAATTCTACTATTTGGTGTTTTGTTTAGGAAATATATTTTGTATGCAGCCAGAGGAAGCAAGGAAAAATAGAAAACAAGAGGGTAGATACTTGAGTGAGCTGCTTGCGTCGTCGCCTCTTCGGTGTCGTAGGTCATAGCAACGAGGATAAAAACTTTTTTTATACAGATTTTGTTATAGAATAGACCAGCTATACTCAACCTGCGGCCCGTGGGCCGCATGTGGCCCGTCGAGTATTTTAAGTGGCCCACCTGGCATACTTAAATAAATATGCGATGGCATAAAAAAACTGAATACCATAAATCAAAATTTACAGCCTTTTGGAAAAGGTGCCAAGCTAAATCAATTTGGAAATAACAGCCAAAAAAAGACTGAACATTTTAGATGATATTTCCTAATTTCGTCGCTTTCTTTTATAAAATGAAACAATGCCCAAAATAATAAATCAAATGGGAAATAAAGCCCAAGATATGAAATATTTCCAAATAAAGAGTGATGTCAGTGAAAGACATCGACAACGAAATGTCGCTTTGTCTTTTCGTTTTAACGAATGATTGATAGGGTTTTGTTTGGTCCTCCCGTAGCGTCCGGAAGCATTTCAAATGCTTCTGGAAAAGTTCGTTTGGCACTAGATGACAGTTCTTCTTCTGAAAAGAAGATAGCAACATTTCTGGATTTGAAAAAAGAATCAAAACCAGAAGCACGAATACACGCGCTCAATTGGAGCGTCAAAATTGTCAAATGTTATTTGTTATTTAATTTTGGAACTGCCAATGTGCATTGTCATTATACTAAAATTTCGAGTTAAAATGAAACAATTATAAAAAAGTGGATAGGCCAAACATTTCATCCTTTGCATTATCGTCATCTTGCAGTAAAATCTTTGCTTAGGTAAGGAGTTTACGCAAAATAAAAACCCAACAACCAAGTGCACAAATACAACCTAATTTCAGAGTCAAGAAAGGGGTTGCAACTTGTTCGTTTGGCATTCGGGAATCTGGATCGGAGAGCTCCGGAGAGTTCTTCCGGATTACCAAACGACAACGTTATAAAAAAGCAAATATTTTGCAAACGTGTGAAAGGCACTGATTTTGCAGCTGATTCAACTCCAATCGCAAGTAATTTTGAGAAGTTTTACCGGTTTTGCTCTTAAAAGTGAAGACACATACTAAAAAAAAAAACAGTGTGAATTGAGCGACCACAACATAAATTTTCAACGACCATAATGTTCCTGACAGAAAAAAAAATCAGAAAGGCGACGTTGCATTGAAAAATTAACATATCTTGGATCTACATACGTTTTGGAATCATCGTTTTTTATCCTACAAAAAATGTGTGAAGAAAAAAGGAATAAGGTTAGCATGCACGAACAAGCCAGATCTTGAAAAAGTGTCCTAAGTTTCAGAAATTAATTTTTAAATGAATAATAAACCATTCAATCTGAATTACTTAACACCTAAGTGCTGCGGCCCGAGGCCATATAACTAAAACGTGTTTGTGGCCCTTACGAAAAAAAGGTTGAGTATGGCTGGAATAGACTGTAGATGATGCGAAAAGAGAAACATTATGTAGGCATGAATATAGGTATATTTTCTCATATTATTGAGGGTAGGTTTTGTTGTTGTGATTTGAGTAGCAATTTGAGACGATAGGTATGTATGTATGTATGTATGTATGTATGTATATATTTTTTGGTGGGTATTTAAATTGAAATTCATATGATTTCGATGGTTTTGGTGGGTATTATAATTTTAAATTGTTATCTATTTTTTCTTTCGGTAGAATTAATAAATTTTTGTTATTAATTATTTTGAGGATAGGTCGTTTGGTAGGTTATTTAAATTTAAATTGGTAGGTACCTACCTATCTTGAGCAAAAACAATGATATGGATGTTGGGATAATTTTATTCTACACGCTAGTTCAAAATTGATAAGACTTGTAAAAAAAAGTAATAGATAAATCGTTTTTCAAGAAAAAGGCTAGGTACAAACATATAGGTACAAACATGTTGAAGCTGCAGCTAAGTTCACCAAAGATACAGCTGGGCTGCTAGGCATAACAGAAGCTGCAGGTGGACGTGAAGTCGTAGGTAGAGGTGGAGGTAAATATGCACGTGGAGGCGCGGAACTAGCTCCTGCAGATGTGACCGTAGAAGTCGGCTGGGTTGGACACCTCCACGCATCCATAATGCTTAAGCATATAGGATCAATGGCATCGTCTGAGCACTTGCATACTGAAAAGTATGATAATGGCAGTGCGTTTGGTACCAGACGTTTTTGTGTACCTCGCAGTATTATATCTTTGAGGTAAAAATGAGCTTCGCAAATGAAGGACCTATCATGAACGTCGGAAACACATGCGTGTTTTTGCCAAATTGGTCTTCTTCTGTCTTGAGGAAATCTAAAAAAAGAAATACTACTCGGCCGATGCTGCACAGCGCCGCATTTTGCGTAACAACACCTAACCATGTTTGTTTAAGTTTTTATTATAAATCTATTAAATACAAAAATAAAATAGGTACAAAATACACACTTGTTTCTTTTTTGCACTTTCAAAATAATTTTTTTTTTTTCACCCAAACACAATTTTTTTCAGAATAGGTACCACTAAGATTAATCCAATACTTTAATATTTCTTATAGACAATGATTTTATTTCAAAAAAGAATAATTTTACTAACACTTAAAGATTTTTCACAGTTTAAGATTTTATTAAAAAAAAACTTAATGATTTTTCACAGAACTTAACTATTTATCACAGCAATATATTTGTTTTTTCAATTATTTTATTTTACGCACAATAATTTTTTTCACAAAACACTTAACTTTGTTACACAGCAACACTTACAAAAATATTCACGACACGGAAATGGTTAAGTTTTCATGTACAAAATCCTGCACAAAAAAACACCTACATTTGTACAAAGTAACCCACATATATTAGAATATAGAACCCCCTTCCTCTTCCACCGCAAAACCCAAAAATCCAACACACTTTCCTATGTTTACGTACCCCTTCCCCATGAACCACAAAAAAATCCTACAAGCCAAAGAGAATATCCAAAATTGTTTTCTTTTGTGTCTCTTGGCTTTATCTTCATATTAAAAAAATGTAAACAAAACCAATAACAACCCAAAGCAAAATTGAATATTTTCTTCATTATGTTCCTTATCAAGTCCTTCATTATATCAATATACTATTGAAATAATGCCTTCTACCTGAATCAGTCACACTCTCATAAATTTTCAATACGTCTTTCCCGTTCTAATCATAATCTGACGTTTCTGATTCTCAGCCATTCGCTGTAGTCTCCAAAAATGCTCACAACGAATTCGTTCTCTCCACAACGGGTTCCGCGTATTTTGCGTAGATGTCGCCCCCTTCGTAGGCGTCGATAATAGTACTATGGTTTTTATATACAAAGTCGGAGACAGTGAACATCAGCTTTGCATTTGTAGGGTTTGAACAATTGGTTCTGGTCCAGAGATTTGGCTGGGGTTTTTGCTAATGTCTTTGTATCTTTGCTTTGTATATAAAAACCATAGTACTATCATGGGCAATTTTTTTTAGGAGGACGCACAGCCGTCGAAGGCGCCACATTCAACCGCAAATGTTGTTGTCATGTTGTTGTGTAGACATGAAAAGAAGGGAAATGTCAAGAATCGAAGACAAGTAGAGAGCAAGAGGATTGTATTATTTCCATTCTGGTAAGAAATAAAGGGAGTAAGTGAGATAAGGAAATCAGCTGTCAAAAAGTAGAAAAATGTGAAGAAAATGAAAAAATGTTTCTCGTCTCCTTTTTGAATTCTACTATTTGGTGTTTTGTTTAGGAAATATATTTTGTATGCAGCCAGAGGAAGCAAGGAAAAATAGAAAACAAGAGGGTAGATACTTGAGTGAGCTGCTTGCGTCGTCGCCTCTTCGGTGTCGTAGGTCATAGCAACGAGGATAAAAACTTTTTTTATACAGATTTTGTTATAGAATAGACTGTAGATGATGCGAAAAGAGAAACATTATGTAGGCATGAATATAGGTATATTTTCTCATATTATTGAGGGTAGGTTTTGTTGTTGTGATTTGAGTAGCAATTTGAGACGATAGGTATGTATGTATGTATGTATGTATGTATGTATATATTTTTTGGTGGGTATTTAAATTGAAATTCATATGATTTCGATGGTTTTGGTGGGTATTATAATTTTAAATTGTTATCTATTTTTGCGAGGGTGGTTAGGTCGTAGGTATATCTTTCGGTAGAATTAATAAATTTTTGTTATTAATTATTTTGAGGATAGGTCGTTTGGTAGGTTATTTAAATTTAAATTGGTAGGTACCTACCTATCTTGAGCAAAAACAATGATATGGATGTTGGGATAATTTTATTCTACACGCTAGTTCAAAATTGATAAGACTTGTAAAAAAAAGTAATAGATAAATCGTTTTTCAAGAAAAAGGCTAGGTACAAACATATAGGTACAAACATGTTGAAGCTGCAGCTAAGTTCACCAAAGATACAGCTGGGCTGCTAGGCATAACAGAAGCTGCAGGTGGACGTGAAGTCGTAGGTAGAGGTGGAGGTAAATATGCACGTGGAGGCGCGGAACTAGCTCCTGCAGATGTGACCGTAGAAGTCGGCTGGGTTGGACACCTCCACGCATCCATAATGCTTAAGCATATAGGATCAATGGCATCGTCTGAGCACTTGCATACTGAAAAGTATGATAATGGCAGTGCGTTTGGTACCAGACGTTTTTGTGTACCTCGCAGTATTATATCTTTGAGGTAAAAATGAGCTTCGCAAATGAAGGACCTATCATGAACGTCGGAAACACATGCGTGTTTTTGCCAAATTGGTCTTCTTCTGTCTTGAGGAAATCTAAAAAAAGAAATACTACTCGGCCGATGCTGCACAGCGCCGCATTTTGCGTAACAACACCTAACCATGTTTGTTTAAGTTTTTATTATAAATCTATTAAATACAAAAATAAAATAGGTACAAAATACACACTTGTTTCTTTTTTGCACTTTCAAAATAATTTTTTTTTTTCACCCAAACACAATTTTTTTCAGAATAGGTACCACTAAGATTAATCCAATACTTTAATATTTCTTATAGACAATGATTTTATTTCAAAAAAGAATAATTTTACTAACACTTAAAGATTTTTCACAGTTTAAGATTTTATTAAAAAAAAACTTAATGATTTTTCACAGAACTTAACTATTTATCACAGCAATATATTTGTTTTTTCAATTATTTTATTTTACGCACAATAATTTTTTTCACAAAACACTTAACTTTGTTACACAGCAACACTTACAAAAATATTCACGACACGGAAATGGTTAAGTTTTCATGTACAAAATCCTGCACAAAAAAACACCTACATTTGTACAAAGTAACCCACATATATTAGAATATAGAACCCCCTTCCTCTTCCACCGCAAAACCCAAAAATCCAACACACTTTCCTATGTTTACGTACCCCTTCCCCATGAACCACAAAAAAATCCTACAAGCCAAAGAGAATATCCAAAATTGTTTTCTTTTGTGTCTCTTGGCTTTATCTTCATATTAAAAAAATGTAAACAAAACCAATAACAACCCAAAGCAAAATTGAATATTTTCTTCATTATGTTCCTTATCAAGTCCTTCATTATATCAATATACTATTGAAATAATGCCTTCTACCTGAATCAGTCACACTCTCATAAATTTTCAATACGTCTTTCCCGTTCTAATCATAATCTGACGTTTCTGATTCTCAGCCATTCGCTGTAGTCTCCAAAAATGCTCACAACGAATTCGTTCTCTCCACAACGGGTTCCGCGTATTTAGATGTCGCCCCCTTCGTAGGCGTCGATAATAGTACTATGGTTTTTATATACAAAGATCTTTGTATATGAAAACCATAGTACTATCATGGTGGCACTCGAAGAGGGCGACATCTCAAGTCTCCAAGGGGTACCTTGACGTGGAGAATTGTGGAATAAGTGGAAGTGTGGACGTGAAGAATAGTATAAGCATGGGAAAGACGTATACTGAATTTATGAGAGTTAGAGTGAATCAGGTAGAAGGCATTTTGGAGAAAATATTCAATTTTGTTTTGGTTATCGGTTTTGTTTACATTTTTTTTACTATGCAGATAAAGCTGAAAGACACAAAAAGAACAATTTTGGATATTCTTTTTGGCTTATGGGGTTTTTATGGTGCAAGGGAAAGGGGTAGGTATACATGTGAAGGTGTATTTGTTTTTTCACAGCTGTAGGCGTATTGTCTTCAATATATTTGGGTTTCTATGGTGCAAGCGGAAGATGTTGTTATACATTGGAATATAGGAATATAGGTAGGTAGGTATGTGGGTTAGTTTTTACAACTGAGTGGGTAGTTGAGAACCAAAACTCGTCATATCCAAAATTTTCATTTTGTGCAAATGAAAAAAAAAAAAACTAATTAAGGTGAAATGGTAGATGTTATAAAAGATTTTATTTTATACCTATAATCTTTGCATATGAAAATTTTTCATATACAAAGCTATAATAGAAGATTTTTCAATCTATGTTATGATTGAGAGCAAACAAATATTGGAAGTTCCGTTTAAAAGATATTTAACAATTAAATTTGGTTATGAAGAGTTTTGTTGCAAATGATTGGATATGGCCAGTTTCCCCACCATTCCCCCCTCTCACAATTGCACCCTCTAATATAAAAGCACTCCCCTACTTTCCAATCTTTAATGATCCATTTAAAATTGTTTACAATAAAAACCTGTGAACGTTTTAGTTCCTTCTTATATAACATAATTAATAGCCTATGATGGATAAGAAGAGTTTTGAAAGCAAACCTACTGCTTAGAATGGATATGGAAAGTTTTGATGTAAATTGCACTGTGGATATCGAGAGTTTTGGAAACAATAACGATGTTTGACATCAATATTAAAGGGGCTTAGAGGGGTAAGGGTGTCAAATTTTCTTTAAAAACTATTCAATATGCCCAGCTTAACAAATCTGGATCAAAATCTCAATTTTTGATATAAGTGGATAGGTATGATGAGTTTTCGTTCTCATCTACTCAAATGTAGGCGTTTTGTGTGCAGGATTTTTTACAAATGATGTACATGCAAACTTTTCGCACTTTTCAAACTTTTCTTTCGCTTCTTTCCTTAATATATATACAATATTTTAGTAAAGGCTACATTGAGGTGGAATACCATTTTCAAAAAAATGGTTATTAAGGTGCAGTGCAATAACACCCGCGCACAGTGTTTCGCCTAGAACAAGCTAGGTGGACAAATCCCATTTCTTCCTTTCAAAAAATAAGGAATCAGGTATTGTACAAAATACTCCCAGACTCCCGATTTCAAAAAATATATGCGTCTTATATATATCAGTGACGAGTGATCGCGTTCAAAAAACAACTAAAAACAAAAATTAAATTTAAATAAAATTTATTGTTTAATTGGGGGTCGATTGGATTGCATATAACTGTAATTTTTTGTAACCAACTGGAATGTTTTAGTGATGGATTTAGTTAATAAAGGTATGAACTTTATTTATTTATCAAAATGATTTATTTATCTTGTTTAATTAATATAGATAAGGATTTGAAAGTATTAGTTAAAAAAATTATAATTTCAGTTGTAGTCAAAACTTTAAAGGCGTGTTAAGTATTTGTAACCTCATGTACCCGGGCTAAATTTTTCATATGTGTTAGGAGCATCCTTCATAATTATAAGAACATATATTTTAGCCTGCACACTTGAGTTCATCTATTATTATTTTAATTTTATTTAAAATACGTTCACTCAATGTCGAAACATAAGTTTTTTTTCAATTAATGACTTATTACGAATAGATGAAAACGCCAAACTTTTTGAATTAATTTCCTTGGAAAAATCAAGGAAAATTAGTATGGGAAGTGGGTAGAGGTCTCTTTCCTGCCGTTAAGGTTTAAGGCAGTTTCCTTTAAAAAATTGACTTAATATATATACTTTTTTTTAAGTTACGAATCGACTTTTTTAATTAAAATCAAGTTATTTTAATGAATATTTTTTGAAAAATTAATTTTCATACCTACCATCATAAAAGATAAAAAAAAATAAAAATGATTTTATTTTAAATTTTAACTAATTAAGTGACTGCTTTGGCTTTTTGAAATCCATTGCTCGTATTAATTTAAGTTCCAATGATAAATAAATAATATAAAATAATAAATTTTAGAAGAATCTCTTTTTTGGGTATTTAATATAAATTGAAAACACAAACACCACTATCGATAGATAAAACGATGAATTTAAAATATAAGAAACCCAAATGTCATAATATTTTATTTTTAATATTACTAGTTACTTTTCTCTCACACTTCCCCATATTACCCTTAAACAAATGATTTATTTTGATTTCTATTAGTCGGAAAGTAAAGGTGGAACCGAAAAATTGCCAGAAGAGATTTGACATTAGGGTGTCCGTTATTTTCTAAAATCATTTTAAAAAGTGTTTGCCATAAAAAAAGTTCTTAACCAACTAAAATTATTTGTCAGAGGTTACCATCTCGCGTCTCTAAGACCATACTTTATAACTTTTCCCATACAAATTGTAATAATATTTACTCTTTCGTTCAATGTGCAAAACGGAAGGACATCTGGTGGGAGAAGATATGGCAGTTGCGTTTGTTTGCTTTTAAGTACTAGGATTTAGGATAAACAACTTACTTAAGGAAATTTGTGAAAAAACTTTTTGAGTTTTTGTTCAAATTGATAACGAAATTTTGAGTTTGAAAATTTTTAGAAGATTGCACCTCCCGAATAAATGGGGATACATAAACTCCTTATATCATAGGACCCAACCTATATGCTCTAATTCTTTAATAAATACCTACAATGACATGTGCTATGAAAATCATCTTCAATAAGTACCTATGTATGTTATGTACCTACACTAATTTTTAATTGTTTTTTGTTTGTATAATAAAATCTTAATTTAAACTTTATTTATTATAATTTACAATAATATAACGTGATCACCCCATATCAATTCAAAAACAACAAAAAAAATATTTTGTCCACCTAGCTTGTTCTACGCGAAACACTGTGCCGCGGTAATAAAGCCCTTGGGCCGTGGGCGTTATTTCCCAAAATAAAAGGAAAAAATACCCACGGGTTTATTTTCCATTTTAAAATGGCAATAACCCACGAAAGAAAAGAAAAAAGAACCGCGGGTGCTATTGCTTTTTGGATTTGGCATTTAAGCCCACACTTAAAGTATAATCTATACTCTGCTTTTAAATACTCTTCTATTTAAAGATCTCAAAATGATAAAGTTGGATATCTTAATATATACAACAAAGTCGGGTTAGTTACACCATTTATAAGTTATAACTGAAGAACGGCTGAACGAATTTTAATTATCTATGGTTTGTTGGATTTGTCTCCGCCTCAAATAGGAGAATAACTATTAAAATATCAGAAAAGTTCCCGATAAAAGTTATATGCACTTTGGGTAGGTAGGTACCTGTTTTATTATATAAAAAAGAAATCAGAAAATGAGTTTGAAAACGAATCAATAAATTATGAAATTTTGTTTTGACAAAATGAAATTCAAAAATTATAATTTATAGTCGAATCTCCATATTTCGTTCTAACAAAATAAAATTACAAAATTATAATCAATTTATGTATTTAAAATAACAATTAAATCTTCCATTGATCCACTTAATCAAAATAGCTTTTTGTTTTCTTTGATGTTTAGTAAAACTTTTAAAGGAATTAAAATAATTTGATGAGAATTTTGTTTAAAATAATATGTCTGTTCGCGTACCTCCCAAAACTACGAATTTCTACGAATTTAGCCCAAAGTTATGTCAAAGCTCATATGAAAAAAATTAAATTCGTAGAAATTCGTAGTTTTGGGAAGTACGCGAACAGACATATAAGTATACAAAAATGTTTATAGATTTTTTTAAATTTATACATTTTACTATTTTTTTTTGTCTTAAAAAATATTAATATATCGCGCATTGAAAACAAAAGTGGCACTAAACGAAAAACCTAGTTTTCAAATACGGCCGTTTAAAGTTTTGGACGACTTACGTAAATAGTCGATAGCTCTTTGCAAAAAAGATTTAGGGCCTTATTACGGTTCGCGAATCGAACGTTCACTTGAAGTCGAACGATTTGGCGAATGTTATGTACGTTAGGGTTAGCGAATGAATTCATTCGCTAAAAATTCATCGCTGTCACAGGAAAAATTCATTATAATCAATTTTTCTTGCGACAAATGTCAAATAGAAAAAATTAAAATCAGAAAATACATCTTAAAGTACGGAATTTTTGTAGTTTTCTTCATTTTATTCTTGACTTAATTATTTAATTGGTCATTAATAACTTATTTAATAATGGTCAAAAAAAAACTGACTTTAAATGCAAACAAAAATATTTTAATATGTCAACGAAAAAACATACAATAACCTGTTATAGCTATTTTGAAAGTCAATATTCTATTTCTTTTTTTTTGTAATGGAGATGTTTAAAAGAATGGTTTTTAGAAATTAAATTTCAAAGTCAAAATTTTTGAAAAAAAAAAAAAAATTGTATATTTTTAAGTTAATTTATTTCAAATTTTGCGTAGTTAAGTGCCATGTTGTTCTTGATATCCAATGCTCTTATCAATTTTCAGTTAAAAATCGACAACCAAATGCAAAAATCTTTCTTAATTTTTGAGAAATTAATAAATTAAAGGTACTTTCCTAAAAAACCCGAAAAAGGGTTACAATATTATGATTAGTATTTTTTTTGCTTCATGAGCATAAAACAAACAAGCAATGGAAAAAAGTTCCTTTAATTTTTTTTAAATAGCTTAAAATCTATAAGAAATTCTTCACATCCGGGCTTCAGAACTTGACTAAAAAATAATAAAGGCTTTGAATATTACATACAAAAAATATCACCTAATTGCCAAAAATTTTGAAAAAAAATCAACTTGATAGGTACAAAAATTCACAAGTTTATTTGGCACAATTTACAAAGAAGAACTTTAAGCACGGTTAAAAATTTTGGGGTAGGTACTTTTTAATATTTTCTGGGTTACATATATGACAACACCAAAAATATATTGAAATTTAATACTTGGCAATATTAAAATTTGGAAGTTTATTTAAAATAGGTATATTAAAACTTAATAATATCAGATATTACAAAGGAATACGAAATCTATATTTTATAATAATACAAAGGTATTATAATATAATACTTAATTACCTACTTGAAATTTAATTTGTAGATTCTTTTCATGAAAATTAATACAAAATATATTACAAAATAATAGTAATGAAAGACATTTTTTGTAAGAGTATTTATCTTCAATTAATAGTGGCATTATTATATTTATTGTATTTCACATACATATATGAGAACTAGAATCTTACTGCGATTGAAATTTTATCTACTAATTTGTATATTTTACCTCGAAATATTTCAACGCGCCTTCAAAATAGTGCATATTTAAATTGTTTATTTTAAATTATTAGGCAGAAAAATGGTTGCTATATACCTAGGTACCTACCAACTTATACAAAATAAATCTGTAAAAATTTCATTAGATAAAAAGTTTATTAGGTACCTACATACATACCTACCTACCTATGCTTACCTAATATACATAAAATTAGTTTTAAATTCAAGGTCAAATAGGTACTCAAAGAAATAGGTACCTACGTACCTACCTACCCTTGAATTTTGCAACAAAAACCTTTAAATAAAATACCTTCCGATGAGTCGAAATGAACTTCGACGTTGGAGCCAATAAGGCTAGGAATGAATTTTTCGAAAATCACTGGTAAGAAATTTGAAATTAAATTTGTTTTGACAGTATTTGGAACTGGCATAGGGATTCCCACTTACAGACTAGTGAATAATATTAGGTTATCTTTTTACAAAATTCGAAGAAATTAAGGTCAAATAAGTAGATACCTACCTACCTACTCAAAGAAATACATACCTACCCTCGAATTTTGCAAAACAAAAAAAACAAATACCTAGGTAGGTACATATTAAAAGATAAACCTATCTAGGTATGAAGGTACCTAAACCTAAACCTACCCCCGAATTTAGCAATAAAAACTTTAGTTAAAATACATGTAGGTACCTATACCTATCTATCAAAAATATCTATGCCTTAACCCACCCCCGAATTTTGCATACAAAATTTAATTAAAATACCTACAAATACCTATTAAACATAACTACTCGAAATAATTTATAATATGTAGGTACCTACCTATGTAGGTAATAAAAACTATTAACAAAAAAACTATCTAGCAAAAAATTAATAGTAATTGCACAAAAACTTTAATTCAAATATGTACCTACCTACCTACATACCAAAAGACCAATCCTCGCAAAAGAGAGTGCATCTAAAAATTCAAATACCTACCTACACACCAAAATACCTACCACCGAAATCATGCAAGAAAATTTCAATCAAAATATCTACCAAAAGATATATGCCTAGCCTATCCTCGAAACTTTGCAAGAAAGTTTCAAGTCAATTAAAAAAGAAGCAAAAACAAAACCTACCCTCAATAAGAAAATATAGCAACGACCTACACACGTTTGTCTTTTCACACTCACATACCAGAAAATCTCTGCAAATAATCCCAGCAAACATTTTTGTGAACGTTCATTGAACATTCAGTGAAAATGAAGAATATATATTCGAGAAACACTCACTTCAGTGAATCAAATGTGAATATATTCAAATATCCCATCACTTTTACCACATACGCGGGGGAAGGGGATTTGTGTTGATTTTTTTCATAATAAAAAATATCGAGATTCTTATTTCTTTCACATAAAAAGAATAAAAGTGAACGCGCACAAGCGATCCTCAAAAGAGGTATATCTTGGGTGCGTCCATTTTTATTCACATAAACTGAATAACCCTTTCATTTTGTTTTGAAAAGCCATAACGGAACCTAGTCGCGCCAAAACTGAAACAAAAGTAATGCAAAGAGGAAATTCGTAAATTTCATTCAATTTTGCGTACTATATCCATTGTGGCACTGAAAAAATTAAAAGAAAACAAATAAACATATAAAGTGATAAAAATAAAGTGACATCTCATTTGTTGTGACAACAATTCAATTGAAGTTAAAATAAAATAATATACTTTAGCAGAATTTATCATAAGTTTCATTCGATAAATCTAGGGAAATCAAACTGTTTATGTAAATAATTTTACCATTTTAAAATAGCATTTTGTATAACCACACTGTGACTGAAATAATATTTACATTCAGTTCTATGGTATACATTCGGATTATTAAAGAATCATTATAATGAATTAAATATAATTCAATTTAAATTCACTAAACTGAATGAGGAAACCTCAATTTATATTCATTTTTATGAATCAAATCTGTCTCATTTAAATGATTCAAAAAAGATTCATGAATTGTTCAGTGAAATGAATATATAAGCGTCCTATTTACATTCACTAAAGTGAAGAATTACTCTATTATTAATGAAACATAAAAACAATTCGAATTCGAAGTAATGCTACCCAGTAAATTTGATCCAAACCGGTTTATAAATGAGTTCATAAATGAGGGTTTCTATCACTTTTGTGAATTATTTGTAAATCATTTCTGAAGGGAAATGTTTGCTGGGATAATTTTTCTACTCGTTGCTACGAACTAGACACTAGACACCAACGACGGGTGACGACCAGTGTTGTCACTTTACCACAATTGTGGTAGATCTACCACAATCTTCCAAGATTTTGATAATCTACCACTTCTACCACTGAAGTCAAAAATTCTACCACTTTTTGCTCATCCAAAACTAACAAAGTTTGAAATTCAAAGATAATCCGATCATTCATGACAAAAAATCCCAAAATTTTTCAGTAGAAAAAAAAATTCCTGTGAGTTTTTGTCTCTATGTACTTACCTGAATGCACCATTGGAATTATTTGGAACTGATTTCTTTTCGAAATAGAAATCTAGTAGATTTTTTCAAAGCTTGTGTCATACAACTTTGTTTATAAAATTTGGAAAAAGGGGAAACTGTGCGCAGTGCCCTAGGAGCATTTCATAATACGCTTTCCTGACATGTTTTTTGGTTGAGTTTTGATCACCACATTCAAAGCTTCAGTGAAGAAATAGATTCAGAAATAATAGAACAAAAGTTACTAAAAATTGTTTTTCTTTGATCTTATCAAATAGGTACATATATTAAACTAATGAATTAAATATTCTTTGTCAACTTTCTTAAAAATTGTGATACACAAAACATAATTTAAATTTTAATAATAAAAGAAAACCTGCCTTTTTAATATTTTTAAAAGTCATTTAAAAAAAAATTTTAAGAAACAATAGTTTTTTTTTTCCACAAATGTAATAATGTATTAAGTTTTGCCAACGCGTTTCGTCTTAGTTAGGATTTCATCGGGGCACTCCTGTCCTAACTGAGACGAAACGCGTTGGCAAAACTAATAAATCAAATTATTAAATTTGTGGAAAAAACAAGTGTTTCTTTAAATCTTTTTAAAATGTCTAAGATTAATTTCCACCAAGTGATTAACGATTAACCCTAAATCCATTGATTATATTAAAAATTTTAAAAGGTATATATTTTTATAATTTTAATTCTTATTGATACCCCAGATCTGAAGTATTTTCATTGCTCAAAAAATTCTTCAGTGTCTGATTCTCAGTCCCCTGCCCGTTTTCGAAAGGATTTTAGTTCCAAAACCAAAATTAACCCTCAATTATGACGTTAAATAAGAAATCTTTTTATTATACAAAAACATTTTAAGTACATACATACCACTTCATTTTATTTAAAAAAAAATTAATTGAACTTTGTACAGGCAAACATATCGTTAACTTTGAAAACTATCGAAGTTTCAGATTTGGTAGCGTGAAGCATTAAGTCTGGTGAAAATAAAACGGTATCCGTGTCTCACGTCCATTCGCTACCTACTGCTACAGGTCTTGGATTGTCCGTTCAGTTTCTCAGTCCTCTGATGAGTATTTACAGGATAAAAATCTATATATGTGAGTAGGCATTTTCTAGCATTATTATATGGCTAATTAAAACCCTAATAATATAATTTTTTTTCTTTTTTCGTACAATGCGTAACTATGTTTTTGGCGCAAAAACTTTGAAAACACGCAGTCTCCTGGCCCCAGTCCCCTTGCACTTTTACGGCTAACTGTCTATCAAAAGACCCCAAAAGTGTTCAGTTAATGCTACTTTTCCTTTTTAATACAAACTTGCTCTTATTATCAATGTGGCTTAGATTTGTAAAAGAATATTTATACAGGTGACTATATCTCTCCCATTAGGCAAGGGGTACGATTTTCTAAAAAATTGACTTAAAATAATAAAAAAAATCCTAGTCCTCTAAGCACATGTTTTCAAAAAATGTCGATAAAATTGCTGTTCTTTATTTTTCTGACTGGCCACTTTCCATTCTGTGAAAGGACGCTCTAAATCAACTAGAGATAGTCCATTTGCTTCCAAAAATATCTTCATTTTCTTCTACTTTTTGTAGAATCAAGCCTGATTCACAATGCGACGAGGAAACGAGACGTGAGCGTGACGAGATCCCGTCGTTGCTGTCAAACGAATTTCAAACAATGAAAGTACATGGAGATATACACAATGAAGCGTTTCTCGTCGTCACGTCACGCCAAGAATTCGAAAAATTGAAAAAAAGACGCGACGAGACGACGATTTTATTTTTTGACAAGTTATTTACATAATGGAAGTATTTTTTTAAAGAAAAAATACGATAACTTGAAATTAAGAGATCAATTAATTCCTAATCTGTTGTCTTTAAAGCTTTTTTGGACAATTTTTATTATTTTTTATTTTTAACAAAAGAGTTTTCGTTGTAAAGAATCTCGCCGCATTGTGAATTGGGAAACGATTTTATAACTAGAAAAAGATGACAGCGAATCACGTCACGCTCTCGTCTCGTTTTCCCGTCGCATTGTGAATCAGGCTTCACTCATATACTTCGATGAATTAAATGGTTCTCTTTGACTAAAATAAATTTTTCCTTATTTAATTTTTGGAAATTAAAATCTACCACTAAAAATCTGGATCTACCACTATTTTTTAGACTTATCTACCACTTTTTTAAAACTGGAAGTGACAACACTGGTGACGACGACGCAAGCAGAAGCGACACGAACACGATCAACTCGTTCACCACTTCATATAATTTCTTTGCTTCTCTGCCTGCAAACAAAATACATTCCTAAATAAACCAACACAAATATTCTTCTATTCAAAGAGGAGACGACAATTTTTTTCTTATTTTCTTCACGTTTTTCTATTCTTTGATATTTTGAAAACAGCTGATTGCTTATCTCTCTTACTCCCTTTATTTCTTATGAGCATGAAAATAATACTTTTCTCTTGCTCTTACTACTTGTCTTCGATTCTTTATGTACCCCGCATCCACAATTCTCCACATTCAACCGCATTCGATTGCGTGGAGATTTGTGGACTCGGCATACATAAGGAGTATAAGACAAGTAGTCAGAGCAAGAGGAAAGTATTGTTTCCATTCTCATAAGAAATATAGGGAGTAAGAGAGATAAGCAAACAGCTGTTTGTGAAATCATTGTATATGTTTTCATATACAAAGGTGAAATGTCAAAGAATAGAAAAAGGTGAAGGAAATGAGAATATGTTTCTTGTTTCTTGTAGGTTATTTGTTGTTTTATTTAGGAAATATTATTTTGTATGAAGTCAGAGAAGCAAAGAAAAATATAACAAGGGGGTAAAAGAGAAATCTGAGTAAGCTGCTTGCGTCGTCGTCGCCCGTCGTTGGTGTCTAGGTCATAGCAACGAGAAGAAAAATTATTATTTGAAGAGATTTTCTTGTATGTGAGTGTGAAAAGACAAACGTGTGTAGGTTGTTGCTATATTTTCTTATTGAGGGTAGGTTTTGTTTTTGTTTTTTTTTTTTAATTGACTTGAAACTTTCTTGCAAAGTTTCGAGGATAGGCATATGGTATATCTTTTGGTAGATATTTTGATTGAAATTTTCTTGCATGATTTCGGTGGTAGGTATTTTGGTGTGTATTTGGATTTTTACTTGCAATCTTTTTTGCCGGGGTGGGTCCTTTGGTGCGTAAGTAGGTATGTAGGTACCTATTTGAATTAAAGTTTTTATGTAGGTAGGTAGGTACCTAATTACTATTAATTTTTTGATAGATAGTTTTTTGTTATTATTATTTTTTTTTGCTAGATAGTTTTTTTGTTAATACCTACATAGTTTTAATTACCTTCATAGGTACCTACATATGTAGGTACATATTATAAACTATTTCGAGTTGTTATACCTATTTAATAGGTATTTGTAGGTAGGTAGGTAGGTACCAGGTTCCTACATATTTTAATTAAATTTTGTATGCAAAATTCGGGGGTGGGTTTAGGCAAAGGTATAGGTATTTTTGGTAGGTAGGTAGGTACAAAAAGGTAAGTAGGTACATACATATGTATATGAAGGTACATATATTTGAATTAAAGTTTTTATTGCTGAATTCGGGGGTAAGTTCAGTTATACGTACCTTCATACCTAGGTAGGTTTATCTTTTGGTAGGTAGGTATACCTACCACCTACCTACCTAGGTAGTTTAATTAAAGTTTGTTTTTGTTTTGCAAAATTCAAGGGTAGGTATTTCTTTGAGTATATACCTAGGTAGGTAACTACTTATTTGACCTGAAATTTATTCGAATTTAGTGAGGTGATTACCTGATATTTTTCACTAGTCTGTAAGTGGGAATCCCTATGCTAGTTCCAAATATGTGCTGTCAAAACAAATTTAATTTCAAATTTCTTTCCAGAGATTTTCAAAAAATACATTCCTTGCTCTATTGGCTCCAACGTCGAAGTTCATTTCAACTCATATCTATGTACCTACCTAGGTATTTTATTTAAAGTTTTTTATTGAGAAATTCAAGGTTAGGTAGGTAGGTACCTACCTATTTCTTTGAGTACCTATTTGACCTGGTATTTAAAACTTATTTTATGTACATATACATATTAGGTTTGTATAGGTAGGTACCTAATAAACTTTTTATCTAATGAACTTCTTACAGGTTTATTTTGAATAAGTTGGTAGGTACCTACATATGTACCTATTTATTCAAAATAAATTGGTAAAAATAGTAACAGCAACCGCAACTAGGTGCTGTTTTTTGTATGTAAAATTCAAAGCCTTTATTATTTTTATTCAAGTTCAAGTAAAGGAACTTTTTCCCAATGCTTGTTTGTTTTATGATCATGAAGCGAAAAAATTACTAATCATTATTATACCTAACCCTTTTTCGGGTTTTTTAGGATAATACCTACCTACCTTTAATTTTTTTTATTTCTCAAAAATTAAGAAAGATTTTTGCATTTGGTTGTCGACATTTCACTGAAAGTTGATAAAATAATTGAAAAAAAAAAATAACTTAAAAAAATAGAAATTTTTTTCCAAAAAATTTGACTTTGAAATTTAATTTCTCAAAACCATTCTTTTAAACATCTCCCTTATAAAAAAAATAGAATATTGACTCTTCGAAATAGCTATAACAGGGGGGTCATTCCGTATTTCGATTATCGCCAGACGATATCGTTTAGACGATAGCCTTGCTCTACGTAACTTTGAAAATGACTATCGTCTGGGCGATCTCGTTTTGGCGATGAACTATTTGCTTTACGTAAGTCAATAATCGTCAAAACGCTATCTTTTAAACGATAGAACTTAGACGTTTTAAGAGCGATAAATGCTTTTTCGTTGATTTTTAACCATTGTTTTTTAAATAAAATGAAAACAAAACAATTATTGAATAATTACGGCATAAATACATATCAGTTCTTGGTTTGAATTTTCAGAAAAAATCTTATTTATGGGTTATTTCATACTTACCCAATAATCGAATAATTAAGAAGTATTTGTCCAGTGATAAAAATTCGACCATTTATACCAAACTAATCGATCATCCATGCAGGCACCTATGTCAACAGGGCTCTCATCGCGTAAGACGATAATAATTGTCTGCATACGCGTGGCAAGACGTCTTTTTCACGTATAGTTAAACGCGATAGCCATTATGCTAAAGGGTGCCTGCTCTATTTGGTTTTGAAAAAAAAAGCAATAAGTTAAGAAGCAAAAAAGCATGTCTTTGCATAAAACAGATACTTTGTATGTATTTTATTCAATATTAAATAATTTTGATGGACCATAATACATCTTTTGACAATTTTACACTTTTTTAATAACAAAAGAATTGGAAATCGTATTAATTGTAGAGGTTGAGAGGAGATGATATGTCAACCGTTAAATACCGGGACCGTGATTAAAGGCATTGCCTTGCTGCAAAAACATAGCTCAAGCTGTATATTCGATCGGATATTTTTTGTATCTTCATATTCGTCCTCAACACTGGGCCGCTTGTAGGCCAAAGTCGTATTTTTTAGGGGACATTCTCATGGACCAGCTGCTTTCACGACTTTTTGCTATATTGTTGCGTATCGTAAGAATCTATTTATCCACAAATACAAACTTTACCGGATGATATTGCAATTATATTTTTAAAATAACGTGACATTTCAAATAAATCGACAAGGATTTTTAGTTTTGACAGCAAACTTTAATTTTCAAATTCATTTCGTTCATTCCAAAAAAAAACGATAGACGAGACGATAGTGATTGAGTTACGTGAAGCAAATTATAGACGATATCGTTAAAGATAAACATTTTGACGATTATCGTTTTAAAAATTACGGAATGACCCCCCAGGTTATTGTATGTGTAATGTGTTTTCGTTGATACATTAAAGTATTTTTTTTGGGGGAGGGTAAGATAACTTGGGCGCCGAAAATTGATAACGGATTTTTGTATAGGAGTTAAATACAAGAATGGTTTTCTATGGGAGGGGGTCTATTTTGCTCCGTTTGGGCGGAAGGGGCACTTTTATAAGAAAAGTACTAAAAATAAAAAAAAAATACTAGAAAATAACGCTTATACTTAAAATTAAGTATTATACCTTTTTTAAAGCCAATACTCTGTTCTATTAGCTAATTTTTGAATCAAGTGAAATCTACACATGGGTTTTAAGAAAACGACTTTTAAACTCAAAATTTGTGAAAAAAGCGTAAAAAAAGGTTTGAAGTGTAATTTCTCAAAACTGTAAAATTATATATAATTTTATTTTCTGAAATTCGTTGCTCTAATTAATTCTTAATCTAAGACTGAAAACTAGATGATTCTATGTCTCCTAGTTTTTGAGAAAATTGAAAATATGTATATGTATATATGTATGTATAGCTAAAACAACTCCTTCAATAATTTGTGGCGAAAAAAGAGGATGCCATCTGAATTCTTGATCAAATATGATTGAATGAAAAGAAATATTTATTTGAAGCGGTTTTCAAAAAAATTATTTTTTAATATATCAAATTCTTAGAACATTTTTTAGGAAAATTGTTGGTTTGCAAATCATAAGTAGGTATTTATTTATGTGCATAATATAAAAATAAAATTTCACTCAAAATTATCAACCCATTTTTGAGATATCATTCAATGGAAGATTTAATTGTTATTTTAAATAAATACATTGATTATAATTTTGTAATTTTATTTTGTCAGAACGAAATATGGAGATTCGACTATATTATAATTTTTAATTTCATTTTGTCAAAACAAAATTTCATAATTTATTGATTCGTTTTCAAACTCATTTTCTGATTTCTTTTTTTATATAATAAAACAGGTACCTACCCAAAGTGCATATAATTTTTATCCGTGAACTTTTCTGATATTTTAACAGTTATTCTCCTATTTTAGGCGGAGGCAAATCCAACAAACCATAGATCATTAAAATCCGTCCAGCCGTTCTTGAGTTATAACTTATAAATGGTGTAACTAACCCGAATTTGTTTTATATATGTATTAAGATATCAAACTTTATCATTTTGAGATCTTTAAATAGAAGAGTATTTAAAAGCAGAGTATAGATCATACTTTAACTGTGGGCTTAAATGCCAAATCCAAAAATCAATAGCATCCGCGGTTCTTATTTCTTTTCTTTCGTGGGTTATTGCCATTTCAAAATGGAAAATAAACCCGTGGGTATTTTTTCCTTTTATTTTGGGAAATAACGCCCACGGCCCAAGGGCTTTATTACCGCGGGTGTTATTGCACTGCACTTTTTTTGAAAATGGTATTCCACCCCAATGTAGCCTATACTAAAATATATGTATATATATTAAGGAAAAAAGCGAAAGAAAAGTTTGAAACGTGCGAAAAGTTTGTATGTACATATGTAAAAAATCCTGCACATAAAACACCTACATTTGTGTAGATGAGAACGAAAATTCATCATACCTATCCACTTTTATCAAAAATTGAGATTTTGATCCAGGTTTGTTAAGCTGGTCAGGTCATATTGAATAGTTTTTAAGGAAAATTTGACAGCCTAACCCCTCTAAGCCCCTTTAATATTGATGTCAAACACCGTTATTGTTTACAAAACTCTCGATATCCACAGTGCAATTTACATCAAAACTTTCCATATCCATTGTAAGCAGTAGGTTTGCTTTCAAAACTCTTCTTATCTATCATAGGCTATTGATTATGGTATACATATAAGAAGGAACTAAAATGTTCACGGGTTTTTATTGTAAACAATTTTAAATGGGTCATTAAAGATTGGAAAGTAGGGGAGTGCTTTTATATTAGAGGGTGCCATTGTGAGAGGGGGGAATGGTGGGGAAACTGGCCATATCGAATCATTTGCAACAAAACTCTTCATAACCAAATTTAATTGCTATAAATATCTTTTAAACGGAACTTCCAATATTTGTTTGCTCTCAATCATAACATAGATTTAAAAATCGTCTATTATAGCTTTGAATATGAAAAATTTTCATAAACAAAGATTATAGGTACAAAATAAAATCTTTTATAACATCTACCATTACACCTTAATTAGTTTTTTTTTCATTTGCACAAAAATGAAAATTTTGGATATGACGAGTTTTGGTTCTCCGCTACCCACTCAGTTGTAAAAACTAACCCACATACCTACCTACCTATATTCCAATGTATAACAACCTCTTCCTCTTGCACCATAGAAACCCAAATATATTGAAGACAATACGCCTACAGCAGTGAAAAAACAAATTCACCTTCACATGTATACCTACCCCTTCCTCTTGCACCATAAAAACCCCATAAGCCAAAAAGAATATCCAAAATTGTTCTTTTTGTGTCTTTCAGCTTTATCTGCATAGTAAAAAAAATGTAAACAAAACCGATAACCAAAACAAAATTGAATATTTTCTCCAAAATGCCTTCTACCTGATTCACTCTAACTCTCATAAATTCAGTATACGTCTTTCCCATGCTTATACTATTCTTCACGTCCACACTTCCACTTATTCCACAATTCTCCACGTCAAGGTACCCCTTGGAGACTTGAGATGTCGCCCTCTTCGAGTGCCACCATGATAGTACTATGGTTTTCATATACAAAGCTAATGTTTAAGTTCTGACGGTTGAATCGGTTCAGATTTGAATCTAGGGAGAGGGAAGTCAGTTAATTTCCCTGATAATGAAGTATGCAATAGGATAACGATAAATTTGGAAAATCCGATAGTTCTGTACAGAGCTGTCATTATAGGACTTGCTACTAGTAGTCATTTAGATTTAAGGAACAAAAAAAAAACAAAAAAAAAGGATTGATCAAGAAATCTAAAATTAATAGAGTACATTGAAATTAATAACAAAAAAAAAAAAAAAATGCTTTCAACTGAGGGGGAATCGAACCAGAGGCTGTCTAGGAGTGTAGACAGCCAACGATACCACCGTACCACGATAGGACTGGCGATGACCTTAGCAAAATGTTACTTAATGTTGCTGTGGAAATTATTTACGGATAGCCAGCTTATGTCATGTGTGAGAGCCGAGTAAGAAAACGAAATGAGGTAAAATTCTTCGTTAACTAACACCTAGGCATGGAGTGGTGTTGGTAAAAAAAAAAAAATTGATTACTGGGTCAAACAAATTTCCAGGATTTTGACCAGAAAAATTTGATTTTGTTACATGTATTTCCAGAAAAAATCAAAAATATATTTGCCCTCTAAATTATATTTTTTGGGTCAAAATCCTGGTTAGAAAAAGAAAAAAAGGAAGACCGGATCCACCACCATGTCTGGAATATTACCTTGAAACAACCGGAATAGAGAAGAGAACATAACATTTAGTAGGAATCGACAGTCAGTTGGAATCTGGTTTTTGGTGTGCGATAGTCGTGACGGTTGGCAAAATATAAGTGAGGTACAGTCACCAATAGTTTGGGACAAAAGGTTTTAGTGTAAAGTATATACCTAAAATTTAAATCTGAAATAAAGAACAGAAAACATTGAAAAGAAAAGTTACGTGCATTCAAGAAAATCAAAACGATAAAGCAAAAGTGAAAAACAAATAAAATAAAACTATAAATCTAACAAATCACCCGAGGCTGTACTCCATAAAACTTAAAGTGAATGTGAAACCACGTGACGCTGATGGTTCCAAACATCTAAATGAACCTGAATTCCAGCGACATCCCAGGCTGAAATTAACACATTTTCCGCTTTAAATTATCCCGAAGCAGAAAATTCAGTTTCCCACTACCGACACCGAAACCACACCAAGCAACCGCCTTACCACGCTATCGAAGTCCCACATGCACACGAACATACAAAAAATTCCAAACCAACGAACATATATGTAAGTGCCCATTCGACACCAAGGCACAAAGTACGAGCAAATTCTTGCGACGTCCACTTGCAAGCCTAGGACGAATTGCAGGAATCGAGGTCCTAAGTTTCACGTGGCAGAAACATTGGGAGCCCCAGGTACAAACTAGGTGCATCAGCCAGACCTTCAGCAGCTTATTTGCATAAAGCCACACATCTCGGCTTTACCAGCAACTACACGAACTTTCAACATACCTAAGCAAACAAATAAGCTCATATTCTATATCAACGGTAACAGCAGCAACTTACAACCACTTTACTGATACAAATGCCGAGATACAACATTAATAGAGAGCAGAAGCTTACAACAGAACACACAAGAACTATCATCAAGTACATACGACACCCACAACCACACAATAGCATCAGGAACAACAACAGCATCTTTAATATCTACACCAATCTTCAACGCCATCATTATCAGCGAGCGACCGAAATTTTTTTTTTGAACAAAAGCTAAGTATCGTATATGTATTATTTAGTTTATTGATTATAATTATTTTTTTTATTTATTAAATTTTACAATTCCTAAGTAAATTTCAAATGTATAGTCCTAAAGTGCAAAAAAAAAAAAATTTAA
The DNA here is from genome assembly GCA_963921185.1 of Dasysyrphus tricinctus. NCBI lineage: Eukaryota > Metazoa > Arthropoda > Insecta > Diptera > Syrphidae > Dasysyrphus > Dasysyrphus tricinctus. The sequence continues at coordinate 56,581,098 of OY992532.1, read as the reverse complement.
CTATTTTTTTTAAATTAAACTTAATCTATTTTAAACTACTTAAAATTGCTTACACTAGTAAAATTACTTATACTACATTAACTAAGAAATAGAAATAGATTATCATAAAGATGAATAGGTTTTTTTTTATTCATGTTGTAAAGCGATATTTCGATCATAATTTCTCTCAAAATTAACTCTTATCAAATATAGGTAAACAACTTTCACGGAAAGAGAAAAATTTAACAAAAAAAAAACCAAAAAAAAAAAACCAAAAGAGAAAAACCAAACCATCGATGCGGTGCACCACCTCGACGGCTCGTTCGTTTGCATATCATAGTAGGACATCAAAATATTATAAGAGTGAACAACATTTCAATGATGTAGAAAAAGCTTTTGGTAAGTGATTATTATTAAACATATTTGATTGATTTTACTATCGAAATTGCTATAAATTTTTCAAAATAAATTAAATTTTTGGTAAATGATATCATAAAAGGGATTGAAAGTTTCTCTTTCCTTAAAGTAGACGACCGACAGTACTAATACAAAATAATTTTGGGTTGATAAAGATTTATTCTTATTATTTGAATTTTGTTGAGCTAATTATAATTTCATGATTAGAATACCGAAAATTTAAGCTATTCATAGATATAGCAAAAGTACCCAAAATTTGAAATTCAACATTGAATTTAATAAAGAAGTAAATTCCAATTTTAGATATTAGATTATTTTTTTTAAATCGATCCGAAAGTAAATAAAATAAAAAAAAATAAATTTTTAAGAAAATGTAAAAGGGAGCTCAATTAGGTAACTTATGGAAATTTTGTTTATGGACTTATGAAAGAGAAGCACTTAAGAATTATAAACACTTCTATGGCATAAAATTTTGTTTGCCTTATTTTTTTATTTAGTTCTTTTTTGTAATTAGGCTAAGTCAAATTACAAGATTTGAAGGTTAATCGTTTTAAAAAAGTTGAAAAAAAAAAATTTTTTTGATTATACTTTTAGTATACTTATAGTAGGTATTACATATTAAATTTATTTCTACAATACGAATTTATACTTTTATAATAAAATGAATTTATAACGTTGGAAAATGAAAAGATTTCGTTTCCCTTGGAAGTTGGTGGAACAAGATTTAGAGTTAATTTGTAAAAAGTACTAAAATGGAGTGCTAAGGTCAATTATAAAGGGTGGATATGGCGAAGTTAAGGAACCCATAGCCATAATAGCGGGCGATGACGATCATGGTAGGTTCTAAGGAAGTCGTAATCTGTTAAGGTTATTTTGGAGTTTTAAATTAGGGGGCGGCCGCAATGAAAGTATTAGTGGTTGCGGCAGTCATGGACGTGTCACGTTGGTGGTGCGTGGGGGGGTTTAGCCACACTAGGACTAAAGACATCTTGTCCTTCGTCCTCTTCAAGGTAGCCAAAACTTGACTTATCTGTCTCATTCAATATTTCTTTAAGAAATTCAAGTTTTTTAATTTTATTTCTTTTCAATCTGACGGATTCTTGTCTCAAATTATATTTTGAACCTCACTACACATTTTCTTTTACATCTTTTGAGTTTATTTTAAATTTCGGCATGAATAAATAAAAACGTAACTAAGTTCGGTAATACGCGGCGAAGAACCCAACCCAGTCCGAAGAGTAAAGCCTTGGCCTCCAGCGAGCATGCCGAGCCGAAGTATTACTGAGCACCCTTCACTTCTACTGCCAGGATCGGCCACAAGAGTCCTGTATGCTTGTGGTCGTAATATGGTAGCAAAAGAAGTGAAGGTTCGTGAGGACCCTAGGAGTTGCACAATTTCATTTTGGTGCTAGGCTATGGAGTTAAGAGGGTTATAGCACCTCCCCCTTAGGAGGTTAGAGGTTGTCCATTTACGAAGGTCCTTGCGCAATCAAACAGGTTCTGTTACAAGTAGATACGAAAACAAATTCTTTAGTAGATTTAACTTCCTATAAGTATATGCAAGAATTAAAGGATAAATATATAATGTAAATACCTACAGTACATATTTGATGGCTTACGCCTTTTGGGTACGCTACCGACAATAAACATACTTCGTGTTGCATACTTTAGAGAGGACGTTGGATGAAAACTAAATAAGCTATAGTCAGTGGATAAGAAAAGTTTAACATTTTGTTACAATTTTAACTTAATTTTCCCAAATCATTTTTTCTTTTTTAAGCGTAAGTATTCAACCGAAACCATGCAAAGCTAAGAAAAATCTTTGCTAAAATTGGTGATTAGATGTCAGAAAGAGTAAAAATAGATAGGTAAGTAGGTACCTACATAGCAATTTTTTTTATATGTTCTTAATGAACATAAATGTCATATTCTGGATTTAATAGTAAACACTGAGGGAAAAAATGCAACTTAAAATCTAATAGAAAATATTTTGATTTAAAGTTGAATAATATTCAATAAATCATATTTAATTTTAAGTTGAACCCCTGTTGATTTAAATAGGCAACGTAGATTTAACAAAGCCAACTTAGTTTCAAAGCGAAACGTATTCAATTTTACATTGAAATCAACTTTTCGAACATTTAAAGTACACTCAACGTAGTTTCATAGTGCATCTCGCTAGTATTTTTCGAAATCGAATTTCAAATTTCCATGCACGTACTTTTAAAGTGTTGGATAGTTAGGCCAACGTAAAAGTCAGATTTTTTAATCACTTTTTAATTTATATTTTAGCTTAATATATAGAATTTCGAGAGCGCTTCGTTATTTCACGAAGTACAAAACATTTGTGAACAAAATTAACGCGCACTCAAAATTCACTTACATTTGATCAAAAAAAAATTATTACTTTTCTCATATTTATTTTTGTCATTTGTTTAATGAATTAGTCTCCATTTTCTTTTAAATCAATAACTGGACGAAGTTGAATTAAAGTTTTAATAAAGTATTTTAAAATTTGTATGTATTTCAATCAACGATGCTTGTAGTTTAATCGAAGTTGATACATATTGTTTTAAAGATGGATGAATTCAAATCAATGATGATGACATCTCAAATGAAGAGAAAAAATAGTTAAATCATATTTGTTTTAAAAGAGGGAAACACTTTGAATTGATGTCATTGCTACTTTGAATTAAAAATTTTCGTCTTCGAAGCCAAATCGTTCCGAAAAATATTTAAATCAAAGTTGTTTCCGTTGATTTTACGTTGTTTTTTTTCTCGGTGAAGGAGTAGAATAAGTCCATTTCCGTTTGCCTTTTTTCACTATACATATTTATGGAATTTGATAAAAACCAAATCAAGTAAATGTCAAAAATCAAAATCAATTTCAATTTCAAAAGGTTTTCCACTTCAAAGGAGACAAGAAAAAAATGAATTTAATTCGTTAAATAATTATGTTGACATTTAATTTGCTCGCATGACGGCTTCACCAAAGGCGTTAAAAAAATATTCCCTTTTTGACTCTCGGCTCTTTTTAATTGATGTAAACAAAAACACATTTTCCAACATCCTCGTCTAAATCTTAATGTCTCTATGAATCCCTTTAGGGAAAAAACTCGTTATATGGTAATCATCATCACTATCCCTTCTGCGATCAAAGAAATCACTGGCCAAGTGTAGTCTGCAATGACAAAGTCTAAATCACAACTCTCAATTAAAGACTCAATATACAGCCTCATGTTATACTTAGACACGAACCATACTCGTATTATTAAAGTTCCTTCTATCATGACATAGAAACATTTTAGCTGGCATTGAAAGGATACGTATTATAGTTGGGAAATATTCTGGAATGGCCTTCTGTAAAAAAAAAACGGCTATACTCATACTAGTTAACTGCATAGTTCTGTACCTTCATGGTGGATCTATACATGACTGGAAAACTGGCAGTATAATGAGAATGCCAAATTCATTCTTTTCATCATTAAACTGGCAGTTTTCCAATCGTCATAATCCAGCAAACAAATTTTTAGGGTTTTTGTCGTTTTTCTAATAAGTAAAACCGGGATTTAAGATCTTGAAAATCTGTTACAACACAAGCTGTGATTTAGATCATATTGTTTACTGGAACAGCAATTTTCAAAATGTAAATATTTTGAAAAGTACCATCCTACACATTTGAGCCGATGTCTACGACAAGATTCAGTACTTAAGTTTATAATGCGAAACTTCCGTTCAAAGAAAAAAGGAGAGATGCATGTCCTATGTCTGGGTAAAGCACACTGGACCACTTCTTGAATCATCACTTGCATGTTATTAGCTCTCTTCATTCTGACGACATCATACCGGAAACTGTTTGACGTTGGTGGTGTTTCATCGCACAAACAAAAAAAACAAATCTTATAGTGTTTTAATTATAGGGATGCATGACAAGCATGACACGAGCAAAAGAAGTCCTTTTTAAAGTCTGATTGAAAAATAAAGAAAGGAATTTCAAAAACTTTAGCTGCTGTCTCTTTAAGAATAAATCTTTAAGATCAAAATTATTGGATGGGATAATTGATAAATCATTCTCCTTCTAGGGTTTTTTAATAAATTTTCTTGAGATGAAGTGACAAAAAGAGCACAAAAGAATGTGTCAATTTTGTAAAACACTTTTGGCATCTTTTAATGTTAGAAATTATAGGTACGTATATGATTGTGTGTCGGATATCAGGGGTAAACGAAAATCCCTATCGAAAGCAGATCTACGAGTGCTTAAAGACTTGTGGCAATTTGCATCGATTTTGAAATTAACAAATTTTTTGATGACCTGACAAATTTGTATGACTTTTTTAGTTAAATTATATCCTTATTCGTGACCTTTTTAGTAATATAATAAATTCCTATGTGAGCTGGAGGTCAGTTTTTGTTTTTATTTTTATAAAATTGCGACGTTTCGGGCGTGGTTACAGCCTTCTTCAGACCTGTATATTCAAAAAAATTTTATTAAAAATCTAACCTATTGGATATCTTAACATAAAATTGAATTACAATTTTAAAAGAGTAGGTAATATCCACAAATAACTGTTATATTTCTTTTGTTTTGCTATTTTATAATTTTTTGAAAATCTTTAAAAAGACAATTCAAAAAATGTTCAATCAATTTTATAAAAATAAAAACAAAAACTGACCTCCAGCTCACATAGGAATTTATTATTTTTTAGTTAAATTTCAACTTCACGTATTTTTTGCCAAATTAGAAAGAGAAGACGTCTTTGGTGGCACAATCGGTATCAAGGATGTCCGAACGTTCCGAGGAGCCAACGTTGACTCGGACACCTCGTTGTAATCAAGGAAATGCTACGGATATCCAGGCCAAGGCCAAAACACGGAAATACTGTGAGGAAGTTCGACGTCAGACGGCTACAGTCGCAAGAAATGACCAGGTTCTTTTCCGATCGAGTCTTTCGCGCCCTATTAATTAGCCGCCTACACCACCAACTGCAAGAATCGAGAACCTGTGGAAGAATTGCCAGGAAGCCATCAGAGATGCCGCTTCTGACGTGCTGGGGCTCGCACGACCACCACAGTGAAACCCCTGGTTCGATGAAGAATGCCGGCAAGTACATGCAGCCAAACAGCAGGCATACAAAGCGGCACTGCATAGAAGGACCAGAGCTGCTCGCGAGCTACGAGCAGAAGTGGAGAGAAGAACGCAAACTTCTAAGGGCCAGTTTTTCAGTTTGAGTTCATCCTAGTCTCGGGGTTAAACCTGAGTTAACTCCAGAAACGTGTTTTTCAGTCAATTGAAATCCTAAGTTAACTCAGAGTTAGTTTACCTAATTTGGTGAGTTAACTCTGGGACCAAATTGAGGCCTCTTCAGTTGTGGCGCCATCTCGATTTCGATATTGAAAGTTATTGCCTGTGCAGTTCCGTTATGACGACATCTGTATTCCAATGCGTAAAAGGCGTAGAAGGGTGATATCCATAGTGTCGCACATTGTTGGACTTAGAATTTTGACAGCTGAAAGATAGATAATGTTAATTCTCAACTAAAAAACTGTTCCTGAGTTAACTCAGGTTTAATTTATTTTCAGAATTAGCTAACTCTGATTTAACTCAGAGTAAACGCTGAACTGAAAAACTGGCCCTAAAAAGCAAAAAGAAAGAGCATGAGTAGCGCGTGATCGAGGAAATAGAGGGATGCCATTGCAGGAATGAATTTCGGAAGTTTTACAAAAAAGTAAAAAGAATCTTCCAGAGTTATCTACAAGGAAAAATCATTTTTCCAAATTGTATAACAGCGATGACGAAACAAATTCCGCTACCATGCAGATAGCACCATTCAACATGGACAACGTAGGCCAACAATTCCGGCCACCCGTCCTCGACGAAGTAAAGATGGCTATATCTGAACTCAGTGGCGACGCTTGAATAAAAGATGTAGTCGTTCACTTTATTTAATTTTATTTTCATATGATTTAAGTTTACACAAATTTTGGTTTTATGTACCTACTAGTATTTTTATTCAAATTTTCAAATTTTATTTGCACTACACTTTTGTGAGATGAACTGTTTTCCTCAGAAGTTTTTTTTTTTTAATAGTTGTCCTTGAAAAAGTAGACTTTAAACCTAAGAAAAAGACTTCAAACCGATAATTTATAAGTAAAAAAAATAGCATTTAATGTTTATAGATGCGATGGAAGAAAAACAATGGTTTAATAAAACAAAAATGTAGTTAAAAACGATTTCAAAAAATGTCCTTACAAAAATAAATGAATAGATTTAACATCCTAAGGAAATTGACAAACAAAATCATAAGAAATTTTTATACTTCAAACAACGCCTAAGGCTGCAAAATAAAAAAAAAAAAACAATAAGACACCTACTTTCTCTGTTTATGTACCCATCTTCTTTTTTCTTCAAAAGCCTAATACCTACCTATATATTCAAATTTCTAAAACACTCTCCTGATTTAAGACACTTTTTTAATTCTATTTTGGAATAATCAGCTAAAACACTCTACTTTACTGCAGGGTCATTTTCTTAAATATTATTATACACTAGTCAACAAAATTAAAGGAACAAATATTTTTTCAATTTTTGTTAGCGTTTTTTGAAGAGCTGTATCTTTGTGACAAGTGGTCGTATTGACTTGAAATAAAAAGCATTTTACAGCTTTATGTTTTTTGTTTCGAGATTTGTTTGCAAACAAATTTGTTTGAAGTACCGTTATTGCGTAATGGCAAAAAATTTCAATTTCAATTTCAATTTATTCAATAATAATAGGTACAAAACGTAGCCCTCTAAAAGTACTTGAGAGTGCTAGGACGCCATATGGCCCTAGGCTCAATGATAGGAAAATCCCTATGCACACCTCCGCGTGGTAGAGGGCGGGTAACGCTAACGTGCAGGGGGACCGAATGGATGCCGGGATAAGCAGACAACCCAGCGTTGCTGGTCAGGGCACAAACTTGTCCTTGGGATGGTTAAAAGCCCCCTTAAGACGGATGAACTGCAGGTAGCGGTCAACGGCATGATAGTCTGGTGGCGGAGGAGCTTTTTTGGTAAAAGGCCAACGGCAGCAGCAGGTAGCGTCTGTAACCCATATTGGGCGGCTACAAAAGGCGTCTGTTTTCCCATAGTGGGCGGCCTCGAGCAGTTATGTGTTTGACCATACAAAAGGCGGGTGTGCCTGTCAAATCTGAGCTTATGTATGTTATTAATCATATCTCGGAAAACACCATGGTGGAAGGATATAAGCAAATACATGAATTATGACAACAAATGGAAATGAGTCCCCAAGAGGTAATCTTTTTATAGAAAATCCTTCTGTAGCTTCGGTTGCAGTAAACCGCACATCGGATTTGGGGGTGCGGCATCTTTCATGTACGAGCGTCAATCAAGACGCCATAATAATAAGTGAATCGTTGACAAATAGAAGAAGTCTTTCAAGAAGCGCAAATGTTACTTTTGGCTACCGCATACGTACGAAAATCGGAGCATGGAACGTTCGATCCTTGTACAGCGATGGTAGATACGAGCAGGTTGAGCGTGAAATGCTTCGTCTAAACATCAGTATCCTGGGCATAAGCGAAACTAAGTGGAGAGGAAGAGCTGAATACAGATCAGACACTGGACAGACGAGAATGCTGTATTCCGGGGAAGATGAAAGAGAGGGTGGCCAAAGACTGCATGGTGTCGGAATTATGTTGAACGAAGAAGCGAGGCGTAGTTTGATCTCCTGGGCGCCCATTTCTGCGAGATTAATGACAGCAAGGTTTCGTTCAAAAATTCGTAACGTCACAATTATTCAGTGCTACGCCCCCACAAATGAAGCGACCGAGGAAGACAAAACCGCGTTCTACACTCATCTTAACTCGGTTTACAGTAGTGTTCCGAGAGCCGACATCATAGTCGTTATGGGAGACCTCAATGCCCAAGTCGGTTCAGACAATTACGGACTGGAACGCGTGATGGGAAGAAATGGCTTGGGGTCACGGAATGAAAATGGTGACTTGCTTGTCGACTTTTGTAACGCGAATCGTCTTGTGATAGGTGGGACTGTATTTAAGCATAAGACGTGCAACAAAATTACCTGGGTGCATCCGGATGGTCAAACCGAAAACCAAATTGATCATATCATGATTCAGCAGCGATGGAGGAAGTCTATGTGTGATGTCCGGAGTATAAGAAATGCCGATGTGGGAAGCGACCACCATTTGGTTCTGATGAGTCTCAAACTACGAACCGCTGCCGTACAAAAACCAGCGCAGGATGCAGCAAGGAGCTCAAAATTCATTACGAATGCTTTAAATGACCCCAACATATGTCGAAACTATGTCACCACCCTTAACGACAGAGCCTCGTCATTAAACGGAATCCAGAATTCAACAATTGATGAGATGTGGGGTGAAATTAAAAGTGTTTTTATGGAGGCTGGATCCGAAACTGTACCCAAGCGAACGAGACGTAGAGACTCTTGGATATCCCAAGACACCTGGGATAAGATCGAACTTCGCAAATCGTTGAAAATCCAAATAAATGCTGAAGCAGATGTTCAACGAAAGGCTGACTTGCGAAGAGAGTACCGCATTGCACATAAGATGGTCTATCGCTGTGTGAGACGTGACAAGAGGGTGAAGGTAGATGGACTCGCAGATAATGCGGAAATCGCTGCCAGAAGAGGAGATATCCGGGAATTGTACCAAATAGCCAAAGATGTTATCGGGAAAAAAAGCAACACCAATCATCCTGTAATGGATGTGGATGGCACACTTTTGGTATCAATTGAGGATCAGCTTCGTAGATGGAAGGACCATTTTTGTGCCCTGCTAAATGAGGATTCAGTTGAGCAGAGTGCTGAAGTGCCCCAACTAAACGAGATGCGCAGGTCCTATAGGGGTATTGACATCGAACCCCCGTCAGAATCGGAAATACAGGCATCAATAAATCTCCTCAAAAACAACAAGGCAGCTGGACTGGACGGAATTCCAGCTGAATTCCTGAAAGCCGATCCCGTAACAGCGGCTAGTATTTTACATCCGTTGATAAAAAACATTTGGGAAAACGAAAGCTATCCCAGGGATTGGAAGGATGGTGTGATTGTTAAGTTGCCAAAGAAAGGTGACTTAAAGAATTGCAACAATTGGCGTGGTATCACCGTTTTGTCCGTTTTCCCAAAACTAATGGCAACCATCATTCTCGAGCGAATAAAGGATAGAATCGAGTCTACACTCAAGAGGCATCAAGCTGGCTTCCGCAGTGGTCGATCGTGTGTCGACCATATCAACACCCTGCGTATCGTCCTCGAGCAGTCGATGGAATTTCAATCACCGCTTTACCTCATGTTCGTGGATTTTGAGAAAGCCTTTGATCGAGTTAACCGAGAATGTATATGGAGATCGTTGCTTGGTAGAGGAATTCCACCAAAAATAGTTGCCATTATTAAAGAGTCCTACAACAACGCAAGGTGTTTTGTTTTGCACAATGGGCAGCTATCCGACTCCTTTGTAGTGCAACAGGGTGTGAGACAAGGGGATGTTCTATCGCCAATTCTCTTCCTGCTGGCGATGGACGACGTATTGACGGCCAGTGTAGGTACAGCAGAGCGACAGGGCATTCAATGGACACCGTTCGAAAGGCTCAGTCATTTAGACTATGCCGATGACATATGTCTACTGGCAAATAACATCAGTGGGCTGAACGGGATGTGCCAAACACTGCAAGTGAAGGGAGAGTCGAGTGGTCTAAGAATAAACAGCAAAAAGACAAAAATAATGCTCACAGGCCGCTCCACACAGCAGCGTATTATTCTACAGGAGACGCCAGTTGACGTAGTGGAACAGTTCAACTACCTTGGCAGTATTGTCTCTGCAAACGGTGGTACGGATCTGGACGTTAAAAGTAGAATAAATAAAGCTCGTGCTGCCTTCGGTACTCTGTCCCCAATCTGGAAATCAAGTCAAATCTCCTTACGCACTAAGTTGAGATTCTTCGAATCCAATGTCAAATCCGTGCTGTTATATGCTTGTGAAACCTGGAAAGTCACGTCTATCATTTCGAAGAAATTGCAGGCTTTTGTGAATCGCTGTCTTCGCCACATCCTAAAGATTCGCTGGCCACAAATAATATCAAATGAGGAATTGTGGCGCAGGACAAGTCAAGAGCGGCTGGACGTCGACATAAGAAAGCGTAAATGGCGTTGGATTGGTCACACACTGAGGAAACCAAACAATGAAATTGCAAAGCAGTCCTTTGAATGGAATCCTCAGGGTGCACGGCGGGTTGGAAGACCAAGAACAACATGGAAATCAACTGTCTTAGCGGAAGCAGAATCCCAGAGAAAGACGTGGCCACAGCTAAAGTACCTTGCAGCAGACCGTGAAGGATGGAGACGTTTTGTTGACGCCCTATGCCCCAGCCGGGGTTACAGGACACGATGATGATGACAAAACGTATTAAGACTGAGTCTTTTAAAATTACGCATATAATAGTGTAGGAAAACCATTATTAAAAGTGAATTGTATAAATAACAATAATAAAAATAAAAATGAGTCGAGACAACAAAAAAATTTTTTTTTTATTTTTCTTGAAGGTCCTCATTTCTATGGATAAATTTTTTTGAGTCAATTAAATGTCATGATCAGATACCTTGATTATTCAGCTTCAATTCAATTTTTTTGTTGTTTTCTTACGATTTTTTTTGACATGATTTATCTGACTTTGAATTTAAAAATATACTTTTAGCCTTGATGACCAATATCTCAGTAAATAATGATGTTATAAAAAATTCAAAGACAGTTTTGGAAATTGAGAAAGCGTTTTACAAGATTTTTTTAAGATTTTGTAGAAATTATTTTTTTTTACCGTTCACCGTTAGCTTAAAAAAACTACTAAAAACCGACGTTTTGTGGTCTTTTCGTAAATCTTTTTTTTTTATTTGCAAATAATGATTGCATGGCTTGCGTTGGTATGCAAATTTATAGACTTTTAAATCATCAATATATTTGCTAATTTTCAAATTGATTCATCGAACCGTTTTTCCTCACCAAAACTTCAAAGTCTTACAAACCAGGTAAAGGAACAAATTGTGTTGTTCCTAAACAATGCGTAGTCGTCATCAAAATGACCAGAAAATTGTAATTCCAGTGGATTTTTTTCACAGTTTTGCATTAGTAAGATACTTGACCCTATAAATACAATTTTTACTTTTGTCTTACCACCCACCCACTATGGCAATGCATGATTTAATGTAGGTAACCTTAATTTGTTCTCAATTTTGCTTTGAAATTTAACTCTTCTTAAGGAACCCAGAGAAGTTTCACATACAAAAAACTCAATCCCTTCAACAAATCTGTATATATTTCCCATTTCGTTCATATTCTTCTTGAACGAATAGCAAAAGGCATCACACAACAACCACTCATACTTTGCTCACCCTGTCACCCATCCATCCTATATCAAACACAAAGCACAAAAAACCCTTTACTTAATTTTGTTTGAAGCTTGAACCCACCACCACCACCACCATCAGAAACCATCCCGACCAAACACCAAATTTTGAGTGTATAGACTTGAGCAAATTTCACCACACTTGCTTGAATTCGTTCACAGATGATTTGAACGAATAGGTCGGTAGTAATTTGGCTATACTTTTTTTGTTGCCTGTATGCTTTTAGTGGTTACATTTCGTTCACAATTCATGTGAACGAGTTGAAGGTTAAAAATGATTAGGAATTTTGCTGTCGCAGTAGCAGGCTTTTTTGTTTGTTTTTATTTTAACTGCGTGCACAAAAGGGTTGCACGAGTTGGAACAATCTCGAAACAGTGAACAGGCCTGGTTTTTATTACTTCACTATATCGAGCGTCTACTGTATTTTAAATAAAAAAAAATTCATTTTATCAGTCTAAGCCTCATACTGTGTATAATCATCCAAAGGGTAGTCATAACATTTTAGTTCCACCTCAAATACGAGTTGCATTATCGTCGAATTAAAGTTAAAAACAGCCAATTCCGTTTTTGCATTTTTAAGAAAAAAGTTGTTCTTTTTGGATGGATCCAAAAATATAAAAAGTACTTGATAGTTTTTGCGTTTGATAGCAATTCCACTGCCTCCACATTAATGAACTTTGACAAACAATGTCTTAAAGATGAATAATCGAACAGAGATACCTAAAGGCTGATTTTTTAGAGAATTTTTTCGCCCTACTTTTCCTCTCGGCATCGTCATACATATTTAAAAAAAATTAAATCGCAATTAAAAAAAAAAATTAAATTAAACAAAAACTGTATCAAATCTATGGAGTCTGATCAAAACAACATAAGTCCAAAATCTTAGTTTTGAGAAAAATGCATTTTAAAGTCTAAAAATTTCCTCTAAATCCGGTTTTGGTTATTTCAAAAATATTGTGATGCAGTATTTCTATAAATGATAGTATTTACACAGAAATAATAACATATTTCATAATTTATGTTTCTATGTATGTTTTAAGGGAGATATGTTGTTTTGACCAAACGGTTTCTTTTAATGGGTGGAGATAAGACCCGTACTGAAATAATTTGTATAAATGTTAAGTTGTTTTATAGACAAACTAATTCATTTAACTTTAGTTGCAAAAACAGTATTCAAAAAGAGAAACGAGTAATTGAGTTTTCAAAGTATTCATTCAATTTAGTGGTTTGTACTTTTTTGATGCAACTAATATTCTTCATCAGAAGAATCAATTGGATCAGGATCTTTATAGTCTACTCTCTCCTTTGATTCAGAGTTTTTAAAGAAATTTTGGAAAATTGTTGGAATCAACGGCATAAGAAAAATTATATTATATTTTTCTTCCGATACCCATCGGTACTGGTATGACATTTTTTGTTGCAAAAATCGATGAATTTCTACCTGTTTTGTGAAGTTTACCATCACATCGGAAATTTGTTTCTATATTTAACGTTGTTTTGAAAAATAATTATCGGGTATCTATTTTTAAATATCGTTTAAAAACCAAACATGTTTCCATTGTCGTCTTTTTTGCCAACAACAACTTCATCCAGTATACCAATTAAGTCAAACGATTCCAATTCTAAATATTTGCTAAACTAGGCCGTGTAGGTTGTGTCAACTGCGTCAAAAAATGCATTTGCAAAATGTTCTTACATGCGAACTGCATGTTCGAAAACGAGAAAAACAAATTTTACTGCAATAAAATTGTTTTCGATACTGTAGCTTGCTAAAGTCAGATTCAAGAACATCATCTGCGCTGCACCTGTGCAACAACAAATTTTAGTTGACGAACTATATATTGAAAAGCCAGAGAGCTTATTCGAAAGCTTCAAATGCGTTTGCAAGGATATTGAACGACTTTGATCAAAACACTTTTGCATATTTGACCATAGCAACTTCTGCGTCAAAATATGACGATCAAACTGATTTTGATTTGACGTTTTTGAAAACGGCCCTAGTCAAGTTTAGGTGCATCACCGAATTTCAACTTCTTAGAAGTAGTGGTTTCTGAGATACAGTACTTAAAAAATCACTGAGAGCGTAACTGACTGATTCATCACTCACTCACTCACTGACGGATCATCAAAATTATGGTGCACTTCCTGACATCCAATGTAGAATCTTAAAATCTTTGAAAAAAATGGAAAATTTGAGGTTTTTCATTTATCCGTCCATTTTCCCCAAATTTGTATTATATTATATGGACCATATCCAATACCAAGTTTGGCAGGTTTAATTTTTATTGCTCAATTACCCATAGTTCAAAAGGCTTTGACGAGTAAACCTAGCAAATTTTAGTCAGTAAATATTAAATAAAAATTCTTTTCATGTCTTGGAGTTATTTTGATATAACTCAACTTAAACTTAAAACTTGGTATACCTATTATCTCTTACTTTTCGTCACTAATTTGTTTCACAAATATTTTTTACATAAGAAAACTTGGCTCCCTTTGTAACAAAACGATTGGTATTTGAAAATAAACCGTCGTTACTAAACAGCAAGCATTTAACTTAACTTACGAAATAAAAGCAATGGAGTTATGTTATTTTTACCAGATTTTTATTTGAAAAATTGAAAATTCTTGTTCGGTTAAAACAACACAAGTGGAGTTGTGTCGTTTTGGCCAAACATAATATAAAAATCTAAACCGAAGTGTTGTTAGGGCCATAGAATATCTTGTGAATCGGTTTACTTGGACTTAAGCTGTTAAGACCAAACGAAACTAGATTTTTTTGTGTATAGTTCTGCATTCATAACTCATTTTTGACAAAAATGGACTTATGCTGTTTTGACCAGACTCCATAGAAATCAAAATCTCTTTTCTGATTTTAATATTCACATTGTAAAACCTGAAATCACTGTCGTTAATCAAATTTATTTGACAGACCCTAATGGGAAGTTAATTGGTTAAAGTACCATCAAATGCCGAACTTAATAGGTCGTAAGAGATTACTAACGGATAAATAAATTTTAGATTTGTTATCCAGATTTATTTGTTTTTAATTACTTACTCCATTCAATAATTCAATCATACCTAAATATCTACCTGCTGTGAATCGGTAGGGTTATCTTTTTGTGAATTTTGATATCTTTTGCGACGTCACAATTTTTGAAATAAAATAAATTTTTAATCTCAGATTTATTACTTCTGCGGATACTTCTACGATATATCCTCAAAGGATATAACTAATTATTTCGTTTCTATTTTATTTATTTTTTTTTTGTAAAAACAACAATAACAAAATGAAAGTCGGATATAAGATTACAAAAACCCGATAAGAATTTCCCTTCGGGTGAAAAACTTTTATAATCACTTA
Source organism: Dasysyrphus tricinctus (assembly GCA_963921185.1). Classification (NCBI taxonomy): domain Eukaryota; kingdom Metazoa; phylum Arthropoda; class Insecta; order Diptera; family Syrphidae; genus Dasysyrphus; species Dasysyrphus tricinctus. The sequence continues at coordinate 56,565,903 of OY992532.1, read as the reverse complement.
CATTCTGCCATTTGAATTTTTCAACAACATTTAGGTTTAAATATAAATTCCAGAAAAAAAAAAATACCAAGCAAAAAAGGATATTTTCTCATTAAATAGAAAGGCAACAGACAAAAATCTTATTAAACATTCATTAAACTTTTTTTGTTTTGTTCGTTATTGTTGGTTGTTGTTGGTAATAATGCAAAGTCGTAGGGTCAATGAATTTCAAGCGGATGAAGTTAAAAATTGCTTCTGGCGAGTTAACTTTTTATACAATATACCTACCTACATATTTGATCGGCAGAAAGGTACCTTTGTTTCGAAACTTCTGCTGAGTTCTTCTGATAAAAGTTGCAAACATTATTTAAGGCATATACAGCAAAAAGTAACAGCAACGCACAAAAGGAGCAGGGTTGGGGAAAGAAGTACTTATTCTTTATTTTAAATTTTGTGAGGCAGAATAAATTAGTATGAAAATTAGAATTTAGAAACATTACACATAAAGAAGAACTCATAATTTGAAGTATTTTCTTTCTAATAATTTAGATACCTATCGTGGGCTTTAGGTCAGTTTTCTTCTTTTGTTTTTATAATTTAGGTACTTTCTAATTATATTTTGATTATTTTAAGGGAACTTTTTTTTGCTGTTTATGCAGTGTGAATATTGTATCATCATTAAGCCTTTAAGTTTGTTTTACATTTGCATTTACTTAAAATGGTTATTTTTGAAAGAGGATCTGCGATTGAAATTTCATAAATGTTAACAAATTTTGACAGTGAGAAAAGTTATTGCATCTTAAATTTTATTTTAGACCAATTATTTGATTGCTAAACTTGTCAAAGTGTCATTTTTTGTTGAAATATTTTTATTTATTTATTTTCAAATTACTTGAAATCTGCGTGACATGGGTAAGGACCCGAGTTCGTTCTTTTAGAAGCTTTGGTTGACACGGTTTTGGACATGGAAAAGTTAAAATCATTTTAAAAGTATTTTTTTTTTCAAATCCGTCAACCATTTTCCACTATCAGATTGGGTTGTCGAGATAATGATAATCCTGATAGAAAATTACAAAAAAAACCTTTTCCGCAATCTGTGTGAGGCTACGTAGTAACGTGAGAGTGAGATTATTTTATTCAACTAAATTAGCAACGATTCTTGAAAGTACTAGTCTTCTTCTTTAAAATTGATGTGCAAATATTAGTTTCTTACTCTCCAAAAAGTTCTTAGGTTAGGTTAGGTTAGATTAGAAGGTTGCGCTCCCCAGGGTGTAGGTGAGTAGTGTGGAGGGATAGGGAGGGGGTAAAGAGGAAGTTTTAGGTGTGGGGGCCTCCTTGAACTATCCTGAGTTCTGAATGAATTTTATGATTTTCTTTAGTGGCGAGACAGAGATGTCGCTCAGTTCGAATAAGTATTCTCCTAGGGCTGGTTTTCTGGTCCTAGCTAGGCTGGGGCTTTCACAAAGGAAGTCATGGGAGCCCTTCTCCCCAACTGACAAAATTGCTTCGAATTTCAGACAATATAATGTTATTTGTTTCTATAGCGCTCCTTTAACACCTCTGACGGGAAGTAAATACTTTATTGGAGCATTACTGATTCCTAAAATAATTTCTGGTGCAAATTATATCAGCTTGATAGAAGCAATATACCAATGTTTGTCAAATCTCTCTATATTGCTCTTATGAAATGACGACGGAGCTTTCGCTTCTATAGTCATCCTGTAAAATTATTACACAATTTCTATGTTAGTTTCTGTTACTTGCTAAGTGCAGCCACAAACACAGGTCTGCCTCTTCATCATGATACCCTCTACATAAGTCCGATGAGCTGATGCCCATTCTGCTCATGTAGGTTCCTATTGAGCTGTTGCCCGTTAGGACGCCAACCATGAGAGACAATTGAGACCTGCTTAACTTGAGTAGGTATTCAGTTTTTTTCTTCGAAATGTTTGGCCATATTCCTTAAAACCCAACAAGTGTCGATGGATGACGATCTGACATTTGCAACTTCTAAGAAACTCTGGTGTATTCTACTTTTTTCTTGCTCCAGTGGCATAAGCACCGAGGCTTCGATTTGGCTCAGATCAAGAGATGAGCTGTTTTTGGCCAGTTCATCTGCCATTTCGTTCCCGTAAATATCCCTATGTCCTGGGACCCATCTTAGGATAACTGTGTTCGTTGCGTTGAGTACTCTTAACTCATTCCGGCAATGATCAACCAGTTAGGACTTTGTGGTGATTGAGGAAATGGCTTTAACTGCCGCCTGGCTATCTATGAAAATGTCAATATTTTTGTTGACTTATTCGCGTATGGCAAGATGTTTCGCGGCTTCGCAAACTTCCAACACTTCCGCTTGGAATACAGAGCGAAAATTTGGAAGCTTTATAGATCTATTTATGGGTTAGTTATCTGAGTAGATGCTTGACCCAACTCCAAGGTTTTGAAACCGTCAGTAAAGACCAAAACATGATTTGCATTTATGACCATGTTTTCATTCCAGAGTTCCCTGGTTGGGATATCTGTTATTGTTACTGGGTTGAAATCAATGTGCGGTTAAACGTAGTCTGTTTGAATGTACATGTCTGTAAAATTCATTGTTGTTCTGTGACCGTGGAGGCTCCTTTTACAATTTTTACATTGGTGAAGTCTTAAACTACTTTTGGCCGCCAACTCTTTCGTAAACTGATCGAGTGGGGCAAGTGAAAGGAAAGTTTCAAGGGCGGCCCTTGGTGTGGTCCTTATATCTATTACTGGTTGTGCCAATACACGCTAGTCTTTGATTTTTAGTAATCCTTTTTAGATTGGTTCCGTTTTCTATGGCTGGCCACCAGACCATCCATGCGTACGTTAGAATTGGCCTTATAATGGCTGTGTACATCCAATGAATGGTTCTGGGGCTGGGACCCCATCTTTTACCAAAAATACTGCTGAAAATGTAGAAAACTATTGAGGATTATAACGTTTTCTTAGAAAAAAAAACAGCACCAGTTCCGTCTTCAGTGGGTTAAAATTTAGTCCACAACTACTGGCCCAATTTTAGAGCTTGTCCAGGGCCTTTGAAAGAGCTCGCACAGAGTGGGGACACATTTTCCATGGGCCATTAACATATAATGTCATCGGCGTATGCAACGACCTTGATACCACTCAGATTAAGTTTAACTTAGATCTGGTTGATGACAAGGAGCCAAAGCAAAGGGGATAGTACTCCACCCTGTGGAGTACCCCTACCCGTCCTTACTCTTAACTTGCTGTCACCCATTTCTGCATTTATGAGTCTCGGTTGAAGAATGAAATCAATCCAGCTTATCAGTAATGGATCGATACTGACGGAGTTAAAGGCTTGCCGAATTGCACTAACATTGTTTAAGGCCCCTTCGATATCAATGATTGCTACTAGAGTGAATTCCTTGAAGTGGGTCGATTTTTCAATTGAGCCTACTGCTTCATGAAGTGCTGTCTCAACAGATTTGCCCCTCATGTACGCATTTTGGGCCTGTGAGAGCACACCATCATTCAGTTATTGGCTATTATGAGTGTCAGTTAACCTTTCTTAGGTCTTCAGGAAAAAAGAGAAAAGGCTTATAGGCCTGAAATCCGTCGGTTCGGTGTGGTTGGGCTTGCCAGCTTTCGGAATGAAGATGACATTGACTTATCTGCAAGTAGCGGGAATGTAGGGGATATTAAGGCAACTCGTAAAATATCCACTAGAATTGGTGGTAAAATGCTCGCCTGCCGAAAAATCCTTACTTAGAGCCAAGTTTTCACTTTACATTTTTAAAATAAACGCTCATTAGCTATTTCCAAATTCTACTAAAAAAAGTTACCTGGCCAAGGGCGTACGCAAGGGGGGCAGTATGCTAGTACATACATATAGGTCTCCAAATACCAGAAATGTATGTAGATAAGGGTAGTCGTTAAAAAAATGTCATCTCGGATGGACCTAAATTGGCTCTAAATGAAGAAAAAAAAAATCCCTAATTTTTTCAGATTTTTATTTTCATCCCCTTTAGTTGCTGTAGCAGTAAATTAAATAGCCGTTCGTTTTTTTTGCATACTAAGAAAATCGCGTAAAATCTGGCAAGAACTCAGAGCATGTAGGTGGGAAGTAGACAAGAAAAAACGCTACCAGGAGGGGTAATATCTCCCCCCGCTTGGACGGGAGGACAATCTAATAAAATTATTGCATGAAATAGAAAAAAATTACTTAAAAAACAACGGCAACACTTACAGTAATGTTTTGCAGCATTTTCGAAAGCTTCATTTAGAGCTGATTTAGGCCCATCCAAACATAAAAACTCAAAAAATCCATATAACGACCACCCTTATGTAGATACGTTTTTTCTTCTTAGCACGGCAGTATTAGCATAGAAATCTAGTTTTTGAAATTTTGAATGAGTTTGCCCCCCCCCCTAATCGAAATCCTGCGTACGCCCTTGTACCTGGCGTAGAAACATAAAGAAAATATAACGAGCAAACTATGAAGACTAAAATTAAAGTATGTATTTCACGGATAGTATAAAAGATATAGAAATAATTTAAATTGGAATTTGAAAAACAAGTTTAGTACCTACTTTCAGGGCCATGCTAAATAAAAGAGGGAGTATTATTAGTTCATACCTACAAGTTTAAAAACTACAAAGTACAAAGGTGACCTTCCTAGCACTATTAGGGCCTGAAAACAGTGCGAGATCATCCTAGTCTTTGGGTTAAACCTGCTTTAACTCCATAAGCGTGTTTTTCAATCAATTGAAATCCAAAGTTAGCTCCGACTTAACTCAACTAATTTGGTGAGTTAACTCAGGGACCAAATTGAGGGTCCTTACAGTTGTGGTGCCATCTCGATTTTGATAGTGAATGTTATTTGCAGCGTGCAACTCTGTTGTGGCCAGCGCTGCCACCCTACTCCTTTAGCAGTATATCTACAGCGTTTAGTCCCAAATGAAAATCTACTCCTCTTTTGAGAATTTTGAAAATTATCCAAAGTTAGCCAAAGAGCTAACAGACCTCAACGAAGATTGTTGGTCGGCCTCAGACTCACCAGGAATTATGAACTTTTCAATAAATTTAAATGCATAAATGGAGAATATAAAAGAAAGTAAGGCAAAAATATTATATAAAAAATATCTCAAAACAAATGTGACTTTTTACTAATTTAGTTTATAAATCTTCTTTTTCATTTTTTGTTATTGCTGAAAATAATATTATAGTGGAGTTCTTTTTTGAAGTCATTGTTGAGTCTCCAGATTCTCCTATATTTTTTCGTTAGTAAAATGTATTAAAAAACGGATTGAATTTGATTATTTGCTGTATTTTCTGAGATCTTCTGCGATATATTGCAATCTACTCCGTTTTTTACTTGCGATTATAGGTACTATAAGGCAAGTTTTGGATTCGTGCAAAAAAAAAATTTGAGATAACAATCAAACATTATATTACGATGATAGAGAACACCAAAAAAGTGGGTGGCAAAATTCTGTCTGTCTGTCTGTCTGTCTGTCTGTCTGTCTGTTCATCTACAGCTTAAACGGCTCGATCGATTTTCTTCAAACTTGGTACTTAGTGGTTTTTGGTGATTCTGCCGACACGTTTTTTTCATTTTTTTTTTAGAACCAAAAATAACGGTACCTGTCATACATTTTTTTTTGGCAAATTTACATAATCGTATTTTTCTTAAAAAAAATTCAATAAATTTATTTTAGTAAAGGCTTTCTTTGGGTGGAAAACCATTTTCAAAAATGGTAATTAATGGTACCTCCCAAGGAACCATTTTTTTTAATTTTTGATTTTCTTCAAAATGGTATGACCGATTTCAATTATTTTTTTTTATACAGAAGCTTCCAAGAAATGTTAATAGTTTTGTGTACCAACATTTTTGAAAAAATATTTTTTGGATTTTTAAAAATTATTTTAAATTTTTTTTTTGGTAAATCAAATATTTCGAAAACGGCATCATAGAATTTTTTGAAACTCGATATTTAAGACTTTTTTAGTACTCTCTAAAATATTTGTAGAAAAAATTTTACATTTATGAAAAAATAACGGTAACTTCCATACAAAAGTGAAAAAACCGCAAAGGAAAATATTTTTTTGCTTGAAAACGACTCCTACGATTTTGATTAAACTATATACTAAAATTAGTACGATCTACCATCAAAAACTACAAAATTTTACACATAGCAACTATTAGTAGTACCTGTCATAGAACGTATTTTTTTATTTTGAGTTTTCTCGTTATCAGCTTAACGGATTTAAATGAATTTTTTTATATACAAATTTCAGATAAGATTAAATAATATTGCATATCAAAATTTTCAAAAAAAAAGTTTTTGGATTTTTAAAAATAGTTTCAAACTTTTTTTTTGAAAATTCGATATCTCAAAAATGGGTTGACAAGATTTTTCAAATTTTGTTTTTATATACACATAAATATATAGTTTAAATCTGCATACCAAAATTTGTTCTTAAAAATGTTTTGAGAATTTTATATATAAAAAATTAATTTAAAAAAAAACCGCTCCAACGATTTAAAATTTTTTTTTCCCATACAATCATATTCCATCATGAATTAAGATGGCATACTTTTTTTTCACCTCAAACTGTCAAAAGAGTTGTTTTAGCTAATTTAAGTGTCGTATTTCATGCTTCTCTACATTTTTCTCTCATAATTTCCATGTTTGTATATACAATTTTCTTAAACTCGCAGTGTCTTGAACATAAGAGCAAGTACGTGCGACCCAGTCGTGCATTTTATTTCTCATTATACTGCGCTCAATCATCTATAGGGTGGCAGCGTTGCTTGTGGCCCCATCTATTCTTTGATGCGTTGAAGGCGTAGAAAGTTGATATCCATCGAAGACAATAGACTTTTGGCAACAGAAAGTTAAAGTTAATCTCCACCTGAAAAACTGTCCCTGGGTTAACTCGGGGTTAATTTATTTTCAGGATTAGCTTACTCTGATGTAACTCAGAATAAACCTTAAGGGGCAGTTTTTCAGTTCAGTGTTAACTCTGAGTTAAATCAAAGTTAGCTAATCCTGAAAAAAATCAACCCCAAGTTAAATAAGAATGATTTACGCACTGACACAACTGGCCCTAAGAGAGTTTAATTTTTTTATACCTGCTTCTGGTTTGCTGGTACAAAAAAAAAATAAAAATGTAGAGGCTACTACCCTCGCAATAACATTACAACTAGTCTTGATTTATAATAGCTGTTAATGCTCTTTTGAATGAATAATTCAACATGTTCTATTATTAAAATGGTGCATCAGTGCTTAATCTTTTTACGTTGCTATTCTTATGAGTAAAGTTAATTTAGAATTTGTACCTTCATATTTGTATGTACTTATACTTAATTAGAAATAATTGCATGTTTTGTAATTTATTAAATCTATCACAAATTAAACTGAAATAGAAGTAGTAATTTAATCGTTCCTATAGCTAGTTCATTTATAAAACTCTATTTTGAGACAAGCCGTCTTTCTTGCTCTTATTTATTTATATGATTATGGATCAATAAACTATAATTTTATAGGTATGTAACACAAACTGGTTTCAAAAATGTATAGTTATGACAAGTTATGAATTTGAAGAAAATAATATTCTTCTGTTTTTGTGAATAAATATCAATTAAAAGTTTAAGTGAGCTCAACTCCATATATTGCGTTTCGCGCAGGTACAACATCAAATGGGCTCATCAATTAAATGCCCTTCTGAGACGCACATTATGATCGATGTTTATCGACCGACTCATATAGAGAAATATTCAAATTGATAGTTATTATAGAAAGCCTGAGCATTGGCATTTGTTTTCTAGGTGTCTAAATTAATTCGAATTCCCCTGGATAAGAAAAATTTACAGAGTGAATTCGCGCTATGAATTTCTGTATGATTCGGTAAATATCGATCAAAATTTGCGTCTTAAAAGGGTACAACAGCATCTTACTGATGGGCCAAACTATTGTACCTAAGGCCTTTTCAGATGGTTTTTATTTGGGTTCGCTCAGTAGAGGGAACCTGAAAAGGTTATGTTATCATCATTAAGAACCTTTCAGATGGTACCTATTAGTTTTTTTTTAATTTCCAATAAATGAGGTGTCAAAAATCGCTATGACCTTTATTTTTTTTTCAAATTCATTAAAAATACATGTGTACATACAAAATGCTTACCTACATACTACATCTTGTCTTATCTTACTCGAATTAATATTATAAGTGTGAAAGTTTGTTTGTTTCGATGTTTGTTGGTCAATAATGGAAAGGATTGATTGAAATTTTTAGGAGATGACTATTATATTTATTGGAATAGGCTATAGGACATTCTTGTTAAATAGGCTCTGGACCTTTGGCACATCATATGAGGGAAATTTAATAAAAAAAGATGCCATCTAATTGGTCAGTAATTGGTCAGAAAAGGTCAAGTGGTCCCCAGAAATTGGTCAGCTCCAGATAATTTTTAATCAAGGCTTAAACTTTCTCAAGGTCGCTCAAGGTTACGCACGATTTTTGGCAGCTCATTTAAGGGAAATTTGCCAAAAATGTATACCATCCAAAAGATTTCTAGATTGTGATAAGAGGTCAACTATTTTCTGTAATTGGTCAGCCATAGATTTTTTATGACTATTGATTGAATTAAAAAAAAAATTCCAGGTCAAAACGATTTTTGGCACCTCCTTTTAGGGAAATTTTGAAAAAATGTGTACCATCTGAAAGATCTCTTGATCTTTATAAAAGGCCAGCTAAATTCAGTAATTGGTCAGGTATAGATTTTTTTCAAGGTGATTTTTGGCACCTCATTTATGGGAAATTTGCGAAAATTGAATACCATCAGAAAGGCCTTGAGAACTATATAATAGGTCAGCTAGTTTTAGTTATTGGTCAGCCATAGTTTTTTTTAAATGAATTTTTAAATTATTGTTCACGGTCACGCGCGATTTTTGGCACCTCATTTATGGGAAATTTACAAAAATTTAATACCACCTGAAAGGCCCTAAGAACAATAATTTAAAAATTCATTAAAAAAAATCTATACCTGACCAATTACTGAAACTAGCTGACCTTTTATAAAGATCAAGAGATCTTTCAGATGGTATACATTTTTTCAAAATTTCCCTAAAATGAGGTGCCAAAAATCGGGTTGACCTTGAACTTTTTTTTTAATTCAATCAATAGTCATAAAAAAAATCGATGGCTGACCAATTACTGAAAATAGTTGACCTTTTATCACGATCTAGAAATCTTTCAGATGGTATATACATTTTTCGCAAATTTCCCATAAATGAGGTGCCAAAAATCGTGCATGACCTTGAACGACCTTGAGAAAGCTTAAGCCTTTATTACAAGTTATTTAGGGCTGACCAATTTCTGGGACCACTTGACCTTTTCTGACCAATTAGATGACATCTTTTCTTATCAAATTTCCCTCATATGAAGTGCCAAAGGTCCAGAGCCAAACAACTCTTTTAATAGTTTGAGGTGAAAAAAGAGAATGCCATCTGAATTCTTGATCAAATATAATTGTATGGAAACATTTTTTTTAATCGTTAGAGCGGCTTCTTAAAAACAAATTTTTTTATATGTATCAAACTCTTAAAGAAAAATTTTGTCAACCCGTTTTTGAAATTTCGAATTTTCAAAAAAAAATTGAAACTTTTTTTTTGATTTCAAACATTTTTCTTTTGAAAATTTTGATATAAAATGTTAATAATCTTATTTTAAATTTAAATATACAAAATTGATGTTAGTCCGTTGATATGATAATTGGAAAACTCAAAATACAAAAAAACTTTTTTTGAGAGGTACTATTAAAAGTTGCTTAGTGTAAATTTTTATAAATGTTGGCAGTAGATGGTACCTACCTACTAAATTTTGGAATTTAAAAAAAATGTTTTTAAAAAATCGAAGGAGCTGTTTTGAAAAAAAACATATTTTCCTTAGCGGTTTGATTACATTTGTATGGAAGGTATACCTTCCGTTATTTTTTCATATACATAAATACCTACATTTTTTCTCAAAATGTTTTAGAAAATTTTAAAAACAACCTTAAATACCGAGTTTAAGAAAAATTGACCATACAGTTTTCAAAATATTTGATTTTCAAAAAAAAAAAAAGAATTGAACATCTTTTAGAAATCTAAGAAAAAATTTCTTTGGGAGATTTTGGTAAAATAAAAATATTTATATTTTTGAGAAGCCTCGAAAATAAGTCGAAAGTAAAAAAAATTGCAGATGCAAGGTACCATTTTAATAACCATTCTTACATGCGATATACATATGTAGGTAGGTAGGTACTATAGTTAAGTTTTGGATTCGTGCAAAAAAAAAATTTGAGAAAACAATCAAACGTGACATTACGATGATAGAGAATACGAAAAAAGTGGGTGGCTTAATTTGTCTGTCTGTCTGTCTCTATGTCTGTATGTCTGTATGTCTGTATGTCTGTATGTCTGTATGTCTGTATGTCTGTATGTCTGTATGTCTGTATGTCTGTATGTCTGTATGTCTGTATGTCTGTATGTCTGTATGTCTGTATGTCTGTATGTCTGTATGTCTGTATGTCTGTATGTCTGTATGTCTGTATGTCTGTATGTCTGTATGTCTGTATGTCTGTATGTCTGTATGTCTGTATGTCTGTATGTCTGTATGTCTGTATGTCTGTATGTCTGTATGTCTGTATGTCTGTATGTCTGTATGTCTGTATGTCTGTATGTCTGTATGTCTGTATGTCTGTATGTCTGTATGTCTGTATGTCTGTATGTCTGTATGTCTGTATGTCTGTATGTCTGTATGTCTGTATGTCTGTATGTCTGTATGTCTGTATGTCTGTATGTCTGTATGTCTGTATGTCTGTCTGTCTGTATGTCTGTATGTCTGTATGTCTATATGTCTGTATGTCTGTATGTCTGTATGTCTGTATGTCTGTATGTCTATATGTCTGTATGTCTGTATGTCTGTATGTCTGTTTGTCTGTATGTCTGTATGTCTGTATGTCTGTATGTCTGTATGTCTGTATGTCTGTATGTCTGTATGTCTGTATGTAACTTGAACATAATAGCAAGTACGTGCGATCCTGTCGTGCACTTAATTTTTAAATGTTTCCTATCCATAGGTAGCGTTTACTATAAGAAATGTATTTAAACTTTTTTAAGTAAAGTTGTGGAGCAGTTTTTGAGAAAAATAAGAATATGTTAAATTGCTAAACAAAATGTATGTCAGGTACCGTTATTTTTGATTGTGAAGAAAAAAAAAAAGATTTGGTGATAAACAAAAAATACCACTATGTACCACCATGCTTTAAGAAAATCGATCCAGTCGTTTAGGCTGTAGCCGAACAGACAGACCGACCCACTTTTTTGTCTTTTCCTCTTCGTCTGAAAAGTCTGATGAAAATCTCGAGTTCAATTATTTTTTTTAAGAATGCATAACTTGCCATATAGTACCTATGAATATATCGCAAGTAAAAATTTTATTATAAAAACGGAAGATTTTACTCATGAAAAAATTGTAATTGCTCTTACAATTTTGATATCCTAAATATTAAATAAAAACGTTTAGGTTAGCTGAACTTGAAACTACATAAATATTTATGAAGTTGTTTTTCGAATTTAAAGAACGAATCTAATGTTTTTTTCCTAGCCAATTTCTTGGTAATCCATTTAATTAATACATTTACCATCTGCCCACACATCTAAAAAATTCCTACTACATAGCTCGTCATTCATTTTGTTTTTTATTAATGGGATGCATTTTTCCATATTTTCTACTTATCATCTATTAAAATTTACATATGATTTATTCACACACAAAAACCAAACTCGTTGTTTATTGAATAAATAATTAATTTATTAACACCATAACTTGGGTGTTCATTTCCGATTTAAACCTGATTTGAATATTGATTCATTCATAGAATATTATTACTAATTTAAAACTATTTAAGCGTAGGTAATTAAAAAAAAAGTGATTTACATTGAAAAAAAAAAATGAATAAACATTTCGGAATTTATTCAATTTATCAAAATGAAACTTAAACCAGTTTTAATAAAAATTTATTCTACTTTAAGTTTTATATTGACATCCACAAAAGGCCCATTATCATGGGTCATTGAACATCAGATGATCGGATAAGTTCAAATGTTGGAAGAAGAAAATGATACCAAAGTCGTTTTCGTTTTGCACACACACACGTTATATTTGAAAATGTTGCGTCATAGTTAGCACCTCTGATTTTATTATTTTCTCCCAAACTTTGGTTCCAAAAATTCATGAAATTCCACCAATGCCGATTTTACATAAATATAATGACGCATAGAAGGTTTTCTGCGTCAGCATCATCAGTTAACACACTGATGAAGTAGTAGCCTCGCGGGATTATAATAATTAATCATATCATTGCTTGAAGAAAATAATGCAAAAACTGGAAAAGCCCCGCAAAATTCAACGAAATTAAAATCAGATTGAATTTGTATTCATACATATGTGTCTCATATCTTGAGATTCCACAGATTTTAATGTAAAACAAAATATGACGTCTTGAAAACTATCTTCAATCCGTATAAGACTGTTTAACTTGAACTAGTAGATATTAGTCTTTATAAAATAGTTCAACTAAAAGTATCTTAACGAAGGAACAGTGAGACTTAAAGTTGAAGATTTTTTTGAAATACATTTAATACCTCTCATATTTTTGTTAGTCATTGTGTTTTGTAAATATTTTATAAATATCTTTGTAACTAAAAATATATATAATTTTATTACTCTTGGTTAAATTTTGGGGATTTTGTAAAAGACTGACGAAATAAATTAAGTATAAATATCTGAAGAAGATTTATCCAAGAAATCAGTTTGAGTTCAACATCGAGTCACAGAACAATGGGATCATATACAGTTTGTGCGGCCTTAACCTGGATGGTTACAACGATTTTGCTTTGTTCACAAGCAGCACCAGTAACAGAATTCTTCGGACCTCCACAGACTATTGAAGGCGATAGTAATGTAGTTTATCCTGATACTGATCAACCTAAAAAAGTCCAGGAGATGGAGCGTTTTCACAGAACTTACCAAAACGGGACCGTTGAATTTAAGTAAGTTTTTTTTTTCGAATTCTAAATATTCCAACAATTTGCCTTACAAGAGTGTTTGTTCTTTCAACAGAACGGCCCTGAGCAATGGACATGTTCAATATCAGAGAATAAGTACAAAGATTGTGGATGGAGATAAAGTTCAAGTCTATGAAGGTTATATCTCTGAACAGTACAAAGATGGTCGATATGGAACTAGATATTATGCTGCTGATGAAAATGGATATCGTAGCTCATCAGGTAAACAATCGATCTTGTATAATTCGAAATGTTATTTCTGATTTTCATTTTATTTTTCAGTGATAATTGAAAACCAACCTCCACAATTACCCCAAAGTGGTCCATATAGCTCAAGTTTGCCTCGAGATATTCAAAACGAGCTATCACCTGCGCATGATGGAGATTCTCAAACTAAGCCGAAGACACTTATAGATAATTTAATAGAATTTGAAAAAGATCTTGAAGAAATTCTCATTGCAACAACAGATTCAGAAATATTGAAACATCAAGAACAGGATGAAGTATTGGAGAATAAGTCAACTGAAAAACCATCGCTCGTACAAAACTTGAATGCAGTTCAAACAGTTCTTCCAATAAATTTAGAACCACCATCCAGTACAGAACATCCATCTATCGAAAACAATTATGGTAAGGGGAGTGAGGGATCAGAATCATCAACGCTATCTGCTTCAGGATATAATTCAAATGTTGATGTCACAGTAGGATCTAGTACAGAACTGCCTATCAATGAATTAAACAATGATGCTGATATATTTGACGAATCATCAAGCTTGCCTACACTTACTACCATTCAGTCTAGTGAAGAAGAATTAACTGGAAGAAATTTGCATTCTTCAACTACTTCGGAGATATCATCTGTGATTGGTGGAGTTGTTCAAGTATCGAGTGAAGAAGGAATAGAAATTTTGACTAACGATGAAAAGAGCACAGAACACCTTATTGAAGAAGTAACAACTGAAACACTTTTAAATGAAGAAGTTGAATCAAAATCGAACAACCAGCTAATTGACAAAATACCAGAAGCAATACCTACCGAAACACTTTTAAATGACGAAGTTATATCAACCGAACAACCAACTCCTCTTGATAGTGAAGTTCATGAACCAAATACAGGAGTTCCTGAAAAACAAGAAGTAAAGACTGATGGTGAGACATCAAGGGTTTCAACATATCCTCTTGAAGATACCGAATCTGCATCAACATCAACGACCATATCTCCAGTTGATGTTGTTCCGAACAATTCTGAAGAAATAACGAAAGATATTACAGAGCAACCTTCTTTGGAAGTTATTGAGGACAGATCAACTGAAAGCATTGCTTATGTTGATATTGAATCAAACTCTGACCATTCAACATCCAGTCCTGCTCCTGAAATTGATGACAAAAGCAGAGCAATTAACGAAGCATCGAACAGTGAAGAACCACTGGTTTCCATTCCTAACCTTGAAATAAACGCACAAAAGTCATCTGATGAAGAAGCAAACATTTCTGGAACATTTTTGAATGATGAAGTTACATCGACTGAACAACCAGCTGTTTTCAATATTGAAGCTCAGGAACCAAATACAGGTGTTCCAGAATTGACCGAACTAAAGACTCACGCAGAGACATCAGAAATTTCTGGATACCCCTTAGAAGATGCTGGATCTGAGACAACGACCTTATCAACAGTTGATAATATTTCAAAAAGTTCTGCCGAAGAAGAAGTTCGTACAGAGAAAATTTTAGTGAAAAATAGTGAGGACGGGTCAACTGAAAGAATTTCACCTGAAAATGAATCCAGTGCTGACCTTTCCACAACAAGTCCTGCTCCTGAAATTGAGAATAAGAGCACAGAAATTGGTGTATTTCCAACAGAAAAAGCAAACAAAATTGAACTTAGCACTGATCTTCCATTAGAAGATTCAAAAGATGTTATAAATGAATCTCAAGACACCGAAATCAGCAGCGAGAAGAAGGGTAGAAGCTTAGATTTGTCCACAGAGTTACCACTTGCAGAAAATAATTCAACAGCTACTGTTGAAGGAAGTGGAAGTGAGGAAGGACAAAATATTTCAGATGCTTCAATTAGTACCGAAGCTAAAGAAGAAACGACAGATAAAATTGATGTAAGCACTGAACTGCCAGAATCAAACGAAGAAGTCAGTACTCTGATTAATACAGCTTCTGGAGAGAATAAGAGTTTAGATGCCACAACTGAAGCAGAACTTATTTCAACTACACAGAAGACTGATCATGAGGCTGGTTCTTCAGAAAGTAGCCATGACAATACAACAGATCAAGATTCTCAAATTTCAACAGATCAACCCTTAGTTGTGACGAGCTCTGAAGAGAATTCTAATGAAGAAAATAAAGAAAAATCAACTGAAGATCAACCCTTAGTTGTGACGAGCTCTGAAGAGAATTCCAATGAAGAAAATAAAGAAAAATCAACTAAAGATGAGGCAAGTACTGAGCTTCCAGACCAATCCAGTGAAGAAATAGAAAGCAAGGCTACCATAGTTGAAATAACAACAGAAGCAGAGAATGTTTCGAGTACTGAAGAGACGGAAGAAAAGACATATGGGGTTGAAGTGGAACTCACTCTACCTGTGAGTCATTTTTAAGCTCCTTAAGAATAATTTAATATCATACTAATGTTGTGTGTATAAGCTAGAAAGTGCCATAGTATTTGAATAAAGACTTTTAACATTAAAAATGTTTAATATATACAAAATTTAAAATAGTATTTGTTTTATTTTTTTCTTAAAAAAAAATTGAACAGAGTTATTTCTTTAAGTCTAGAGTCTAATAATATCTAACCCAACAATAAGGATAAACAATTATTTAATGTCTATCGTTTCTAAAAATGTAATTGTACTGTGTAACATGCAAAGTTCATTCAGAATTCAACGATTTAATAAGCACCCTGATGCTCAACGTGCCTGATTTCCGGTTTCTTGATGATTTTGAGAAAATTTTGCACTTAAAACGAAAAACGAGTCATTGTGATTTTAATGACAGTTTTATGACAGTTCCTTATTCAGATTATTGCCTTTTTTCAAAGCAAACGATCAGAGGAATTCATTGATTTACTATAAATAACCTTTCAAATCGTTCGAATTTAACTTTGCCTTAATTTTTATAACTTTCATAATTTGGGAATGTAAATTCTGTACAGAGTACCATCCTTGAGTTCAGTTTTCGCTTTAAAAGATTCACAAGCTCCGGATTTTTTTGTTGCATTCCTTATAGTTAATATGAAAGGATAATAATGTCCGTCGACCTTTGGTGCAAGAGTCAGGATTTTATGCCCAGGAAATTGGATTGAAGTTAGCACTTTGTATGTTGTACTGGAAATGGAAATAAATCCTCCTTAAAAAGATTAAACAAAGTGCGAGGGTCAAGAAAATATTGAGCAATTCAAGAGAAGGTATCGATGCACATTGGTTTTCTTGTTCTGAATATCAAAATGGGAGAGAGTCAGGTAAAGCAACATTCGGGTAATGATGCTGAGGAAATAATCTCTATAATTGACAGGATAAACCGATGAGCATTCCTAGAAGTATAAGCATAAGAGGAATGCAATTTGCTACTTTTTGGAAAATGTGATACAATAGTGAGAGGCACAAAACATTGAGGCATATTGTCAAATCTGGTCAAAAATAAAAAAGCTCTTGTATTATAACTTTTATAAAATCAGTTATTTAAGAGATAATTACCCAACCAACAACTTTCATCAACAAAAAACTTACAGGTGGTAGCTTAGCAACTTCACTAATTGAGCTTTTCTCACTTTCGATTTTAAAAATCGCTAGCCTACTACAAGTAAGTGATTAAAGTGATATACTTTCATATTTAATATAATATAAAACCAAAATATATTCGAGAATACAAGTGAATGCAATGAATATATGAATTCCCAAAAGATTGCATTCAATTGAATACTGTAAAATGAATGATTAAAAATGATTCTATTGATTTCAATTTCAATGTAAAATGAATCTTAAAGTGAAGTCAATGAATGCAATCTTTTGATGGAATTCAATTATTGATTTTTATCGATTGTATTCACAAAAGATTGCTTTCTCTTACAACTCTGCCATCCATGTGTCCATCTGTATCAAGTAAGAACTTAAACGTATGCATGGATTTAATTCAATTTTGGTACAGAACATTATCTATAAAACTGTAATAGGTTGGTAGACACTCAAAATGATTATTATAATAAAACTAGTTTGCATGTTTTTGATTTGAAACTCATACAAATAATGGAAATATTGGGGGCTATCGTGAATAAAATTTCCCATGGAATGAGTTGTGGTCACAGTTTCTTTCAGAATTTATTAGCATCTAAAATTAATTTACCATGGCCATTGGGCTACTATTTTGATCGACCAAATTTGAACCTGTAAGGGACAGTGGAAAATTGTTGGCATTTCCAATTTTAGAAGATGGGAGAAATTCCGTGGGAAATTTTTCCACGATATCCCTCATTATGTGGAATCTCATATTTTTTGTAATTAAAAAACAATATTAATGCACGATAAAATGCACGACTAGGTCGCACGTACTTGCTCTTATGTTCAAGACACTGTGGGCTTAAGAAAATTGTATATAAAAACATGGAAATTATGATAGAAAAATGTAGAGAAGTATGAAATACGACATTTAAATTGAATAAAACAACTCTTTTGACAGTTTGATGTGGAAAAAAAGAATGCCATCTTAATTCTTAATTAAATATGAATGTATGGGAAAAAAATTTAAAATCATTCGAACGGTTCTTTAAAAAAATAGTTTTTTGTATATAAAATTCTTAAAACATTTTTAAGAACAAATTTTGGTATGCAAATCTAAAGTATATATTTATGTGTATATAAAAACAAAATTTGAACAAAAATTTTCAACCCTTTTTGAGATATCGAATTTTCAAAAAAAAAAAATTGAAACCTTTTTTAAAAATCCAAAAAGTTTTTTTTTGAAAATTTTGGTACACAAAACTATTTATATTATTTGGAAGCTTCTGTGTAAGAAAAATAATTGAAATTGGTGGTATCATTTTGAAGAAAATCAAAAATCCAAAAAATGGTTCTTCGGGAGGTACCATTAATAACCATTTTTGAAAAATGGTTTTCCACCCAAAGAAAGTCTTTACTAAAATAAGTTTATTGAATTTTTTTTAAGAAAAGTTGTCGAGCCGTTTTTGAGAAAAATACGATTATGTAAAATTGCTAAAAAAAATATTATGGCAAGTACCGTTATTTTTGATTCTAAAAAAAAATTAAACAAATTTGTGGGCATAATCACCAAAAACCACTATGTACCAAGTTTGAAGAAAATCGATCGAGCCGTTTAGGCTGTAGACGAACAGACAGACAGACAGACAGACAGACAGACAGACAGACAGACAGACAGAATTGTGTCACCCACTTTTTTGGTGTTTTATATCATCGTAATATCATGTTTGATTGTTATCTCAAAATTTTTTTTTTGCACGAATCCAAAACTTGCCTTATAGTACCTATAATCGCAATAAAACACGCCTTATAATTAAAAAACAAAGACTGTGCGTTAAAGATGTTTTAGTGAGCCAGAAGATGGATCTCCAACCAAGTCTCTTGAAGCCCCTATCCAGCAGAGGTATGACCTGAATCTTTTTGAAAAATATTACGAAAATTGTATATGTACATATATAAAAAATTAATATTTAAGGAAACCCCTCCAACGATGTTAAATTTTTGTGCATATGTTCATATTTTTTTAAGTAATCAAATGGCATACTTGTTTTTGAGCTCTAAGTTATTTATCGGTCTGTTTATACAATTATTATAAGAACGATTTAAATGCTTTTTTTATATACTTTTTCCATAATTGCTTGATTACTTTGTAAGGTTCTTAAGTTCCACACAACTTGAACATAAGAGCAAGTACGTGCGATCCAGTCGTGCATTTTATTTTTAATGCCAACTATTTTTGTATTGCATTGACATTTTCTTGTTTATTCCAAAAAAATGTGTGACTTGCATAGACATCTTTTTTTAATGCAAAAATATTTTTGAACGTCCATTTCGCCCCTTTTTCATCTGAACGAAAATATACTTAGATAGTTTTTGAAGTTTTATTTCCTAAACATTAGTTTATTTAGATTTTATGTAAAACTAAAAATGTCATACAGCGTTTCAAAGTTGCCAATACAGACAATAATTCCTGAGGATAGACTAGGATTCGTGCGAGGAGCGGCGCGGCGGTGGCGTGGCGGGCGGCCTCTGCAAAATATTTATGAATTCTTTGTAAAAGAAGATAAAACAAGTGTTATTTTACTATATAACGGGGTTCTTTCTCTTCCCATTTAAAGAGGAGTGGCAATTTCCTGAAAACGATACTTAAAATTTAAAGAGGTTCTCCTTATACGAAAAACAAAATAAATCAACACAGTATTTCTTGCTTTCAAGAAGAATATTTGACTTTTTATATGAATTTGTATATATACATATGTGTATAGCTGAAAATTATTACTTAATATCTACAGTGAAAAAGTTTAAAAAGAAGGCAAACAATGTTGAATGTAAATTTGAGCTTTGAATTTTAACTTTTGGATCCATGAAATAAAAAACAAATTAATTCGCAGAACCCTCAATGTCAGTATTAAAAAGTTACTTCATAGAATTTTGCATTATATCCAGTTTTAATTCCCATTTTAAAGTGTTTTTGACACGGACATCAGAATTTTATTTCAAAAATCAAATGAACCGAGAAAAAATTTGAATGAATAACTTATTTTACATTGTTAACTTCTCGGAAAAAAAATGCACAAATATTATGTTTGTTTTCCAATTTGATTTCTGGGAATACTATTGTATTTTTTAATCACACCTCAGCTCTCATAAAGTTCAAATAAAACCAAACAGAAATGTTCGA
Organism: Dasysyrphus tricinctus; assembly: GCA_963921185.1. Classification (NCBI taxonomy): domain Eukaryota; kingdom Metazoa; phylum Arthropoda; class Insecta; order Diptera; family Syrphidae; genus Dasysyrphus; species Dasysyrphus tricinctus. The sequence continues at coordinate 56,545,927 of OY992532.1, read as the reverse complement.
TTAGAGATACAAATTTTTTAAAGTGGCTGGGAGAGAGTTAAACCAAAGATACCGTCATCACGGAAATGATAAATTGTTGTTCAAATCAACCAATTGAATTCCACACTAAGCAAATGATTGTGGTATTAGGTATGCGATGCCGAAAGTATTTTAACAAAAAATCGAAAACTAAAGTTGGGTAGCTTAAAAACTGAGAATTTTAAAAATTGTATACAGGATCTAGGTTCAAAAGCATGAAATACGTTCTTTAAATTGGTTAAACAACTGCTTAAATAGTTTGAGCTCATACAAAAATAGAGCAAACTGAATCCTTGAAAAAAATAGAACAAAAAGAATTTAATCGGCAGAGCGCATTCTTAAAAAAAAAAATATTTGTAGCAAGGGGCTTCCAACAAGAGGTTCCATTTTTAATTCATTCAAAAAAAGCGATTTGTTTGAGTTATGGTGATACTCCTACATACTCATACATGCATTTTTATTTATTTCAAAAGTACAAATTCTGCGGTAACTGCGGAAGGACTACCACGGCTCTGCTTATGTGTATGAAGGCAGGACACTTTTGGCTATATAGATTAAAAAGTAGGTGTCATTATATAAATTGCTAAATTATTGCGAATCAGTTACGCAAACAAAGATTGCCTAGTTAAGCTTAGCTAAAATCATACGAAAGTAGCAGGACATCCTTTTTTTCCCAAGCTATTTTATTTTTGTATTTTGTATTTTACGAACGGAAAATCTTACAGAAGAAATGTAGTAGCTTTGAAAATTTCCTTAAAAAAATGTTGAATATAACTTTTTTCATATAATAGTAACCGTTTCAAAATACCTATAATGCAATCGGTAGAGTTAAGGCTTTTATGTTTCTCTATAAAAATGAAGACGAATGCTCGCTAAAAGTACTGGAGAATGCTAGGACGCCACTACAGCCCTAGGCTCAATGAAAGGAAAATCCCTATGCACACCTCCGCGTGGTAGAGAGCGGGTAACGCTAAAGTGAAGGGGACGGGAATGGAAATGCCGGAATAAGCAGACTACCCAGCTATGCTGGTCAGGGCACAAACTTGTCCTCGGGATGGTTAAAAGCCCCCTAAAGTCGGATGAACTGCAGGTGGCGGTCAACGGCATGATAGTCTGGTGGCGGAGGAGCCTTTTTTTAATTAAAAATCCAACGGCAGCAGCAAGTAGCGTCTGTAACCCATATTGGGCGGCTACATGTGTTTGACCAATCAAATATGAGCTTATGTAGGTAAGTTATATTAATCCTATATCGGAAAACACCATGGTGAAAGAATATATGCTTATACATGAAATATGACAACTGGAAATGAGTCCCCAAGAGGTAACCATTTTATAGAGAATCCTTCTGTTGTTTCAGCTGCTTAAACCGCACATTGGATTTGAGGGTCGAGTGGTCTTAAAATAAATAGCAAAAAGACAAAAATAATGCTCACAGGCCGCTCCACACATCAGCGTATTTTTTTTTACCGGAGACGCCTGTTGAAGAGGTTGAAAAAATTAACTACCTTGGAAGTAGCTATTGTTTAAGCAAATGGTGGTACTGATCTGGACGTTAAAAGTAGAATAAATAAAGCTCGCACCGTCTTCGGTTCTCTGTCCCAAATTTTAAAATCCAGTCAAATCTCCTTACGCCCAAAGTTGAGATTCTTCGAATCCAATGTCAAATCCGTGCTGTTATATGCTGTCTACACCCTGTTCTAAGGATTCGCTGGCCACAAATTATATCAAACGAGGAATTGTGGCGCAGGACAGGTCAAGAGCGGCTAGACGTTGACATAAGAGAGCATAAATGGCAATGGATTGGTCACAAACTGAGGATGAAATTGCAGAGCAGTCCTTTGAATGGAATCCTCAGGGCGCACGGCGGGTTGGCTGACCAAGAACAACATGGAATTCAACAGTTCTAGCAGAAGCAGACTTCCAGAAAAAGACGTGGCCACAGTTAAAATATCTAGCTGCAGACCGTGAAGGATTGAAACGATTTGTTGGCGCCCTATGCCCCAAACGGGATTACAGGACTTGTAGATGATGATGATGATACAAATGTACTCTTTTGCACCATCTTTGAGGTTGATTTTTGTTTGGAATCCCCCAGGAAAACCAGAAAACAGAACTTAAAACAATATAAACAGGGATTTATTTAAAAGTTTTGGGAAAGTTACCCTTCGATTCGGGCTGCACTGCATTAATCAATCATACGGACGGAGTGATTCGCATTAAATATGTTACAAAAAGCTAGAGCGCGTAGGGTGAATTGAGAAAAGAAATACAATATAGGAGTTTCCACTCTCCCTCCTTTAGACGGGAGGGGCTATTTTCTAAAAAAAAACAAACGGTAATATTTACAATGTAATGCCTTATCGTTTTGTAAAGCCAAGAATCTCTTCTGTTTTTGTGTTTCAGTGAACAGATTTTGAAAAAATAATTACCAAACTCAAATTTGTTTTCTTTATTTTTTTTTTAATAAAAACTTTCTTTTTTCAAAATGCTATGTAGGTAATTCCTGTAGTGTTTCCGCCAATGCCACTCGAAGTGCTATCCGGTGCAAATTTAAAGTATTTTCTTTTCGAACACTTGAAGTTTCTTCATGGCTATCTTGGAAATTAGGAACCAGACTGGGAAGCAATAATTTATGACTAGCCGCAGGAGCTGCTTGGCTTGTTCATCAGTATTTTCGTCTGCTGACCTAGTCCGGTTGTTCTTCTCATCAGAAGCTGTTAACGGTGGAAGGTCCATCTAGCTCTTTTCTGCATACTTCTTGAGTGCGGGTTGTACCTAAACAACTCATCGATGTGGATTCCCAGGTTCTAGAACGTTCCATTTGGAAACTTTAGTGGACCCATCTGGGAGTTTCAGGACAATGTTTCTGCACTTCGCTGCAGTGTGACTGCCTCTGCCTGCCTAGGGTCTCCTGAAGAAGAAAAGTTCCGAGCGACTTTGGCTCTGATATTCTTTTTCTTGTGTGATTAACAGCCACCTGGCCCTGTCTCCTGGAAGTGGCTCCATTCAAAGAATATTTTCACTCCTCGCCAAAACAATTACCCTGAACTTTTCACAAACGATCTGCCTTGTACAGAATCTAACCAAAAAGTGCCATAATGGTGGCTTTTTGCATTCAACTCTCCAATTGTCGACCTCTCTTTCACAATCACTCAAAAGTGGCAGTATACGAGTTTTATGCAAAGACTTCGCCTATTGGCTGGAAGCCTGTCCCGTTGTTGAACCCACTCCACTCTTCCATTTTAATTATCCCTTAGTGAACGTGATCATTCACAATGGGGAGTAGTTCAATTAGCGCATCCAGGTCACCTCCATCTTATTATATGCCACGAAAAAAGTAAAAAAGAAAAAATCAAATCAACACGATCAAAAGTCCCCGTCCCAGACCGGCCCAGATAAAGATCGAGAAAAATATCTGTGACGAATGCAGTTCCACCATTTACCAATCTAAAATGGTGAGGGAAAATTCCGTTTCTATAAAGTGAAGCTAAAATTTCGCTAACACCGTAGACCTTCGTGCAGATTTAGGGGAAATGGGGGATCATCTAACATAATCTTCTTACTTTTTCTTACAACGAAACCCTTCTTGCCACTTTTGACATATGTCAGTCAATATAAGGTTGGATGTGGACCGTCTGTCAAACATGTCGTTTGGTCAATGGACTATCTGTCGCATGTCATCGCCGTTGGACAAGGACCTTCTGTCTCACTTCGTGTTTTTATGATTTTCGTGGACCGTCAGACACACGATAATTCTTCGAATACCAGTTGTAGTTTGTTTTTCCAAGATGCTTTAGGAGCATAGCTTCTGGCAGATGGACCAGGGGTCAAATTACCGCATCAGTTATCGAGTATCTAATACGTGACTGAATTGTGTGAGTTTGGCATTACCGCTCACGTTTCGAGCAATCTAGTATACTAAAATTTGATGTGATTACTCGTTCATTCGATCGCAAGTGAAAACGGATTTGACTGTACTATCGGTGATAGAAAACCCTGCCGCAATTATTAAGCTTTCATGTTTTTTGTTTGTACGTTGCAATTTTATTGCTCATCATATTTTTGAAATATTTACTACAGATACTTTCAGCTACGTTGCCAAATTTTTCTGCACGAGCTTAATGTTTACTTTGAAAAGTTTTACACTTAGGGCCAGTTATTCAGTGTGAGAACCTCCTAATCTCTAGGTTAAACCTGAGTTTACTCCAGAAATGTGTTTTTTAGTCAATTTAAATCCTAAGTTAACTCTTAGTTAGCTACTCCCCTTATTTGGTGAATGAATATGTTAATCAAAATTTCAATCAATGAATCCATAGCTTTTGTTGGTATACCAATATTTTCTGATTAGCTCGATTTCATCAGAAGCTTTAGCTGCGTTTTATTATCTCTGGGTCTGGGTCGAGGTAATCTTTTAACATGCATTACAAAAACAACATGGGATCTAGGTTTCTATCGAGGTTAATTTCAATAACCCAGATAGAGGTTTTCACTCTGACCGGCACAGGGCTATTTAGCATTGTGAATGGATGTCAGCGATTTTTCAGCAGTATTAGGAATAGAGAGGAAAAGAGACAAGTGCTTACATGAAAAACAAATAAACATAAGAAAAAAAGAGACTGATATACAGCACTGCTTTTGCACTAACCCACATCGTTTAATTTTCACGAGGTGAACCATATGGGTTATGAGCGATAATAAAACGCGGCTTTTGACAATCATAACACAGATCTAACCCACTGTAAACAAACTGACCCTCTTCATCCAGTTCCGCGATGCTGGTAATTTTTGTTGTTAATTATTCATATATCTTGTAGGAATACGTTCAGTAATTTTGATCATGCTTTCCAACTGTTGATTTACACAAGAATTTTTGAGTTCCATGATGAAGTTTCATAGCACGGGCTGTCCACCTTGCAAAAATCTCCAATGAACCATTATATAAGTACGTAACAGTGTGTTGTTGGGTAAAGTCAATCAGTCAGTAGGCCTGCTATCAATAATATATTATCTACTTGAGGTCTAAAAGACCGTTCCTTAACTTTTTATATGGAAGTTCGCCTGATGATTTATATTTGTCCATTCCTCAAAAAAGTTCTCTATCTGATATTCATACACACCAACGTATACATATCCAGCAAAAAAAAAAAAAAAAAAAAACAGAAAATTTTAGAGCACGTCATGTGCACACAGCCTGACACATCACTTACTTTGAACTCCACCTTTGTTCATTCATCTGGCACGACTCGATAAAATCGATTCAAAGTTTTAACCAACTCACATGCTCGTTATTGTGTTGCAGACCAGAAGGATAATTCAAGAGCAGCCTTGGTCCAGGATTGGTCCTATAGCCACGATGACCACAGCTATTATGGAGTAGCTGAAGCTGATGAATTGCGTTTCACATTTCATGAGCTGTGGGTTTTTTGTTGCCGCCGTATGCCAAAAGATATACCTATAAAGTAAACAGAAAATTTCAACTGTGAAGGATTCCGCTGTTGAATAGTGTTGTTGGATCAGTGCCAAAAATTTTGTTTTGAGAGTGACTTTATTTTGTCCCCAGTCCGATAGTTGCTTTTAAACTCAACAAATTGTTTTCCGTAGGATATGGAATTTCTTGCATTTTATCGATTCCATTTTACCAGAAGATCTCTGGCCTACATGATGGCGAATAAATTTTGCAAATGAATAAGCAGGAATACTTCGGTGTAATCAGGTAGAGATATGTACAACGGTAGGATATTGATATACTCAATGGAGCGCATGCAACTGGCTGGCGGGCAACTTCATCGGTATTATGGGTCATCGCCATCACCTTACAGTGGAGCGAGCGTTTATATGGAAAATATGTAGAAGGCAAATGAATAAAAAAGATATCAAACTTAACATTTTTATTTGATAAGTTGTTGTTCCTTATTAAAATTCATAATTAAGTCTGAAAAAATAACAAAATTCAAAAAGCAAGAATCTACCAACTTTTTGAAGTGAAAACTTAAGGATTGTGATTTGTCATTCGCGTGTACATTGTACATACATACCTATGTATCTACATTGTACATTGTTACATACATCCATACAAATCTTCTATTTTTAATTTTGCTTTTTTTTTAATATTCTTCATTCTTATGAAAATTGTAATGTGTGAACTCTTTTGCAAAGCGACTTATCTGCCAAATTTACATATTTTGACTGTAGAATTTGTTCGAAAGAAATTTGCAACTTTGCAATTGTTCTTTTGCAAAAAAAAAAATATTAATAATATTTTCTGTGAAATTTTCATTTCAACACCCTAAGAATAGAATTAAACTAGAAGACAAACTTTTTACTCATTCACTTTGTGTGTGTCGGCGGAAGTCGTTAAACAAAAAATGCCTCCCAACTTTGTGCTGAATACATATACTAAAGGATATGCACGCAGATTCTCAACACACATTCTGGGAATGCTCTAACATTTATGGGACATCCGGTCTGACGATGTGCATTTGGCACATCATGCAGAGATATTTTTCCACCATCATAATTTTGTCACACGTTTCTTTTTTACTTGCTCTAAAGGGGAAAGGATTGTTTTCATGGAAAAATTAAAAAGTTTTGGGTTATTTTTAACCAACCATAATAATTATTAATTAAAATTGGTTTTGTAGTATCGTCAACCTTTTTATAATAATAAAGTGTATCTGACCTTAGGTACCTATTAACGAAATGGTTTTTATTTGAAGGGTTCAAAAGTCCCCTAAGGCTTCTTAAGAAAAATGGATTTTTGCGTCATTTCACAAAATGGCAAGTGCAAATACTCCATAATTGGTCGTCTTTGAACTAACAAATAATGTTTGTCAATGAAAGACATCAAATTTGAAAGACCATTGGAAATATATCTATAGCTCAATTGACAAACAAAATTTCACTTTGTCTTTAACTGAAAAAGAACGTTTTTTGGCAACGTTTTTTGATTTTGTATCACTGAAAGACACTTATTGACAGCTGATCCAATGCAATTTGGGAATGATCTTGTAAATTTGTCTGATTTTGTTAACAAAAGTGAAAAAAAAAAAATAAATAAATACGAATGTGAAATGAGGTACCACAGCCCATAAGCTTTACTCCATCCACTTCAGAGAATGATAATATTAATGACAACAACAAAATAAAAAGATTCAGAAATGTTCAAATGGAAAATAACCAAATTCGCTGATACAAAAGGTTCAAAAGTTATGAGGGTCAAGTTAGCAAAGCAACTTTGACGAATCGAAAAATGAGCTGGTGGATAATTTGCCGTTAACTAGCCGTTAATTAGTTTTGAAAAACTCAATTTTGTCATTCGATGTTTTTATGTAATTTTGGGTGAAGAGCGTCAGGTTACCAAATCAACTTTCACTAATTGAAAAATGGGTAGGTGGATAAGTTGACGTTAATTAATTGTGACAGTTTCCAAAATTACAAAGCACATCGCACGACAAAATTGAATTTTTCACAACTAATTAACGACTAATAAATGGCAAATTATCAAGGAATAACATATGAAGCTTTGGAAGTTTTTGCCACTTTTCGAAAAAAAAACATAGAAAACATAGAACAACAAATTCAAAATTATAACAAATAATTAACGGCTAGTTAATGGTAAATTATAAAGCCATAAACCATCCGGTATAAACAGTTTTTACCCCATTTTTAGGTAGTACTTTGCCAGCTTGATGTCAAACTACCAAAGAACCCAAAAAACATAGAAAACATTGTACGAAAAATTAAAAATTGTCACAACTAATTGAAGACTAGTTAGGGGCAAACTATTAAACCAGAAACAGTTCGGTGTTAGCAGTTTTAATCCCTTTTTAAGGTGGTGCTTTGCTAGCTTGATATGAAGATAACGAAGAATAAGACAAAAAACATAGAAAACATTGCACGATTGAATTCAATTTTTCACAAATAACTAATGACTAGTTAACGGCAAATTTTTAAGCCGTAAAACATTAAGTATAAAAAGTTTTTCACGCTTTTCGAGTTGTGTCAAGTTAGCAAAGCACCCAAGAAAACATTGAACGACAAATTCGAAATTGTAACAACTAATCAATGACAAATTTACCACTTTTCGAAAAAAAACATAGAAAACATAGAACGACAAATTCAAAATTGTCACAACTAATTAACGACAAATTATCCACCTACCCATTTTTCGATCCGTGAGAGTTGCTTTGCTAACTTGATATCAAATTAGCTAAGCACCCAAAAACACATAAGAAAACATTGCACGATCAAATTGAATTTGTCACAACTAATTAGATAAGAAGTTTTTTTTTTACTGATTTTCGACTGGGTGCTTTGCTAGCTTGATATCAAGTTAGCAAAGCACCCAACAAATCATAGAAATTATTGAACGACAGATTCGAAATTATCACAACTAATTACAGGCTATTGACTACATATGTATGTCATATGAAAAGGAAGTAAGACGTTCATGAGATTTTACTGTAAAAATTATCAAAGGGGTCATTGAAAATGAGAAAACCGCGGAGTGCTATTAAATTGGAGGGTGCATTTTTTAGAGGGGGGTGCAAAAGCACCCTTTTTGCTTTTTTTCATATAACTCGAAAACGAAGCAAAATTTCGAAATAGTTCTAAAAATCTTTTTCCTAAAGAATAAAATTTACCATCAAAAAGGATTAAAAAAAAAATCATTGCAAAAAAATCTGAAAAATCGCATTTATTGTTTTTTTTTTACGTATTTGCTTATAACTTTCTTACCAGCGGAGATAGGTATAGGCATTGCATGATATAAAAGAAAGATAATTAAATTTTCTTTAAAATAAATTTTTAAAAAAGCGGTTTGGGTAAAAATCGACCGAGAAATAGTCGTTCAAACTAGGCTGAATTTAAGTTTTTAAGGCTTAATGAATGGCATTTTTGGCTATTCTGATGGACTTGTTCGATTATACGCTCAAACTGGGTGTACTAGGGAATCATGACCAGTTAAGTCAAAAATAAAAGTCCAGTTTCAAATTTTTAGCAGTTTTAGGGTTGCCATCTACCTAAATTTTGCAAACTAGAAATTTTTAATTTTTTTTTTTAATCCATTTTGATGGTAAATTTTATTCTCTACGAAAAAGGTTTTCAGAACTATTTCGAAATTTTGCTTCGTTTTCGAGTTATATGAAAAAAACCTACCTCCAATTTAATAGCACTCCGCCGTTTTCTCATCTTCAATGACCCCTTTGATGATATTTACAATAAAATCCCATGAACGTCTTACTTCCTTATTGCCCTGTTTCTTAGGACTTAATCAATAGCCTATTAAGGGAGAAGTATCCACTAGCTCATTTTTCGATTTGTCAAAGTTGCTTTCCTAACTTGACACTCATTCAAAAGTTTGAATTTTCCTTATACTTTTGTATACACTTTTATTTATTTCTTTTTCTTAAATATTTTAATATTGTTGATTTGATGTTGGAGATTTTCAACGTGTTTTTTCATGAAATAAATAAAAGATATTATTTTGAATAACTTAAAAACACTTATTTTATTTATTTATTTACTTAAATGCATTTTGGAAGCAATGCTTCCATCGTCAGTAAGTTTTATATAAATAATAATACAAACAAAATTTTTGATTGATATTAAATATAAATAACTCAATACAAACAAAACAAACTACACAAACAAATTTATAGTGAATTTAGGATCTATTATAAAATTTTTTGGAAATTGGATCTTTTATTGGTCGTCATTATTCATTAAATTATTTCTATTTTTAACAATGTAAAGAGATTCATATGCATCTAATTCAAAAGGATTATTAACATTTCGAATTAATTTCAAATTTTGTAAGTTAAAATTATGGTTATTATCCAGCATGTGTTGTGCTACACTCGACTTCTCAAGTTCATTGTATTTTACATGGGCAAAATGTTCTTTGAATCTTTTCAAAATTGGTCTTCTTGTCTGTCCTAGATATTCCTTTCTACAATCGTTGCATCCAAAAGAGTATATTCCTGATTGTTGATTTTTTTCAATTTTGTCCTTTGAGCCACTAATCAGATTTTTAAGTTTTATCTCACTACACTGGCTTATTTTTATATTTTGTCTACTAAAAATTGGTCTTAATTTTGATGTTATTTCTGGATAAAAATTGAATTTTGACCATTTCTTTTGTTCATCATGTTCATTTCTGATTAAATCTAAAGTTGTATAATTTCTTAAGTTTTGTTTTCTTCTATGTGCAATCGTCATATCATCTATTAATTGTTCTGTATAACCATTTATCTTAGCTATTTCTTTGATCTTTCGTATTTCAATGTATTCTCTTTCTTTCGTCATCGGGATATTCAAAGCTCTAAAAATCATTGAATGGAAGGCTGATATTTTGTGTTCAAATGAATGAAAAGAGTCCGATGTTATATATCTTAGAGTATTAGAAGGTTTTCGATAAATATCAAACTCAAAATTTTCACCTTTTCTAATAGTCAAATCTAAATAATTTAATCTTCCGCTTATTTGTTGTTGATTTGTTGTCTATTTTTGTTGGCAAAATAAAATAAACTAAACTAAATTAAACTAAACTAAAAGACGAAGCAATTTTGTGTGAAATAAAGACAGAAGTGTGAAAGGAAGCGCAGTTTCAAAGACCAAATCGTGACCAAGTGGAAACCTAGCATTACGCTGGGCACGGATCTGAGATTAAGATTTAATAAGAACAAAAAACATATTTACAGTTCGAAGGGACTGTTTTATGTCAACTGCATTCGCTGGTAATAGCCGGCATTTATTTAAAAAAAAAATCATAAGCCCAAAAAGACTGGATATGAGAAAGCAAACATAAAAGAGGACGTTGTTCTTAAAAAAAAAACGCTTTTTAATTCAGACGCGCAATATGTGTCCGTCTGTCTTTTTATACTTCAATCTTTCTCTTAAACCACTGAAGCGACTTCTTCTTGGGTCTTAAGGGCTAGAAGGACTATTGATTTTTTTAACTCCAAAAATAACGGTTTCTTCCATAAAACTGTTAAGAAAATCTTAAATAAATACATTTGGTGATGCAACAACTCGTGGAGAACTAGAGCCTAGTAATACAGTAAAATTAGAATTGTAAATGGAAAAAAATAGCGGCAGGCTGAAATTTTGCAGGTCGTTTCGGGGGTAGGTATACAACTTAAATCTAAGTTGGCGACCTCCTACCCCTTGCAGGGGTGCTGCAGTGGGGAAACGCATTCCACATTCTTTTCATAGTGTGACTAAGAAAAGAATCTCTATAATTGACAGTACGTCTGAGATTGGGTTCAAAAGTAAACTGATGTGCATTCCTAGAAGAACGAGTATTACAGTGCAACTGCTACAGGGGAGGAATACAACTGGCTTGGCTAGAACACTGTTTGTAAAAATACCGATAAAATGATGAATGGCACGAAACATTGCTGCGGCAGCGTTGGAGAGATGCAAATGTTTCTGTTATAGTTCTAGGTATCAACATTCATTTTTGAAACTCTATTTTGAATTCTATATCCAAGAGACTTAAATGGGTCTTAGGAGCACCTGCCCAAATATGTGAGTTTTACTCAAGCTTTGGACGAATAAAGGCCTTTAAGATTACAGCCCGATCAAAAGGGGTGAACAATTTCTTGCATCTTCGAAGAAAACTCAAACATTTCGCAGCATATTTGGTGATGTCGAGATGTCGAAGGTAGTTTGTGATAGAAAAATCCGAACAACAAGGAAATGAAACTTGAAACGAATATGGAAATCTCAAGGTCATCTGCAAAACAATTTATTGGACTAGAAGTTTCAGACAGAAGATCATTATATAAAACTAAGGAAGAGAGTCGGAGACAAAACGGAGCCCTGGGCAACACTAGCATTTATTTTTTGTTTATCAGTTTTGAAACCGTCCAACACTACTTTGCAACACCAAAATCTTACCGAACAAAATATTCGTGTCGCGATATCTTATGTACCAATCATAACGAATAAATTGAAAACTAAATTTCGGGAATACGGTATGGATATTGTGTACACAAGCCAAAACAAACTTTCAAATTTATTGGGATCAACAAAAGACAAAACTGACAATTTAAATAAATCCGGGATTTATGCAATAAAATGTAGTGAATGTGAAAGTGTTTATTACGGCCAAACAAAAAGAAATGTCTTATCGCGCTTTAAGGAACATAAAACCTACATTCGCAACAACCAACCCTACAGATCGGCATTAGCTGCACATGCACTTAACAATAATCACTTAGATCTCGATGCAAATAATGTGCAACTTGTGAAAGAAGTGATTGACGACCGAAAGCTCGATGCATACGAGAGTTTTTATATACAAAAAGATCGAAACTCTATGAACCTAGATAACGGCAATATCGAATCGATCTTGTTCTCTCGTTTTGTTTAAAACCACCTACAACAACTCACAACAGAGCACGCACTTTGCCCCCTTTTCAACTTAGTCGTGATGCTGAAGATGGAATGACAACATTCCGAAATGCATTCAAGGTACTCCTTTTAACTCGTTTTTTATATTTTGTGTTGTACAATTTGTGATTAGTGTTAAAAGTAAAAAAAATTGTGAAATCATTTAAGGTGTTCGGTTCAATTATTTGATTTTATAACATTAGATTTCACGTCGCTCAAGAAAACAATCTTATTTAACTACTTGTGTATTGATCGGTCCGAAAAATAATTTCTAATACAATGAAGAAGAAATTCATCAATACCAAATGCACACATTTTTGATAAGAGAACTTGATACAAAACTCTATCAAAAGCTTTTGAAATATCAATTGCAATAATCTTACTTTCTCCAAAACGATGTAACGATTTATTCCACTGCTCGGTGAGATATACCATCAGATCAGCAGTGGACGTATTGCTACCAAAGCTATATTGCTGGTCATTTAGAAGCTTTTGTTCTTGGAGGTATTTCATAAGCTAATAATTTATCAGCTTTTCCATGCCCTTGGAAAGGAGGGACGTAAGTGCATTTGGGTGTTAGTAAGAGGGAGAAGAAGATTCGACTTTTTGAGGGACAGGCTGGACAAATGCTGTTTTTCCATCCACTCGGAAAGACACCAGTAGAATAGAACAGTAGCTTTGCCAGCTTTAAAGAATACCTCTTTAGAACAATGGGAGGGATACTATCCGGATTTGTGTATATTAAAATCTTTTAGAACTCTTGCCACTGCAAGAGTGCGAAAGAAGACTCAGCCCATGAAACCATTAGCGCCTCAAGTATAGGAGGAGTCATCCGAACTAACATTTCAGTTTCTATTAGTTAAGAAATACTGATATGCTGCAAGTCTTGATATGTATAAGGCTTCTGTATACAGCTTACAGGAAAAATAAAATTCTTATAGAAATCATGACTTCAATAGCACTTTCCTTTTCTATTTTCCATTGATCAGAAACCAGAAACTTAGTAAAATTACATTAAAGTGTTAAAACAAAAATTTATTTTTTCGTTTTTGAAGAACACCACAATGAAAAAACTTCTGCTTGGTGACTGTTAGACTAAACCACATCCAAAAATAACAAAACCATTCTTAACCTGGCCACTACGCCCATGTTTGGTACAAATTTGTCCATTCTCCCTTATGTAAATGTTTTTTGAAAAATTATGTTATCATTCGAAGAAAATCGGTTCACTTGCTAAGGCTGTAGCTCGATGTAAAGTGCACGCACATTGTTTCATGGACGTGTGTGAAGTTGGCATAACATTTTTGAGCTAGACCAATGGGACCATGGCAGGAATTTGCATTTTTTTTGCATTTTTTATGCATTTCTATTCCGGATTTTGCAGTTCACCAAATAGTGGGTGTAACCGACTGTACTGCTAACTTCACTGTGAAGTTAGCAGTGCCTATGCTGTTCTCAGCAACCGGGCTAGCTAGGAATCTGAAATAAGGCTCTTGATTTGCAATTTAATTTGCAGTTCCAGAAAAGGAAAAAACCAAATTTCTAAATCCTTACATAAAAAAAATTTCATACTGTACTGCTAACTTCACTGTGAAGTTAGCATAAAAGTCCTTTTCTCAGCAATGGTGATACTTAGAAATTTGTAGTTAGACTCCAAATTTGCAGTTCAAGAAAAATTAATGTCCAAATTTGAAAAAAAAATCGAATAAATTCATTTTTCACTGTTAACGTCAGTGTGAAGTTAGCAGTACATACCTTTTTCTCAGCAACTGTGCTAGGTAGAAAATTGCAGTTAGAGTCCAAATTTGCAGTTTTCCATTTACTTCAAGAAAAAACTAATTTCAAATTTTTTTTTGTCAAATTTGGACTTAAAAATTTGAACTGCATTTTTTCTTGAAGTAGTCTCAAATTTTTTTTGTCAAATTTGGACTTAAAAATTTGAACTGCATTTTTTCGTGAAGTTAATGAAAAACTGCAAATTTTGACCCTAACTGCAATTTTCTACCTAGCACAGTTGCTGAGAAAAGGGTATGTACTGCTAACTTCACACTGTTGTTAACAGTGTAAAGTAAATTTTTCGATTTTTTTGTCAAATTTGGACGTAAAAATTTGAACTTAGTTTTTTCTTGAAGTGCATACAAAACTGCAAATTTGGGCCTTAACTGCAATTTTCTAGGTGGCTCAGTTGCTGAGAAATGGGTATGTACTTCTAACTTCACAGTGACGTTAACAGTGAAAAATTAATTTATTCGATTTTTTTTTTCAAATTTGGACTTAAAAATTTGGACATTAATTTAGCTTGAACTGAAAATTAAACTGCAAATTTGGAGCCTAACCATTGTATATAAATTCTATAGTATTCTCATGAAGAAAAAAAGCGATCACAGCGAACCTATCGACCAAATGTCAACCTACAAAATCGTGTTTAATGAGAATACTATAGAGTGGATATACAATGGCCTACACTCAGAGAAAAACGTCAGGTAAATAATTAACCTGGGCCTTGTTGAATTCACGAGGTGCACAATCCCATACAAAGTTACTGACTTTTTAGAAATTTACCCGATTTTAGTAACCTTTTATTCAGTGCAAAATCAACCTGGTGGACTTTCTTGCCATATTCAGGTTGATTTAAGAAGATGACCTGTAATTTTAACACTAATTTCTTGTAAATAAGAAATTTTAACAAGAATATAGTGTCAATTTTAACCAAGGTCGTGTTTTTCTAACACTGTATGATATGAATTTCTGTTTTACTACATATCAGGTTGAACTAACATTTAATGTGTTTTTTGACAAAAGTGCTGAAACGCACACACACTGACAATTTAAGTAAAACGATTTGAATTTAACCTGGTCTCCTGTTAAAGAAGCAATCTGCCAGTTCATTTAAACGTGACATTAGCGTTGAAACGCACACACACAGGCCATTCAAATAAAATTATTTGAATCTTACCTGGCCTCGTGTTAAAGTAGCACTCTGTCAGTTCATTTAAACGTGACACTAGTGCTAAAACACACACACAAGCCATCCAATGAGTTTCAACTAAGGTATTGATATTTGGCACCAGTTTTTTGTGTAGTGAATTGGCCCAGTGGATGAGTGCTATCTCCGTGTGTGAAAGGTTCCCAGTTCAAAACTGAAGTAAGTATCACAAATAATTTTTAAAATAAAATAAATAAATAATAAATTTCTATATGTACTTTCAGAATAATGCTCACGAGTTGAGCGATAGACAGCGCAAGAGACGGCTCTTAGACGTATAAATTCATGAATTATGCTGGATTTACTCGATTGGAAAACTGCCAGTATAATGACAAAGCAACAACAAAAGAATGGACAAATTAATTATTTTTGTCATTATAGTGGCAGCGTTCAAGTCGTGTAAATCCGGCATTAGATACAGGGTTGATATAACATTGAAACCTGTTAAATTAACTATAGGTTGTCAGGTTGAACTAACCAGATTTTCATGTTAAAATTACAGGGCATTGAATATTTTGTCAGGTTAAATTAACTATATTTGCAGGTAAAATTTACAGGATTACAGTGTTAAATTTTCAAATCAGGTTAAACAGTTAACCTGATCTACCGAGTTGAAAAATAACAACCTGAAAATCAGGTATGATTGGCCAGAAATTGGTTGATAATACCTGCTTTTTTCTCTGAGTGTAACTGCAAATTTCTATGTATCACCGTTGCTGAGAAAAGGACTTTTATGCTAACTTCACAGTGAACTTTTTTTTTATGTAAGGATTTATAAATTTGGTTTTTTCCTTTTCTGGAACTGCAAATTAAACTGCAAATTCAGAGCCTTATTTCAGATTCCTAGCTAGCCCGGTTGCTGAGAACAGCATAGGTACTGCTAACTTCACAGTGAAGTTGGCAGTACAGTCGGTTACACCCACTATTTGGTGAACTGCAAAATTCGGAATAGAAATGCATAAAAAATGCCAAAAAAAACTGCAAATTCCTGCCATTGTCGCATTGGTCTAGCTCAAAAATGTTATGCTAACTTCACACACGTGTTTCATGGAGTTATTACATGTTTCTTCGAAACAACATAGATATTTTTATAATACCTAATATAAAATGTAAATACAACCTCAAATTAAAAAAAAAATTAAAAATTGGGTGGCGCAACAGCTCGTGGAGAACCAGGGCCTAGTGACTTACAACTCTCAACCATTCCTGTGTGCGTGTTGTTGGCAGGAATGGAGGGGACCTACAGTTTTTTGCCAAGTCCGAACGGCTAAAAATGAGAAGCACTTTTTCATGACAATTATACTCTTGGAGGATTTGTCAGTTTCTCGCAAGAGGCAGTACCTCGGATAAAACATTTCTGTTTTTAGGTGGCACGGCTGGGAATCAAACCCACACCTTCGGCATGAGGCATGACAGTCCTACGCACCAACCATCATGCCACGAGGTACTACAACCTCAAGCAATGCACTTATTTTGAGATTGAAATTATGAGAACAACAGGAATATGTAAAGATACTGAAAATCATGATCTTGTTGTAATTACAGGACGAAACTCGTTATCACACCTTGAATTCCTTAGAGATTAAAATTCAACTAAGCGAGCACATTTCTTTTTAATCAACTTGATCTATAAGAAGAAGACGGAACCATCCAGTCATGTATTTTATTTTGAAAGACCTCAGTACTTACAAACTTTTGGCTTTTTAAAGTTATTTTTTTGAAGCCATTAAATTCAGAGCTATTAATACATCAACTCAACATCTTACAAGCTCCAATATTTAAATAATATATAAAATGTTAAGTGCAAATACATGCGACTCAGTTATTCATTTAATTTGAATTGTTCTTCTACCAGAAAAAAATAACAGTGTACTCGTACACCAGCAAACAAAAAAAAAAGAATCTCAGCGTTTCGGTGTGATTGTCCGTTTTATGATTCTTGGAATACAAAAAAAAAAGCATTAAAATTTTTTATTTTGAACGTAGACTGATGCTGACTGCACACAAAAATGATGTAAAAGCAATAAAAATTCTCACAAAACCAAAACGATTTTAAAGAAATTAAAATAAGTTAAAATAAAATGCATGACTGATGTTTTAGGAACTTGCCCTTGCAGCAAGCAATAGACATTAGTTTTTGTTTAAAATTAAAGAATTACGAACTTGATATAAGATCCTTTGTTTTTTTTTCCCAAAATCAAGGATCAGAAATTAATTAAGATATTTTGTATCGTTTTTAATTTCATTAAAGAAATTAATTTAAGTGAAGTAAGTAGCGATAGTGGGAACACGACAGGGTAATCACATTTTCGGTGTTTAAATCATCGATATTATGTAAGTGATGGATTGATGATTAATATTTGTTTAACTTTTTTTTCTTAAATAGCGTTTCTTTGTTAACTAAATTTGTTTAAGTTTGCTCTTACAAAACTTAAGTAGGTAAATATTGAACGCTTATATTTTTTTTCCTCAGCGTAAACAGTCACATAAGTTCTTATGATGAAATAAAATATTTAAGTTTCGTATCGTTGCTTTATAAAATATTTGTGTCGAAGGATGTTTCAGCACAACTTTCAGCAATTCTTCATTAAAATCAGCAGTGCGTTCTTAGTTAACCTTCGAAGTTCGAACCTATCCCACCAAGTTCAAATATGACTCACACTGAGAACCATCATCTTTTAGGAACTTATAGAACTAAACAATAATGTCCAAGGATTTGAATATAATAAATGTTGTTAAAATCACAATCAATATGTACATATGTATAGTATACATACCTACTTCTCGTATTATCTCGAAATTTGACACAAAAAATGCTTCCTTTGAAATCTTAATAAAAACAAACTAACGAGTATGACTTCTCATTTTATGCACATTAATTCCTCTTAATAAGGACACGCTCTACTTTTCACAGCATTCCCTATATATACGTCACTTAAAATTAATTTTTTTTACGAATCCTCAGGCATTATTACAATTATACTCTGAATTCTGAAAATGACACAGTAATAAACTGTCAGTAATGAGAAGATTTATCCATCATAATGCCTATAATTACTACCAATTTTGTTTTCTACTCCCGTCCACCATCAAGATATAAATGTATGAAATATACCAATATACGACGACTTACAAACTTACTCAAAAGATTTCCTTAAGCATCAACTTGAAACCATGACATGAATATTTGCAGTTGTCATGTGATACTTTTGACAGGATCAAAAAAACATCCACCGTTGTTGTATATATTATCTTTTAAAAATATTAAGCCTTAATTACTTTGCATTTTCTCATTGCAACAAAATAAAAACCTTTTATAAAATTTCTTCAAATGAGTTAACTAACCGCATTTTTTATTTTCTTATTGTTTTAGTACTAATTTGTTGGAATAAAAAAAAAATAAAAATTATTAGGTAAATAATGACAAATCTCATAAATGTAAAAAAGAAATAACAATTCTTTTTTTTTACGAGTTCATTTTCCGTAAATTTAAAAAAATTAAGGACAGTATTGAATTTTTAATTTTTCAATTCAATTTAGCGGAGAGTTTTAAATTTGGCTGTGAATTTTGACACTCGAGGTTTCCTAAATAAGGTTTCTTTCAAAAATTTCCATTTGAAGCCAACGATAAGCATTCATTAACTTTACATCTAAATACTCATTGCCTATATTAGTACACAGGTTAAGCTAGTTTCTTTTTTTAATAAAGTATGTACGTTCGCTTTTATAAAGTGAAATAAGGTCACATTATATATATTTACAAATCGGTTTGGCCTTATTTCACTTTGTAAAAGTTCATTTCGATAAAGCCTTGCCTAGCAAATTTGTCAAACAATTCAGCACACTCTACCTACACAGTGTGTTAACCTGTGTAACAATCAGTACAAATTTCCGGTCATGAGCTTTATTTTATTACTTTTGGATCATGAATATTATTTTTTTTTGTGATGTATTGCAAATAAATAACCAATACAAATTTTTTTAAAAACATAACGGAAGATATGCTCTAACTTCACAATAACTGTATTATAACTCTGAAATTAAAGTTTCTTGGTTTATAAATGGTTGATTTAAATCAGAAACAGTTGAGAAAAATAAAATTGTAGTTTTTTGTTATATGAAAACAGCCATATTTTTTGATTTTAGATTTTGGTAAGCTTTGTGATGTACTCTACCGGAAGAACATGGTCTTATTGAGTAATATTTAACAAAAACTGGATCAGACCCCGCTTGTGTATGACTTAAAAAAGACGTCTTCCCACTACCAGCTCAACATTGTACTCCAGCCTATAGCCTAAGCCACCAAAGCGATTTTCTTCAAATTTTGAACATGAGGTTTTTTTTCGATTTACTAAAAGGGGTCATTGAAATATTTTTGTTTTTTTTTTAATACAAACAATTTTTTTTTTGAAAATTCAATATAATGCTAAAAATGGGTTGAAGAATTTTTAAAACTAGGTTTGTAATAATTACTCAAAAATTTTTTAAATGTAACAAAATTTTGTTAATACAATTTTTTTCTAAGAAAAGAGCAATATTTTTTAAATATCATTATTTTGCTTTAAGAATCTTGAATCGGTTTTCAGTCACATCCTCAGGGGATATTTTCACCTTCCCTTACTGGACGAAAATAAGGTTAAGTCTTTAATACTGTACGTTTCCAACAAACACTTAACCGAGATTTAATTAGATTTACCTCTAATCTTCTTCAAATCTCGTAGATTTATCTTAAAAATGTATTTGCTAAATTTTCTTAGGTCCAGAGTAGTAAAAATTTAATGCAAAAAATGCATTTTGCATTTAAAAAACGTTTTTATGTAAAGTCGAACATTTTCTGCATCAATAAAAAAATAAAAGATAGTGGAAACTCGAAAATTTGTTGCATTAAAATAAAAAATGTGTTATTTTTGTCTTGTGTTCAATACTTGCCCTTAACTATTTTTAATCAAAAACCCAAAACCAAATCTAAAAATCTTTCTTAGATTTTGAGAAATTAAAAAAAAATTAAAGGTACACTTTGATTAAGTGATGCCAGATGAGATTTCTAGAATCAATTTTAGTAAAATCTTCCTTTGAGTAGAAACCCATTTTTCAAAAAGAGGTTATTAATCGTACCTCCCAAAGAACCATTATTTGAGTTTTCTATTTTCTTCAAAACGGTAAAACTGATTTCAACTTTTTTTTTATACAGAAGCTTCCAAAACATGTAAATAGTTTTGTGAACCAAAATTAAAAACAAAAATAGATTTTTAAAAAATGTTTCATTTTTTTTTTGAAAATCAAATGTTTCAAAACGATTTGATCGATTTTTTTTAAACTCAATATATAAGAGTTTTTTAGTACTCTGTAAGACATTTTTAGAAAAAAATTTAACATTTATGAAAAAATAACGGTACCTTCCATACAATGTTAGAAGCCGCAAAGTAAAATATTTTTGTTCTTAAAATTGACTTGTACAATTTTGATTTTTCCATACATATACCTAAATTAGTATGAACTTCTATCAAAAATTATAAAATTTAAAATTTTGCACTTAGCAACCTGTCATAGAACTTTTTTTTTATTTTGAATTTTCTCATTATCGGCTCAACGGATCTCGATAAATTTTTGTATATACAAATTTCAGATAAAATAAAATAAAATTGCATATTAAAATTTTCAAAAATATTTTAAGATTTTTATATATAAAAATTATTTTTTTAAAAAATGGCTCCAACGATTTTAAACTTTTTTTTTCTCCATACAATCATATTCAATCAAGAATTCATATGGCATTTTTTTCACCTCAAACCTTCAAAAGAGTTGTTAATTTAAATGCCGTATTTCATGCTTCTCTAGATTTTTCTCTCATAATTTCCATGTTTTTATACCAGAACCAGTAGTACCTCGTGGCTTGATGGTTAGTGCGTAGGACTGTCATGCTGAAGGTGTGGGTTCAATTCCCAGCCGTGCCACCTAAAAACAGAAATGTTTTATTCGAGGTACTGCCTCTTGCGAGGAACTGACAAAACCTCCAAGAGTATACATGTCATGAAAAAGTGCTTCTCATTTAGCCATTCGGAGACGGCAAAAAACTGTAGGTCCCCTCCATTCCTGCCAACAAACCACGCACACAGGAATGGTTGTGAGTTGTAAGTCACTAGGCCCTGGTTCTCCATGAGCTGTTGCGCCACTCAATTTATTTATTTTTTATACCAGAACCAGAAATGTTCAAGTTCTGTTCACATTTCACAAACATGTTTTACCCGCACTAAAAATTGTATTTATGAAACAAATTTAATTGAATTTTTTTTAATGCAACAAATATTGGTGTTTGCATTAACATTTTTTTTGATGGAAAATATTTTGATATTGGATTAAAATTTAATTTTTTATAATAAATGCAAACAAAAAGGCATAAGAAAAAATGTAATTTTACAACTCTGCCAAGGACAGATAGTTTTACAAATCGAACTAACGTAATCTTATAAGACACTGAATGATTCAATCGAAAATGGATTCAACTCCTTATTCTTTGACACAAATGAAACATTCTTTTTCACTTCCACTTCTTAGGCAAAAAAAAAACAATTTGCTTTTGAAGTGCACTGTCAAAGCTAATCTCCTTTTAAATCTTCTACCTTAAATCTTGGATTATCTCTTGATTGAAACAAAGTATTAATAACTAACTCTCCCTTTGAGAGTACTTTCACTTCAAAGCTTTCGAGAATGACTATCAGATAGTTGTCTACCCCTCTGTGAGCTTATTTTATGACTAGCGAGTTTTACTCTCGAGAGCTGCTTGAGAGTTGGTCACAGTCTTTTTACTCCCAAATGGATACGCACCATATCGTTCAAAATCGATTTAATTCTGAAGTAATAGTTGAACGAGATGGCACTTCATGGCAACCAAAAAAAGGTACACATTTTACGATACGCTTCCACGATATTTTTAGCATTTTTGAAGTGAATTTTCACTAATTCATCACATTTTGATCCATAAACTAATAGCCTATTAGTTTCACTAGTCAAAAGTGATCACAGTGACAATTTAATCTTTAATGTACAATTAAAAATTGACGCAAAAATTAAAATTAAAATTCTCAATAATTCCCGTTTCGATGCAACTTTTAACCTTGTGAGCTTGTGAACAATCCATTCATATTTATGTCATGATGAGTAGGAACTACGGTCAGCTAAAATTGTAAATTTTATAAAAAAAAGTCATCAAAAGAATAAACTGACACTTGTCCAATAATTTATACTTCAACTTTCGACACGAATCTGTTGAATTAGTATTTTGGGAATAAAGTTGGTATCATGTAAAAAGTTACCATCGCTCAGTGATGATGTAATTCACTCCAAAGCTGAGCTTAGAGCCATGCAAATGATGATAATGTCCCATAAAAAAAAAACTTCTCAAAGGATCCCTTTTACTTATGCAAACACAAAGAAGTTCGAGTATCGCACAAGTAATTTTTTTATTGCCACACTTTTAAGCGCAGGATGTTGGCAATTTTAATTCAATCACTGTGACTTTCAGTTTTAATTTAATTTTGTTGTTGTTTTTCGTTTTTGTTTTTTGTTTTTTATTTTTTGCATTTTTGCTTATTGCTTTTAAGTTTTGAAAACTGCTCAAATGTGGGTTATAGCTAAACCCTGCAGCACAACAAGGATCCGGATGGTTAAATGGAAAAGTTGGTCGTATTTTTGTTGACTTTGATATGCGGTTATGCCGCAAAACATATATACATACATACAAATATAAAAACACACACATATAGTAGGTAGAAACATTTATATATGTATAAATATTATAAACTTTGTCGTTGACAGAAGTGTATCAAAACCAAATGACTTTCCAGTTTCCAAAAGAATAAGGTTTTTGTTGAGTTTTGGCATAAATATTTGCAACATTGGACTCTCTGTGTTGCAGTCAGCACGGCTGTAGTGCTATAATAGATGGACACACAGTTAAAACGGTAAAAGTTTGATAGAACTCTTATGGAAGTGAAAACATTTTTCGAAAATATATTCGTTTTGTTTGGGGAATGATTTGGTTGGTAGGTATAAATATGCTGGCCTTATGAAGGGATACATTGCAAAGAAATCCCAACTTAGTCAATGATGCAAATTGAATTCAAATTGACTTGGAAACGCTTTTTGAAAATATAAAACAACACAATTGAAAAGTTTTATACAATCAATTAAGAAGTCTTTGTGTTTTGATTTTCTTTGTAGGAACTGTCTTAGTTTTATTCTTGTAACTCAGGCAGGTAGGTATATATCTTTCTTAAACAAATTGGTTCTCAAAGTACTGCCAATTTTTTTTTCTCGAGTTTTTTGTTCGTTTTAATCCAGTGTCGGATGATTTCAATTCAATTCAATGCAATTCAATTCAATTCAATTCAATTCAATTCAATTCAATTCAATTCAATTCAATTCAAATCAACTCAATTCAATTCAATTCATTTCATTTCATTTCATTTCAATTCAATTCAATTCAATTCAACCAAATTGCACTTGTGTGTGAATTTCCATTTGCACACAAGACCAAACTTAAATTGTAAATTAATTCTGGACCAGTGTCAACTCTTTCAACTCATCCCCCCCCTTGTATGACCAACGAATTGTTGGCATACGAATCGGTGCATGGGGAAAAAAGAAAGAAACCGACTGAACAATAACAAGCTTGTGTGTGTTAATAAAAATGCTAGTCGCTGTTGCAATTGATAAACAACGAAACCTGCATTGAAATAAAGCTAACCATGTGGCTTCAGTGGCGCGGTGTGTAGTGCATCGGCCTCTGAATCGCAAGGTTCATGGTTCGCTCCCATATGCCGGCAAAGAGTTTTTCAATCAATACGAGCATAACCAGACTAAGTACCACTAAAGGAGTCTGATGATCGAGGTGGCTCTCGTGAAATAGCTATAACTCCAGCCTATAAACTTGGTGGTAACACACACAAGTTGTTGTTGTTCATTCAAAATTATTCAAATTTATTTCAATTCAAAGAAAGCTTCTCTGCAAAAATTATTGCTAAATTTTGAAAACGAGATTTTAATTTGCAAAATTTTAAATTTCGAGATTTTGGTTGCTATTATTGAGTTTTTTAGGTGCGAGATTGGTTTAAACTATAATTTTAAACATCCGATCAATATAAATCAAGGTAGCCATAATCTTTTCATGCGAACGAAAATTAACTTAAAGTCTGTGTACTGTAACAGAGTTTCATTTTCTGTTTCAATTTCCTGTCGACTCTTGGTCTATGACAACCTTTCCCTATTGTGTTGCGGGAAAGTGTTCAAAATTTCAATAAGCCTTTTTTGTTAATTTTGATTTATTTTAAAACGTTTAAAATTGAAACTTATCAAATAACGGATATTAACCTATACAGTTGTTCTTCATCCCAAAGCTAACACAACTGCTTTTGCTGCTCATAAATATTCAATAGGTGCTACTGCTGCTGCTGCTGCTGATCAAGAATCAAATCTCCTGACGTTCACTCAAAACAAACAAACTCTGCTCTTTTATAGATGCTTTCAAGAACTTAGCTTCCTTGAAAAGGGAGGGACGCTCCCTCTGGAGGAGCGTGTCTTTTCTGCATTGCAAAAGAACCAGTTTGAAAGTTTGTACAAAGCTATGCTATCATCGTGTTTGGTTTCCTTTCGTCTTGGCATGCAGCAATATCGTCTTTTTTACAAGCGTTCTAATACCCAGTGTTGAATGTTGTTTTAAAAACAACCACTTTTACGAATTTCCGGCTGCTTCTGCTTCTGTATAAAGTATCGTGTCAGCGTCTTTGTCAATTTTCTATTTTTCACCCTTCTCCGAACCCTTTTTTAAATGTTTATGTAGGAACCTATATATTCAGCACTAGGGATTAAAATCTTTGAAAAGGATTCCTTCCCCCCAAAGAAGAAACTTCTGTCTCTGTCATCTTCTTTCAAGTCGGTTGAAATATATGCATGTAGGACCCTACTTATTCACACTGCAATAACAACAGTGAAAATGGTACCTATACCTACCTATACGCTACAACCAAGTTAAACTGCAACGTTGCGTGCCGAACTGTGGAAATCCGCTTAAGTTTCAGAGTGTTTTCATTTCGATTGGCATTTTCCTTGTAGATGCATCCTTCGTTTTCGTTTCGTTTATCTATTTCTATCTGAAGATTGTCTTAAAAAGAAACTTTGTGCGATGAGTAGAGCCTTTGATGAATGTTAAACCAAGTACTGATATCCCTATCAGGGATTAAGGATTTAGTCAAAATGGCATTAGCTCTTGTATGTGCACTTAGGGTATTTAATTTTCAAACCGCACATCCTTCAGTAGTTTGATCCTTAACTTAAGTTAAACACTTTTGCACTTTTTCTTTCAATTTCTAAGAAGGGAACATTATTTTTTCTTTTTAAATAAAAATTAATCTCATAGCTCAGTGAACAGAGCTCTCTGAAGAGAGATTTCAGTAAAAAAAAATAACATTTCTGTTTTCTAGAAGGTTTCAAAAGAGTTACTTTAACTGTACCAACATATACCTACTCCTACCTGTAATGTACTTAAAAAAAAGTAAAAAATCAACCGTAAGGAAAAGAGAGAGAAGAAAATGGTGATTCAAGTTTGATTGACAGTTAAGAGAAAAATTGCAGTAATTTTAAAGTTTCATTTAATTTATCGATTTCACAAAGTTGCAACAAATATTTTTATGTCACGAACAGTTTTGTGTTGATAGTAGATTCTTTGTGTGGTGACAATGAAAATAAGGGTGAAGAAGAGAAATTTCTTCTGAACGGATTCAATTCAATATATGTACCTATATGCAATTACCTTATGGATAGATAACCATAAATATGGGCATTACATAAAATGATTCAAAATAGTTTTTAATGGCAAGAACTCGAGATTTTGATAGGGAAAAGAGTTGGTCTTACCTCTCACAATTCTGTTTGTCTGTCCGTTGAAGGTTGAACTAAGGCCTAAACGGCTGAATCGATTTAGCTTTAAACTTGGTACCTAGTTTATAGAGTTTTTTGATCACTCCCCCCACATGCAATTGTGTGCCAAATTTAAAAAAAAAATATTGTTTGGATTTAAATAAAAATATTCTAAATTTCTTAAGGTGAACATTTAATACTTCGGAAACGACATGGTCGATTTTTTTTTTTTGAAATTCGGTACCTAAGGGTTTTTCATTTTTGACTTTCCTAAGAATATTTTACGAAGAAAAACGTTACCTTCTATATAAATGTTTAAAAAACCGTTTAGGAAATTATTATTTTTTTCGTAACCGGCTCTTACGATTTTGATAAAAAATATTTTGGTATTCTTAAAAATCAGAACTTATAGATTAGACTCAGACGAAAAAAAAATCGTACTGAAGCGGGGGGTCTGTTTCCCCCCGTTCAGGCGGGAGGGGTTATTTTCTAAAAATTTGACCCAAAATAGAAAAAAATCATTAAAAAACAACGGGACCACTTACAATGGCATGCTATAGCTTTTTTTAAAGCCAAGAATCCAGTCTCTAATATGTTTTTTAAATCAAGTTCTTATTGTTAATAGTTTCTGAAAAAAATAATTTTCAAACTCAAAAATAAAAACAAAAATAATAATTTTTTTCGTTTGAAAATTATTTTTTTCAGAAACTATTTACAATAAAAACTTTATTTAAAAAACATATTAGAGACTGGATTCATGGCCTTAAAAAAAGCTATAACATGCTATTGTAAGTGGTCCCGTTGCTTTTTAATAATTTTTTTCTATTTTGGGTCAAATGTTTAGAAAATTATTCCTCCCACTTGAACGGGGGGAAATAGACCCCCTTCCAGTTCGATTTTTTTTTCGTCTGAATCTAATCTATAAGTTCTGATTTTTGTTTCGCGTGTTATAAGAATCCCCCTAATTCCATTATTTTTGTACCTTGAAGTGAAAAAAAGGAGACCAGGGGGGTGAAATAAAAATCTGAAAAAATTAGGAAAATTTGTTTTCTCTATTTAGAGTCATTTGATGCCTATCCAAGCTGGATTTTCAAAAAAAAAAAAAACAATATAAGGACCACCCTAATACACATGCTTCGTGGATTTTAAAGCTGCCTCTGACACGGTCAACAGACAAGCTTTAATCTATAAGCTTTCTTGTTTGGGCTTGTCACGAAAGTTTTTGATGATGTATTTCAATTTCATCTCATCATCTAATGCAAGGGTATGGGATGGTTGTGAGTTATTAGAGAGGTGTACCACAAGGATGTATCCTTAGTCCTTTGCTTTTTGCTTTATTCATCGATGAAATCTGTGAACTCCTTCCGGGTGGAGTATTTTTTGCAAATATTGTAGTGAGAGTATTGTTATATTCCGATGATCTGGTCTTACTTGCCGACAACCCTTTTACGCTACAGTTGCAAATTAACAAACTTAGTTCCTTTTGAGAGACTTGGGGTCTCCATATTAATACCCTTTAAACCAAAGTTGTCATCTTCGAAGCCAGGCAAGGCAGAAGACTACCGGAAGAAAATTGGTCGGTCAATAGCGAACGTATTGAGATTGTGCAGGAGTTTAAATATTTGGGTGTATGGTTGACATACAATCTTAGCTTTAGCAAACATTCAAGCATAAAATGTACTGAGGCTAAACTAGTGCTAAACATGATGTGGCCAACGTTTTTCTCGGACCAAAATATCGATATGGCGTCTAAATACCGAGTCTTTAATTCTACAGTTCATGCTTGCTTGTGTTATGGAATGCAGGTTTTTGGTTATATGCCTATTGAAGCTTTTGAATGTCTACACAGACAGTTCTTCAAGCGCTTATTAAGATTGCCAAATTCGACACCAAATTATTCTATATAATATATAGTTGTAGAATCCGGTATAACAACAATATACATATCTATACAAAATTTAAAAGCAAATGCGGACTTTATTACTAACATAATGAAAAGATATAATAGGTGTCTTCATAAAGCCATATTGAAAAAACTTCTCCGTACGAACGCCTCCCCTTTCAAAGAATGGAACGAGCTCGCTCTACGTCATAACTCGGTTCTGACTTTGTCAGAGTCAAATGTTGACGTATGGCAAGATCAGTTCGCAGAAGTTGACCTAAAGATGTTTACTGAAAATATCTCTAGGGCATCTTCATCTACATCTAGAAATGTCTATCTGAGCTTGCCCCAGGTGCTCTACGGGCTAGGAACGGCACTGTAATTGTCAAAGTTAGGGTTTCATATAATTTCATATAGTTTTTCTGTACAAAATTTTCCACATGTCCATTTTTTAACAAATATTTTGATTTTTGGAACAATTTCTTAGAAAAAAAACGAGTTGATGTAAAAACCTTTTGGGGCGTTTTTGACAAATATCTTACTTTGAAGGTTTATCGGGAAAAATCTTTTAAATATGGGTATCTTTGAAGGATTCTTTTTGTATAATTCAAAATTATATTCAACTAGCCTTTACCCGCGGCATCGCTCGCGCTAATGTTTATTTTGTCAACCAATTCTGGATGTCGATCAATACAGAAATCATTAACGAACATTTTTTTTGTGTGAACGCATAACCAATATATGTATGAGTTTGAGAATCTGTAGGTGCATGCATAAGGGTGAACACCTTTCCCAAAGCCGATTTCGGTACACAAGAAAATATATTTTTTTTAAAATCTTAGTTTAGTTTACTGTTAAATTAAAGATTTCATTGGGTGATCAAATTAACTACGGCCCACGAAACAAAAAAATACTAATATGCAGTATAGTCCGAATATATGCAGCATAAGCCTTTAACAACCAATTTTTTCGTTTAATCTTAGTTTGTGGATATTAAGCTTTAAAAAATAGAAATTGAAAAGTTGAAAAAAATAACCTAAATACCGCAAACTTTTTAAAAATGGACTCCATTCCTTCACTCCCTTTTTATGGAAATCCATTTTTATTTTCGAAGTTTTTGAAAGTTTTTGTCTTGAAATTTCTAGTTTTGCCTATTTTAACAATGTTTTTAGCAAAAAAGTAAAATGTTTTTTAATTTTCAATATATTTTTGTGCTTAACATTACCATTTTCAATACGTTTTCAAGAAATTTTGATAAAGATTTTTCAAAATATATGGAAAATGAAAAAGACATTTCATCAACTAAAAAAGCAGATATTTAAATATCGCAATCAGGAACTGATCATTCTCAGAGGAAGACATCATTATTGGTAGGAGTGTCAAAGTCTCGAGTGTACAAACTTTATTAAAATTATGGTTAAAAATGCTTGCACATTGCCTATGCCTGAGTTGGATAACCTGGCCGAAAAAGAGCAAGAACGGTGTGGGATGAACGAAAAATAACGGAAATCTATATTCAAATAGAAAAAAGCTAAGAAGGATATTGACATTTTTGATCCAGGAGTCGGGAATCATCAAATGGGATTTGCTTACCATCGTCCAGAAAACAGTCAATCACAAAAGCTGTGGAGGCTTAGTACATAAGGACTGGATGTCCAAAGACTGGCTGTTTGTGTTTTGGCCCATTTGAATCGTTATTCCCACATAGTTGTTGAAAGAATCAGCTTATTTGCGCAACGTCAGGTCATCGTCTTGTCGTCGTATCTGTAATGTTGATTTCCGACTCCTGGATCAAAAGTGTCAATATCCTTTTTGGCTTTTTTCTATTTTTTTAACAAGATTTCCGATTTTTTGACGTCCCGGTTTTCCGACCCTTGAAGGAAATTTGCTAATTTTTTAATGTGCTTTTTCCACTGAAGGCTTTGACACTCATGCCAAGAAATTTTGGTATGTACACGAATTTGATTTCGGTACATTTGCGTGTACCTAGGCTTTTCTTTGGTATACGGTACATAGTGTTAAATTTCGGTACTGTACCGGTAATTTTGGTATAGGTGGTCACGCTATGCATGCATCTTAATATCGAATTCAAAAGTCTGTCAAGATTTTTTTGACACCCGTGTTGGTGACGGGGTGTTCAAAATAGCTGTTTTCCCATTTTTGTGACAGGGTTACAACCACATCAATTAATTTTCAAAGAGCAGGAAATGATCCTCTGTCATTTTCCCTAAGTCCATAGACTTTAATTTTGACTATCTGATTAATAAAACTTGAGATATAAACATTTTAGGTGCACCATATCGAGAAATATTTGGGGATTAAACAAAAAAATAGGGCCGATTAGTTTTGCTTTAGAGGCTCATATAATGAGTTCTATTACTCGGATCATAAAATTAAAGTTTGTGGATCTAGGAAAAATTACAGAACACAATTTCCCATTTTGAATAAATGAATTGAAGTGGTTGTACCTCTGACACAAAAATTTGAAAAGTACTATTTTCAACCCTTAGTCCCGAAAACGGGCGTCAAAAAAATCCTTCCAGACTTTTGCATTCGATATAAAGATGTATGAAACCACAGTACACAATTCTAAGGTATTATACTCCGCACGTTGTCAAAGCTGAAATAAAAAATGGCTGTGAACGTGATGACAAAAACACTCGTACAACAACAACAAATATTGACATTTGAAACAAATTTTGATAGCAGAGCTGAACAAAAATCTAAACTCTAATGATATTACTTTTAATATGTGTAGGTACTGTGGTATAAAGCCAGAAACCCTTGTACAATATGTACTCATATTTTGGCTATGCGTTTACCCACATAATTTTCTGCAGGCTCTTAGACTATATGTGAGGATGCTGCAGTATACTACTTACATAATGTATGTCTTTCCATTTGGCGTTAACACACAAATTCCTGGGCACTGGGCATATGGGTGCACACGAATCAAAATCAAAACTTTCTTTGAGATAGTGACTCATCAGTTCTCAAGACAGCCTCCTTAATTCGGCATGAAAGAATTTCTTTTTAATCGACCAAAGTTAACTTGCCCGGGCTTGCGATGAGCTCCTGTTTAACCAACGTTTGTGAACATTAATAAACAACAAACTATCGCTCAAAAAAATATCAAAATTGTTGATTTTTTTTTCAAACTTAATTGATTTTATTTTGTTCACATATAAAATGATGTTGTTTTGGTACCAAGTTTTTTTGTCTCATATGGTAAAAAAAGGTATCCTATTGACGCTTCCAGAGTCCCATCTATCTCTATATCAAAATTTATCATATTTGATTCAGCGGCTTAGGCGTGGAAGCGTAACAAACAAACAAACAAACTCACTTTCGCATTTATAATATTAGTAGGATTTATAATTTAATTTTATTTGTTTGCTTGGTTGGATAAAATACCTACAAATATTAAATTAAATACTGTTATTATTATGTTTTTATTTGTTTTAATTTATAAAATACAAAAATTTTAACAAATTAATAAAAGAAAAAATTTTTGAAAAGATACATTTTTATTAATTCACGGAGAGAATTGAAAAATCACCAATTGAAACATTTGAGGTTGCAATTTACGAATCATGTTTTATTCGTAAATCAAGGCATTTTGTTCCCGAATTAATACAAAAACTGGTAATTTAACATTCAAAACGTAGCAATTTACAAAATTTGTTTCTTCGTGATTTGCAATTAAAATCCATGATTCAAGTTTGTACTTTTCATAGCAAAATACAACTTTTTTGGCGTAATTTACTCTCCAAAGGAATAATATCACAAACAGCATTTAAAAATATTGATTTGCGATAAAAAATTAGTAATTTACATCATGCACAATCACTGATTTACGTTTTTTCTGTCGCAATTTGCAACTCCATGAGAATAGTCGCAAATCACCAACAAAAAAATCTTAAATCACGACTTTCTTGTCGCAATTTACTTCTCGAAGAGATAGAGCACCACAACATGGCAGGTATCTCATCATCAATTTGTGACACCAACGATCTGTAATGCAAATTGGCCTGGTGGTTGCATGCTCGCTCCGTAACTGGAGGGTTGCGAGTTCAAATCCAAGTAGAGTCAGCGTAAAGTATTTATTTCAAATAAATTAAATTAAATGTGTATACCTGCCAAATGAAGGGTCGAAGCAGGATTGATCTTTCCAAGTGGCAATATCACGAAATAAAAGTGGTGATCACAAATCTTTTTTGCAAATTTACATATTGTGCAATTGAGGAATATTTGGATCAAATTGCGATTTGTTGTTCGCAATTTTGTTTTCTCTCGATAGCATAATTGATACTTAAAGAGGGTTGATTTACGATTTTTGAGTATCAATATCTTCATTTTGCTCAGTTTTGCAAATTGCAAAAAAATAGTCGTAATTTACGAAATCCGAAGCCAAGGTATAAATCGGGATTCATTTTTCGTAATTTGCATCTCATTTTTCGTGATATGATCCAAGAATTCTTTCCGTGTTCTAATGAATTTTTTTGATAAAAGCAATTATTTTTAGTAAGTAATTTTTTTGGAATTTGAAGTAACGACCCGAGATATTTTTCTGGTGTGATTCAATCGGTAATTTTTGATATCCTTATTCTGTGTTCAAAAGGTAAAATCTCTTAAGTCTATTTTCATAGTTTTTCAGAAAGTGGATTTTTAACTTGCAATCTTTATTTTAAAAAAATTAAGAAGGATATGAAAATACAGTTTTCAGTAATTTTGCCTTTATATATACAATTATTTAATTAGTAAAATAAAATTAGGATAAGTGGAATATTTAATACATTTATTATTGTTTTTTGGACTTAAGTGCTTTTACCAAAACAACTTTTAGAGTTTTTCATATATTAAGTAGGTATCCTAAGATGTACTTCCAATTGGAATTTTTAATTGACTTGAGTTTTAAGTCAACTTAAGCTATTTTACTTTAATGGACAAACAAAATTTTCGAATATAAGATATTTTTAAACCAATCTATTTGAAATAATTATATGAAGTTTTATCATATACCTTAAACAAGCAGAAATAAAAAAACTTTTTTTTTTTTTAAATATTAGTAATGAAAATTAAATTTTATTTCTTAAAAGATATAAACATAGAGATGAACATAAAATCGGATAAATGTGTTAAATGTCATTGTCTGAATCTTCGGTGAGGTCAGGATGATAATTTGGTATGTTTTCGGTCATAAGATTTTGATAAAAATGATGATAATTTCTATCTATTAGTGGCAATAGATTCTATCAAATCTTTCTTTTTCTCCCTGCTAATTTTAAGTTGTTCTGTGTAGCAAATAGGTACATCGGATGGTAGTACACTTGATATACCTCGACGACGCAAATTTAGTTTTTTAAATGGTTCATGTTCCAAAAGGGAAGTTTTAAAAAGTATTTCACCAAATTTTTTCATATCTCACCCACTTCACATCTTGCCAAACAAATTTTTGCCCACTTTCATCGACTTTCCGCCATGTAAATTTTTCCTTCGAAACTTTTGAGAAATCTAAAAACTTGTCTCTATTCATTTCCGTGACAATAAATGGTTTTTTTAAACCTACTGATCGAACAAGTTGGTACCAATCACGAGGGTGAT
The DNA here is from genome assembly GCA_963921185.1 of Dasysyrphus tricinctus. NCBI lineage: Eukaryota > Metazoa > Arthropoda > Insecta > Diptera > Syrphidae > Dasysyrphus > Dasysyrphus tricinctus. The sequence goes on along the minus strand of OY992532.1, from coordinate 56,512,127 downwards.
GAATATCAATAGATGTTTTCTTTTTCTTTTTCTCGATAGCTGCATGGTCGGTGTCACACTCCATATGAGTGTGACCTGGGATCAAAAACTTATGGTCAATTACTTGAATGTGAGACTCCTCCGTTTGCAAGAATATGAGGAACATTGTTGCAACAAACGAATTTTTGTTCTGCCCTCCGCAAGAGTCGCTATAAAATACAACCTCCTTGCAGCTTTCCGGTAACTGCTTAAGGTGTTCAAAGAGACAAGAAGATATTTCATTGCCACCACGTCGGGCATCACCTTCATGCCACATGTAACAAATAGGCTGATTTGTTACGCCATCGTGAATTGTTAAATTGAATGTCCAAAGCTGCCTTTTATAAAATGAGACGTTTGTCCTTAAAAACGGAGTTGGTAGACACTGTTGCAGATCAAAGGTAAACACTTTTACCGATTCATCATTTTGTCCCCTAATTTTATCATGTTTTTTTGTTTCATATGCTAATTCAGCATCGTTTTGATGTAATTCTAGTTGTTTTTTGAACTTAATCTGTTCAGTTACATCGCTGGACTTAATCTTCATATTCAGTATTTCGCATTTGTTACAGGTATCTAACTGTGGTTTTTTAAACTTCATGTTCATTGTTTTGAAAATGTTTGAATATGTTGTTATAGAAACAGATCCTCCATATTTCTCTACATATAAACGATACATTTTAGAAATCAATAATTCTGCGTGAAGGAATTTCTGGGCAGACTGTTTTCGTGTATAATGAGATTCGTACGCTGGAAAGCTTTGAATATGATTACGAATTTCATTTTCTTTTAAACTATTCAGTTTATTAGGCGGTGTCTTACGGCCCCGTCTGTCTAGCGAAATTGTTGAGCCAGGAGACTCAAGCTTCTTTTTCACCACTGTTTTAATAAACTGCTCCGTTTCGCACAATGTAAAACGAAAGCATTTTTGACAAACTTTTATCCTTTGGCCATGAACTTCAAGAAAGAAAGAGTTGGAATGGGTTCGATTTCGCAAATTTTGTTTATCCCTTTTTTCAGTTTTCTTTTCTGAAATAACGATTAGGCCAGCGATAAATGCAGATCGCATATTGTAGTTTCCAAGCTTCCAATAATGTTCGAAAATATCTTTTTGAGCTTCATGTGAAATCTTTTGACCACATTTCATTCGACACGGTTCTAATTTCCTTACCGCTCTTTTTTGTATGTGCCTTCCTGAATTATTGAAATATTCTTGACCAGTATTCTTCTTTAATTTTCTTACTTTGCGACTTTTTTCATCACATACTAAGGGTGTCTCCAAAACCGGCCCAGAATGTTCCATCTCTTCACTTAACTCACTATCCGAAGAGCTTCTTGAGGGCAAGCGGAAACTTGGATCAGCTACGTTGTCATCGGAATCAAAATCGTTTTCTTCATTATTCGCGCTCAAAACGTCATAAGATCCATCATTTTTTGAACTCTGAAGGTCATTATGAAGCTCTCTATTCATTGTCGACTCCTCAATAGAAAGCAAACCTCGACTCGTGCTTGGAACATTTTCTGGATATTCAACATTGGTTTTCTGACTTGCAGTGCAAATTTTCATGTCTAGTGAAACAAACAATTACATTTAGCTAATAAGACCTAGGTAGTAGGTACTTGTTTTTAATAATATTTACCTGGAGGATTAATGGTTGGAATGAAGAACTGGTGAGATTCTTTCAAGGCACATTGATTTAGATTACGTTTCTTATAGTCGTCTAGCAAACAGACAAAATATTCACGTAGTTATTGCTATCTACCTTAGTTTCATCTGAAAATTTATATTACATACCGATTATAATTGGGCTCATTACTGTGAAAGTCTTTGGATCTTGATCACTTTCAGTATCATGAATTATTTGCTGAATTTCACTGTTTGAATTCAAAGCTAACTTTAAAATCTTTTTTGCACGATTCATTTTATCACTTTCGTACTATTTTAGTTTATTGAAATTATCAAAAAAAAAAAATTAAATAAATATACGAATGCACGTCAATGATCTCTGAAGAAAAACAAAAACTGATCTTTAAAATGTGACTTGCTATCACTTGAGTCAGAGATTTACAGTTCACTTGCACACGGTAAAATAACTTAGCTCAGCTTAATACCAACTAAATGAAAAAGCATCATGTTGTAAAACAACTTAGGTCGGTTTAACCGTTATTGTGTTTTTATTTTTATTCTTTTTTCTATTTACCAAATATGGTAAAACATCTTGAGTCAATTTAAGAAATGTAAATGCAAGAAAAGTTTTGTGGTAAAACATCTTAAGTCGACATAAGCGATTTTACTTTTTTGATTAATAGCGAACATAAAAACAACTTAAGATATTTTACCAAAATCATTTCTGCCTATTTTCTTATAAATAAAATAAATTGGTACATAAGACATTATGTACTTTACTTAAGTTGTTTTACCTTTTGCAAAACCCTACGAATTAAAATTAGGCTATTTTACAAAAGGTCATAATTTTCTTGTTTTAAAAGATTTATCAACGAGGGTAAGAACGAAAAATAGTTTGTGGACAGAATTTATAAAAAAAGGATAAATAGCTAAAACCACTTAAGTCGACTTAAGAGCCTTTACCTTTTGAGCACAGTATTTATGAACTCTATGGCTTTCTCACTTAGAGCCGTTTGTTCTTACGATACTTAAGCATTTATGTTCTACTTAAAAAGCTTATGTTCTACTTTTTCCTCTGCGTAAACTGTCACATACCTAAGCCCTTATGTTCTACTTAAATATTTAAGTTTCGTATCAGCAAATGGGCCTTAATTCGCCCATAGAAATAAGTCCATGATGATGAATCATCGATCCACCTTACAACAACACTCTCTGAACTGAAGCAGGTAAATAGTACCATGTACCATGGGTATGTTTCAATTATCTATTCAGCTGTATCTAAGGCAACACTTAACTTATCTGCATCGATATTTTAACCTAAATTTAAAGCCTGTAAGATAGTTACGCATCCGTCAATAAATGTTTTGTCGATTTCAGTTATTTGAGCTGAAGTGTCGGAATTGCGAAAAAAAATTCCTGGCTGTTTTTTGAATACCGAGCGCTAAGATGTTTACACATCAAAAAGCCTCATTCACGTGTACACTCCAGAAGTAAGTAAAACGTAATTGTCTGCAGATAGACACACTTTTTTGGTGAAATCTTGGGACATTTCATTTTTCCAACTTTAAAATTTAAGTTAGAACTTATATACATAGGTAGGTATAAAACTATAAGCAAAGTAATACGATTTGTACTTAAAACTTTGGCAAATATAAGAAAAACTAAAATTAGGTATTTACCAACTTCCATAAAAGTCTCAATTATAGCCCTTCGTCGTGCATCGAGGAAAACAATCTGAAACAAAATTGCAAGTTTTTAATCAAAATCATAAAATTTCAACTGCAAGTGCTTTTGAAATTAAATGAAATACCAAACTCAACTTTTAAATAAACGAATTTTAAGCAATATTTCTCTTGGAAATCATAAAACTCCAACAATTCTCTCGAAATGGGTATTTTTTTTTGTCGATTTTGGAAACTTTCGACACACTGACACTGAGTTTACTAAATTACTAACGTGCAACAATTTTCAATTTACGATTTTAAAAATTAATTTCCGCACACACACACAGGGTACCTATGCCAATTTATAAACATCAGACATACATACATATATCGGCATATGTATACCTAGTTTAGCATTCTCAACCTGCAAGTGCACTTAAATGGAATTTTCCCATTGATAAAGTTCACAAAACTTTTTCCCAATTAATGAATCAGTTACACAGCTGCACCTTCCTTTCGTACGTAGGAGCAAAGGAAAGGACTTCCGAAAATAAAATGTTCACTGATTTCAGGTATATGTATGTATGTATATCAGTGAGTGGCTGCCAATCATCATTCCCCCTTCGTCCATATTGAAATGCCATTGAATAAAACAACAAGGATAGGGTGTAGGTAGGTATTTTATTTTTATTGAATCTCTGGAATAAGTTTCGAAAACCATTTGAGCTCTCTTTGTTTCATTCAAGTGATGTGATGGTGCAACAGTTGTTGTCAGCTCTTTCATACTTTCAAAGTGCTAAATCCCATTAAACCATACTCGGCAATAATTGGGATTGGGGTCGGGTTTGTATTGATTTGTTTGGTTTTCAAGCAATTGAAGCGTTTCCTGGTGATACAAATAATTTAGGTAAAAGGCTTGACTAAAAGTTTTCAGTATCACTTGGCAGCCGGGAAAAACTGAAGAACCGCAACCAAAAATTGATGGTGCGAGTTATGTGGCCTCAGACTAGTGGTTGATTTTGTAGCCAATATTTTGCAGATAAAAAAAAACTGAATCCTTTTAAGGCTAACAACGCTTCTGAACGAATGCAGCTGATTCTGGATGTGTTCTTTTTTTTAAATTTTATCAAAGGATTAAGTGGTGGGGAATGATTGAAAATGGTTGCGGTTGACAACTCTCATCAAAGCGGTTTTAATCTGGTCAAACAAGTCGGTCGTTAAATATGAGTTCGTATGATATGTCATACCTATACATACGTGGGTTTAATTTGAATTAGTTAGGTAAACCAAGAACATAAAATACCGATGTTTAAAGCTTCATAACAGTGACAACAATCATAAATTTTGGGTCACAAAAAGTGTGCCTAACTTCAGACCTTTGATGGAATATGTATGTGAGTATGTTCAAAGTAATGTTGTTCAAACTTTCAAGATGCTTAGGAAATAATAAAATTCAAGCTGTAATCCGATTGTGAGAAAAACTTAAATAATAAAAAACGGTTTTTTGGGAGATTATAATATTAATAACGATTTTGTTTACTTTCTTTTCCTATTAAGGTCTTGTACGCTGCTGATGCAACACTAAAAATCCCATACACAAAAAATAACAGCAAAATCATAACCAAAGAACTTCACTTGCTTTTCGTTCTCTATATAGTAGGTACCTGTAGTACACTTTTAATAAAATATCTGAAAGTAATGTCAAGCTGCGAAGCTGAAGATAATTTTCAAAAGGCATAGGTACCAAGCGGAAGAGATGCTAAACCAGACAGTCTTTCATATCTTTTTAACCCATACGCAATGACCCTGAACTTTGCAGACGATTTGAGTATCATAATTTGGACTGTCATCAGTTGCGTAAAAATTTTAAAAAATGAAATGGCAATCGATTGGCCATGACAAAATCTTGATACGCCAATTTTATTTTTTTTTATTTACCGCAATAAAAAAGTTATGATGATAAAAGTAAGAAGTGCGGAGGAAAAACACGTTGAAAATTTTCGGAGTGTCACCAGCGCCGTAAAAATGCATCGATTTCAAAAATTGAAACGGCAATTACTTTGTCATGACAAAATCTCGATACACTATTTTTTTTTTTGTATTTACCGCAATAAAAAGTTATGATGAAAAAAGTAAGAAGTGCCGAGGAAAAACACGTCGAAAATTTTTGGACTTACACCAGCGCCGTAAAAATGCATCGATTTCAAAAATTGAAACAGAAATCACTTTGCCATGACAAAATCTCGATACGCCATTTTTTTCTTTTTTTTATTCACTGCAATAAAAAAGTTATGATGAAAAAAGTAAGAAGTGCCGAGGAAAAACACGTTGAACATTTTTGGACTGTCATCAGCGCCGTAAAAATGCATCGATTTCAAAAATTGAAACGGCAATCACTTTGCCATGACAAAATGTCGATACGCCATTTTTTATTTTTTTTGTATTTACCGCAATAAAAAAGTTATGATGAAAAAAGTAAGAAGTGCCGAGGAAAAACACGTTGAAAATTTTTGGACTGTCACCAACGCTGCCGCCGTTAAAATGCATCTAATTCAAAAAATGAAACGGTAATCGATTTGTCATTAAAAAATCTCGATACAATTTTCATTTTTTTTTGCGGCAGATAAAAAAAAAAATAAAACATGGCGTATCGAGATTTTGTCATGACAAAGTGATTGCCGATTTAATTTTTGAAATCGATTCATTTTTACGGCGCTGGTAAAATTGAATCACTGCATATGCTTTTTACATATGTTAGAGTGATTGACTGTGTCAAAAGTCTTCAAAAAGTCATGTAACACCTAAAAAAGTTACTTTATACCTATCTTACGCTTGTCTTATATCATTGGTGACGTTCAACAAAGTTGTAATACAACTGTGCTTTTCAAGAAATCCGTATGGCCTCGGAGTTAGCTGTTAGCATATTATTTATAGCAAGATACGCACTGATTTGCTTTTGTAAAACTATTTCAAATACCTTAGACGGAAACGGATTAATAGAAATAGGTCTAAATTCATTTGGCTTTATAGCATTTTTAAGAAGAGGTACAATTTTTGCCTGCTTCCATAAGTCAGCAGAAAAAGTGTCTGACATTAAGATTGTATTGAAAGTAAATGTGATGTACGGCAATACTATCGGCAAAATCATTATTAAAATTATATTATATTTACAGATCCACCGCTTTGAACATAAAATCAACTTTTGACCTACCTTATGCCTAAGTTGCGTAAGTTTGTCCATAACTGACGACTACTCATGGAGGCACTAAGCTGATCTGAGTTCACTTGGGATTTGACAATTTCAAAAATCACTTTATTATGCAATGAACTATAATTTTGCTTGAAAGCATTTAACCTGTAACGCTTCCATTTATAGGTAAGCCTCATCACGTTTCTCTATTAGTATGCGAATGTTTCTGGTAAGCCATGGGTTCTTGTAGATTTTATAATTTTGGTTTTTAAAGGCACATGAATATTGAATATAGAGTATTAATATTTTCAGTTAAGATTTAAGAACAGCAACTGATCATAGCAAAATAGCTTAGAGCTCGCGAAAAAAAGGATGCCATTATATTATACTTGCGAGGAAATATAAAAAAAAAATTAAAAGTTGTTGGAGTGGTTTTCCTTAAAAATTATTTCTTTATGAAGATATTTAACTTTTTTTAAAAAGAAATTTTGCTATGCCAATTTTAAGTATTTTTAAATATTAAATTTAAAAAAAATCCAGTTTACTTTTTTCAAAATTTTAATATGCAATATTATTGACATTTTAAAGGACCTTTTGTAAAAGAAAATTTACTGAAATAGGTTGAGCCGTTAAAGAGAAAATAGGAAATAAAAAACGTTATATGGCAGGTACCGTTAATAACAGTTTTTGGAAAAATTTGTGTATATCTACCAAAAAGTATACCATATATACTTACAATAACACTTTGATTTTTTTTAAATCAAAATCGTTGGAGCTGTTTTGGAGATAAATTAGCTTTTTCTTAACGGTTGTATGGTAAGTAACCATTATTTTTGGAGCTAAGAAAATCTCAATTTCCTCCCTGGAGAGTTACAAAAAAAACTTTATGTTCAAAATTTGAAGAAAATCGCTTCAGTGTTTCAGGCTCCAGGTTGTAGGTTGAGATACAGACAGACAGAATTGTGCAACCCACTTTTTTCGTGATGTCATGTTTGATTGTTATTTCAAAAATTTTGTTTTGCACGACTCCAAAACTTGTCCTATGCTACTCGTATAGTACCTATACATATGCTTATCGCAAGTTAAAATGATTAAATGGACAAAATATTTTAAAACGATGGAGCGATTCTTTAAAAAAATATTTTTTTAAAATATCAAACTTTAAAACAATTTTAAGGACAACTTTTGGTTTTCAAATCTTAAGTACCTACATATTTCAAAAAAAAAACCTTAGCCTATTTTTGAGATATTAAATTTTCAAAAAAATGATTTGAATTTTTTTTTTTTTATTCAAAAATTTTGTTTGGAAAATTTTGATATGCTTTATTATTTGAACTTATTTGAAGTTTGAACCTATATGAACAAAATAATCTAAGTCCGTTTAGGTAGATACAGTAGACGCTCGATTTAGTGAATCTCGAAATAGTGAACTATCCACTATATAGCCTATTGAATAGACCGGAAAATGAGAGGTATAAAGGAACAATTACGTGCAAGGGTTTTTATTATTGAATATGTTTGTTTGGCCCATAAGCATGCTTAAAACCAAAAATGCTACTAAATTCACCCATGCGTTTCTGAGAGAATGGTCACACTGGCCACTTTTCAGTATTTTTGGTATAACTCGAAAACTAAGCTGAATTTGAAAATTTTACATATAACACTTTTTGTTCAAAATTAAATTTTCTATTGGAATTGGATAGTTCAAAAAATTTTAGGAAAAAATTTAAGAAGAAAAAGTTAACAAAAACCAACTTTAAAAAAATCAAAAAATCAAGAATATCTAAATTTTTTAATAAATGAGGCATAACTTTTTTTGAAGCAAAGATAGGGTCAAGACATGCATAGACAAAACAAAGTAGAGACTAAAGGCCTTAATATGGCATGTAAAAAAATTAATATTTGTTCAAAATTGACGGAGATATTCCCATTCAAACCTTATCATTTCTTATAATTTTTCTCAGTTTTGGCCCGAAAGTCTCTTTTTGGTACAATATGGCAAATTTCACATTCGTAAAAATGTTCGAAATCAAAATTTTTGATTTAATATGACATTAGAACTATAGAGAATTTATAAAAAGGATGTACGTTCGCAATTTCGTTATTCTGCTGTTTTTAAATGCGTTCAGACCTACAGACCGAACGGCTGGTCCGATTAACATAAGATTTGGTACTAGGTGCTAGGAACGTTAAATTTGTCATAAAGTACCAAAAAATAGGCTTTCGGACAAAAAGTGCGGACAATGATAAGAAATGGTAAAGTTTGTATGGTTATATCTCTGTCAATTTTTAAATAATATGGCTTTTTTAATATGTCATATAAAAGCCGTAAGACTCCAGTTTACTTTGTTTATGAACGTCTTGAGCGTATCTTTGCTCCGAAAAAATTTATGCACAATTTAAAAATCTTAGATTTTTCGATTTTTTTTATGTTGGTTTTTGTTAACTTTTTCTGCTTAAATGTTTTCCTAAAATGTTTTGAACTATCCATTCCAATAGAAAATTTAATTTTGAACAAAAAGTATTATATGTAAAATTTTCAAATTCAGCTTAGTTTTCGAGTTATACCAAAAATACTGAAAAGTGGCCAGTGTGACCATTCTCTCAGAAACGCATGGGTGAATTTAGTAGCATTTTTGGTTTTAAGCATGCTTATGAGCCAAACAAACATATTCAATAATTAAAACCCTTGCACGTAATTGTTCCCTTTTAAAAGGTCTATTCAATAGGCTAATAGTGAACACACAAAATTTTATAAAAACACGTATTTTGTATAAAAATTTCGCGCAAGCATTTTACATAGTTTTAGAGCTCTGAGGAATTGTTTCTGTTTTTTGTTTAAACCTGAGAGAAAGCCTTGTTTAATGCTTAGTTAAAATTAAAAACATTCACATCGAACGAAATGTGCATTTTGGATCAAATTCGCCTTTATAATGCCTTAGAAAACTCCCGCTCGAAAAAGTGAACAATCTCGAAACAGTAAACAGGCCTGGTTTTTATTACTTCACTATATCGAGCGTCTACTGTAATATCGAAAAAAGTCAAATTAAGAAAACCTATGAGAGGTTCTATTAATAGCTGCCAAGTTTCAGATTGTACGAAGAAAGTTTTATCAAAATCATTGGAGCTGTTTTTGAGAAAAAAAAAAAAAATATTATCATTGACGGTTTTTTTAAACTTTTGTATGAAGAATACCGTTATTTTTTCATAAGTCAAAAAATTTTAACTTTAGATATCTTGCAAAGTTTAAAACAAAAAATGAAACATATTATTACTCTAAATGAATATTATTAGAGCTTTATTTTTAATTTTTAGAGCATTTCTATAAATTTTTTTGAAATCAGAAATTGCTGAACAAATTATTAATGGCAGGTGCCGTTATTTTTGGTTCGAAGAAAAAATGACTAAAAACGTCAAATGCCAATTTTTACGAAAAGGAAAGACACAGACAAACAGTAGGTAACAGGCAGAAAGACAGACAGACAGATAGGCTAGGCATTCATAAACTTGTCTTTTGCTGCCTCATGGATCATCCATTTTTCCAGTTGTTTCATTTTCAGAGAAATGGAGTTGGAAAACGTAATTGCATGAATAAAAGATCACTGAAAAAATTCGTAAGGAGAATCGGGTGAGCTCAGCTGCTACAGATCAACACATATGTTAGGACCAAAAGTTTCAGTTACTTTTGCTAAGCCATCCACCTAGCCTCATATTTACGAACATTGCCTTTGTGTATTATTAAAAATTCTTTCTGCTAGAGATTGATTTCTTTTATTAAAAAAATTAATTGATGCTTCTTATTAAATTCATAAAATTGTCCTCTAAAAGCTATTCAGAGGCCAGACGACCATTCATTAAAAAAAATAATGCAATTTCGTCATTCTTTGTTAAAAAAAAAATTTTTAAATACGACGTCGCGTCATTCGACTTAAAATATTTTATTAAAAATATACAAATTGGCTTGCAAATTAATGACACTTCATCCATACTACTTTAAGCTTTAAAGAAAAGGCGCTTAAAACTATGTATTTATTTTCTCTCTTCACATAAATGATTTCTATATTAAGATCGCGCTCAAACTAATTTTTCATCACTATAATAATAGTAATACTACTTACCTACCTACTTGTAGTAAAAGTGTAGCAATTCTCTTATTTCTCGCCACAGAGCCCACTTAAGATTAAGTATGCCTATAATTTGAGCAGCGCCATCGCCTGCTGTTCAAAACAATTAAGTTATCAAGCAATATAATGGGCTCTGGAAGGATAAGGTCATGTTCAGCTCACAGCTAAATGCAGACCCGTCTGTGGCAAAAGGCAATAAATCATAACTTTGTTACGTTGTAATTTTTCTGGAAAATGCCTGCGTGGAGTAATCAAAAAAAAAATGAACATGAACACGTTTGTATATTGAAGGTTAATCAATAATCTGAATCTATACAGGATATACCTACAGCATGTCCAGCCAGATGAAACAATTTTCTTGATGCATATTAAAGGTGGCATCAGATGAAAAGTGTTGCGTTAGCAAATTGTATAACTGAACACATTTTACTATACAAGGCACCTGCCTCAATAAAGTCCCATAAATTACAAGACAAAATGACATCGAAGATATCAGTTGATATCCTTAAAGCCGGCAAAGTGTCTGACCAGTATGCCCAACGATTTAATGTACTGTACCTAAGCAGCAAAGAACCAACAAATCACTGGTCAGAGGAATAAGGTCAAATAACTTCGTATACGCATTCCATGTGATTAATCTTCCTTAAGGGACCGACCATCGGAATAGAAATAACAACCCCACTAAAATTGAATGAAAGGTGAATTTCACTGTAAGATACATATTTTCTTTGTCAACGCAATGTTGACTTTTCCGAAACGATACTGCGGTACTGGGTATTTGATTTAGGATCCAAACGTGTACAGTAGATCAGCGGTTCCCAAACTTTTCAAGCTGTGGAACCCTAAACAATGCCCAAATATGTTTCGGAACCCCAACCTGACAATAGTAAAAAATGAAAAAAATCAGCACATTTCAAAATCAATTTTTTATTTAGTGTGAAGAATGAATCTGTTTCATTGTTTGATTTATAATTGTTTTTAAATTAACTTCTGTGTCCGAAAGTTGTATTCGCATATCTAATCTGGGGCAGCGTATTTAGTTTTTGTGTAAGTATACGCTGAAAAGCCCACTTCACAGCGGTACGTTGTAACAAAAGGTAGCAAATTTAATATAGCTTTCTTGGCAAGCTCAGCAAATTCATTTTTCAATCATTCAAACCAAAATTTGTTTAATGATACAGAATCAAATACAAATTTTGATGAGGAAGAGCTCTGCAGATCTATCAGGGACTCGCATTCCTGTATACTCAGGGTCATAGGCTTGATGGTTTTCATAAGAAATTGATTTTGTGCACACTCGATGTCAGTATTTGTGTCTTGAAATTAATCCAGCATGGATCTTTCGAGACTATAACCAAATGGAGAGCATGACATTGCTAATATCTGCTCTGAGCTCAAGAATGTTTTCTAGCAAGAATTCATGTAAAACTGGAAAACACTCTAAATTGTTCTTTTGTACACATGAGATAGTCCAGTCATATTATATTTTTACCATGCAAATTGTGGGGTTGTTTTGATTTGTTCACTCTTTTATAAAAACGTGACGCAACATGGAAAAAATGCAAAAAATGATGCAAAAATGCATTTTTTGGGTGTTTTTCACTAATGGGTCGAAAACTACCAACTATTCGAAAATTACATCAAGCTACCATTGAAAGCATACACAATTTCCTATAAATTCCTATTTAAGGTTTTTTTCTGCGACAACCCATTTAGGCTCAAGCGCTAGTTGAAAATTGATGTATTTTTACTTTTTTCTAAAATCCACTCGAAAGCTCTAAAAAATTACTTTGTGTGACAAAATTTGAATTTTTGTCTGTAACATGAACCAAGATATACTTTTCTGATAGTCTTTAACGCGCTGACTTTGAATATGGCCTTGAAATTGCTCTATCACGTCACATTTTTGAGATATTCAAATTTAAAATTATAAATAAATGCATTTTTTATACAAATTTGGGCATTTTTTTTTTCTGGAGGTAATTTTTTTCGAAAAAATGTTCATGGTCATTCTGAAGTTTGAACATTTTACTTCAAAATTCTTTTTGAATCTTTCAAATACCTCCATTCGTCTTCGAGAAATCGTTGGTTTTCGTTTTACTACCTAATTCGAAAAACCCCAGAATTGACCCTTTTGAGCACAAATTGACTGGATTTTTTTAATTAGGTAGTAAGACTACTTTACTTTGATGTAATTTTCGAATAGTTGGTAGTTTTCGAGCCATTCGTGAAAAACTCCAAAGAAATGCATTTTTGCATCATTTTTTGCGTTTTTTTCCATGTTGCGTCACGAAACTTTGTTGGCAAACCTCAGATTCGGATTCAGCACCCCCGAAAACATTAAGGAAGGAAAAAATCAAAACTACCCCACAATTTGCTCGCAAAAAGCCTTTTTGAGCACAAATTAACTGGACTAAGAGCCAGAAATTAATTTTTCTTTTCAAAGCTGCCAGTTTGTCTCTCGCAAATAATACTGCAATTGATTTTTCCTGCAGAACTGTAGCAGTTTTATTAATCTTCTCGAAAATGTCTGCAAGATAAGCTTATTTCTTATTCCATTGCTCATTATGCAATACATCAAAGAGGTTTGCAGTTGAAGACATATTTTTTTCCAGTTTGAACACATTCAACTCATCACGAAGTGGAAATAACCTGGATAAAGCTTTCCCTCTGGAAAGCCATCGGATTTCAGTATGAAGGAGACGCGATTCGTACTGACTGCCCATATCTTTACACACTAATTCAAACAATCTCGATTGGAGAAGACGACTCTTCACAAAATTGACTATTTTCACAGCTTCACCGAGAAATTTTTTAAATCAGTTGGCATTCTTTTCATAACAAGTGCATAATGATGGAAAATACAATGACTGCTGGTACTCTTAGGAACAAAGTTTTTTTAATATTTGAAGCAACCCCTTTAACCTTTCCCACCAATGCTGCGGCTCCGCCGCTGCATATATATATCAATATATTTTTTCCAATTAATGATGTGTTTATGTACTCATGAAACAATTTATGACCTTGAAGATCACACTTCGATTAAAAAATATAAACTTCTAAAAAAAAATGTTGTTTAAATTTTTTTGTGGAAATTCTTATTTTTTTTTCTGTTTGTATTTTACTGTTTATACTTCAAGAAATTTGTGGAACCCTGAAAACTCTCCCGCGGAACCCCAGGGTTCCGCGGAACACACTTTGGGAACCGCTGCAGTAGATGATACCACTAAGGAATACGTTTTACAGCTGTTAACTCTCACTATACAGTTTCTTTAGTTCATTTTAGGAATTATTCTTTGTGCAGACTATTTTCAAAATAACTGACCACTCCAAATGCAGCCGTTTATTATTCTTAACTTACTGACCAATTCAGAATTTTGAATATTGAAATAATATCAAAAGTAAGTATCAAGTTGACTAAAATCGTTCTTTTTTTTGAGACTTCACTACCGATTTGACTTCTAAATAGTTTCTTCGATACCAGCTTTGTATATATAAATATAGGTACAAAGAAACCAGTAAGATACTGTAAACTGGGGAATTTCTCCTAGAAATATGCAACAAAATTTCACAAATCATATTTTCAATATTTTGTATCCACTATCTGCGACATTAATCATCTAATTCAAAAAAAAAAATACGGAAATCAATTTTTCTGGTGAATTTCCTTTTCCCAAAACTATATAGAAAACTGACTCCTAGAAGGCATCTGGCTGAATGAACCACCAGAATAAGACTTTGGTATAACACTTAGTTGCTTCTATACCACCGAATGCGCCGTAACCAAACCTTAAATCGATTCGAAGAGTGTTTGTCTGTTTGTGTTCTGCGCTCCCCGATGCATTCATCTACCGATTGTGACCGCATTCTGGCCATGGTAGCGGTTGACTGGTGTGCAAAAGGCTGTTTACACTGGTCCAGAATATGTGGCTAGGAACGGATATCCGCTTCCATTACCACATCCATGTCTCTATGTGTATATGATTATTCCGAAAATTTATCTGAATTTGAAAATTTTGCCCAATAATTCTGAGGACTGCCTACTCATCCGGTTTGGTTTGGAATGCAAATTTAGTTCTCTCTATAACTTTTGAAAAGCTGGGCTAGTATCTATAGGTTGTGAATTGTGAATGTTGGTTAAGGAGATGTATATGTTTTCGAGGTTCCAGAAGTGGCTATAGAACGACCTATTGTATTCACTTCAATTGATGATGTTAATTGTGATAGTGGTGGGATTTTCTCTTTTAGGCACAGATGTCTGAGGGTACCTATAGCTTTTGTTTGGACAAACTATAAATGTGTGCACTTGGCATAAATTGTTCCTGTTTATCGTTCAGCAGATGGCCATTCTAGAATTACCCTTTCCCCTAATACATAGTGATAGAGAGGGAGAGATTAAAGTTATGCGGCTGGTGGCCGGTGTTTTCCATCGCCATTAACTTACCTAATGAAGTACTTGAGGGCTTGAGGTGGTATTAAATGTGAAATGATGGAGATTCATAATGACTGGGTTTGGAAAATATTTTATTGAAATTTAACCAAAGTAGGCTTTCATTTGGAATGTTGTATACTTACAGTTATACAAGCATTAAATCAACAAAAGCTATTTCCGGCCTCAATTATTGTCAACTGATTATGATATGCAAATCAAGAGGGTGAAACCCCCAAAATTTGGTCTATAGGCGCTATAGAGCTATTCTGTAACTATCGCATCGATAAAATTCGTCGAGAAACGATGGAAACTGAAGCAAATTGTATGTTTTGTTACATTTTTCAACGGTTACTTCAGCTTCACACGTTGGTACGGATCCGAGATGTCCACAAGAAAAAGTTTACTAACGGAGTCAAACCACATGATCTTGATGGGCAATTCAAGTTACCTCCGAAAGAGATAGACCCTTCCCTAAAATCTCTCGAGCAGAATGTTCTTTGTGGAATCGGCTGTATGATACTTACCTAATCCTTTCCCTGCTGGAACCACCATATGTTGTTCACATCCATATCATCTAAATCCATTCGGAATTACTCAGAAGTTGACGGAATTGACTGCCACCGCACCGGTTTTGCAGCACAATCGCATAAGCAGTGGTTAAATTTTTGATATATCAATTATTTGACGTGCGGGTGATGACTGATTGTTCACTAAACCGATCAACATGAATTCTGCATCAACCGTTGAATAGTCGACTGGGAATGATGACAGTCCATATGTAATTTGTCAAATGGGTACGTAGAAAGGAGAACTTCCATTTTGCTTATGGCAAAATGTAATCGAGGGAAAACATGCCTAATGAATGAAACCTCGTCATTGTTTTTCCGTTTCACACAGAAGGCAACCCTCTAAGCTGCACCAACCCAATTAAAGAGACATGAGTGTCCCTAAAGGTTGACTTGAAGATCTAATCGCTTGAAGCTATTCGTCAATAAACCAGATAGTGATGATAAGTCCATATTAATGTGGTTTGTGGTCTTAGGTGTCCATCTCAGAGCTCTTCAGACCTATGCATACATAAAGAGAACATTTTTCATCCAAAGCTTTAAAAAAAGAACTTCCAAACACAAAAATAGAGAGCAACAAAGAGAACATTGAAAATAGGTAAAGTATTCTCTCCGTATTAACTTTCAGCAGGGATTTGCAGTTTGGAGTAGTAGGAGTGGAAAAGGATTACTCCAAACATCCAATCAAAATCGACATTACAGAACGTAGGACATATGGGTACGGGACAAGGCTGGAACGCCACTTCTGTAGCCCTACGTTCAGTTAAAAGAAGCTCCATATGTAAACCGCCACGTGGTAGAGAGTGGATAGCACTATGATGTAAGGGGACCCGAATAACTGTCGGAATGAGCAAGCAAACCTGACCGTGCAGGTCAGGGCACAAACTTGTCCTTCGGTTGGAGAAACTCACCAAAAATGTGGATGAATTGCAAGTGATTGTCAACGGCATGGAAGTCTGATGGCAGATGATCCCATCTAGAAAGGTAGCAGCATGTAGCATCTGTTACATATTGGGCGGCTACAAAAGACGTCTGTGTGCGGCCTGTTTTAGAGGTGGTGAAGGGCTGGTGTTTCTATCGATCCAAGGTTTGTAGGGTTATTTATCACATCCTTGAAAACATCAATGGTGGAGCTAGAAATGTTATAGATGAGTTGAATGACGAAAAATGGTAGATATTGTAATAACTTTCCATATTTGAACTATAACGACTCCGAAATGCAAACAAACGGACACAATAAAGCTTACGGTCGCAGTGCAAACATACCCTTATTAGCTATAATTATAGCAACTCTCAAACGAAGGAAGCGCCACCTGCCGGATTATAGCAGATTTACCAGCTGTCAAATAAAAGCTTTTTGAAGGGAAATTATTGGGAAATTTCCCCTACGGAAAGCTCTGGAAGCAGAGACCAGAACGTTCTCCTTATTTCCAGAGTTTGGAAAAGAAGTATAAAAGGCACATGTTTTAACGGCAGCGACACAGTTTGTTTTTAATCGTGAATGAATAAAGTTGGTTGTAATAAAAGTGAAAAGTAAAGTTTGTGAATTAATTCAGTGGTGAATAATAAATCGTTTTGTTTGTAGTAAGAAAAGTAAAGTGTTTTATTTTGCGAAATAAATAAGTGGACGTTTTGAATAAAGTAAATAAGTTTTATTAACGAACCTGAGAAAATATTACATTGGTGTTAGAAGTGGAATAAAACTTGTTTTATCTGTGCACTCAGTTATTGTGTGAAAAGTGAAAAAAAAGAGACAATGGGTAAATCTTTGAATGATTTAAATTTAGTGGAACTTAAGGCAGAACTGAAGAAGCGAGATCTTCCTACTGCTGGAACAAAGAATGATCTTATAATTCGTCTGCAAGAAGATTTAAGAAGATGTGGAAAAAACCCGGACACGTTTATATTCGACATTGAAATGGAAGAACAGCAAGAGCAAGTAAGTACATCGGGCATGACCAACATGCTGTCTCAGCTGCTTGCCAAGTTTGATAGTCAGGAAAAGAATCTTCTCGAACGTTTCGAACAACAAAGTCAAGAGCAGAAGAATCTTCTAGAACAACAAAGCCAAGAACAAAAGAATCTTCTAGAAAAACAAGAGAGGAATCTTCTTCAACAATTCCAAGAACAGACAAATCTGCTCGAAAGTAAGTTGGATGCTTTTGACAACAGAATTATTACTCTTGACGAGCGTGTCGATAAGCAATTTTCGACTGTAGATAAACAATTATCGACAATAGAAGCAAAGTTCGAAGATAAAATCGAATCCATTACAAAGGAATTAGATAAAGTAAAGAAAATGAAGGTTCGAGA
The DNA here is from genome assembly GCA_963921185.1 of Dasysyrphus tricinctus. NCBI lineage: Eukaryota > Metazoa > Arthropoda > Insecta > Diptera > Syrphidae > Dasysyrphus > Dasysyrphus tricinctus. The sequence continues at coordinate 56,494,193 of OY992532.1, read as the reverse complement.
AAGTTCTGGCGACTGTCCAAAGAAAAAAGAGATGCATCCACCAACCTTCGATGGGCAAACTTCTTGGTCAATTTACAAGAAGCAGTTGGAGGCAGCCGCAGCAACAAATGGCTGGGATGAGGAAGACAAATGCATAGCTCTAACGCTTGCCCTCAGAGGACCTGCTGCTGAGCTGTTACAAAGCATACCAGCAGATAAAAATGGCAACTTCAGTGCTCTCGTTCAGGCCATTGACAAACGTTTTGGAGATGGCCATATGCAAGAAGTCTTCCGCGTCCAACTCAATTCCAGAGTCCAGAAAAGAGGAGAAACTCTGCAACAACTCCAAGCAGACATCGAACGGTTGGCACACCTAGCATATCCAGCTGCAGGAGATGAAATCATCAACCAATTCGCAACAGAAGCCTTTGTTCGTGCTGTATCTGACATCAACCTTCAGCGAGCAATTCGAACTGCTGGCAAACGCACGCTTCCTGAAGCACTAGCATTCGCCCTCACTATGGAAGCAGCAGAACAGGCTTCTCAAGGAGTCCATCGGGTAAGAGAAATAGAAATTGAAGAGTGCTCTTGCCAGAGAACAGCATTCCAAAGGAACCAACGCGATGGACCTGCTCGATGCTGGAATTGCAACAAAACCGGACATCTCCAACGCCAGTGCAGATTGCCACCTAGAAGATCTGCATGTCAACATTGTGGAAGCAGAAATTTTAACAACAACAATGTCAAAACTCCTACTCGCCCCGTTTCTCAACAGGGAAACGAGTTCGAGGGGCAGAAGCTGGTTTCTGGTATCGATGGCCCCAGAACCACCATCCAGGTCTCACAGACGAAACGAAACAACAAAAGTCTGACTGTGGAGGCAACACTAAATGGCAAGAAGCAAGTGGCTACGATCGACACCGGTGCCACTGCCTCCATTGTTCGAAAGGACTTGGTGAAGATGACATGGCTGCATAACACCAACACTTACCGTCTGAAAACAGCAACAGGAGAGGCAGCCAGAGTGTATGGGGAGGTTCGTCTTACAATCCGTTTGGCAGAACTGGAGTTTTCACATCTATTTCTGGTAGCAGATATATGTGACGAGTGCATAGTTGGAATCGACTTTATGAAAGAGCATGGAGTAATTCTCGACATCGGGAAGCAAGTTCTCAAGTACCGAAATGTGGAGATTCCTATGGTTTACGGCAATGAAAACTCATCAACTCTCAGGACTGTCATAAAAGAAGATAGATGCCTGCCACCTTCCTCAGAAGTGTTCGTTTGGACGAAAATAAAAGGTGATTTGGGTAGCCATCGATACCTAATGGTGGAACCAGACTCTGAACAGTCTTCCCAAAACATCATCCTAGGGAAGACCCTTGTGGCACCAAAGAACAACATGGTACCCGTACGGATACTTAACATCAAACCGTACGAAGTTAAGCTAAGAAAAGGAGAAATAGTTGAAAAGTGTGAATCTGTTTCCGCAATAACTACTATCACAGAAGCTGACACACACAAATCTGTGGACCCCGGGAAAGTGAACTCTATGAAGGCAAAAATTCTGAAGTCATCCAAATTAACTGAACGTCAGCTAAGTGTTGCTGGAAGCCTCCTTCACGAGTACGGTGATATACTCTCTTCACCCAGTGGGCAGTATGGTCGAACACAACTGGTGCAGCATCGAATCGATACAGGAGACGCAAGACCTATTCGACAACCAGCAAGACGTCTCCCATTAGCCAAACAAGCCGAAGTTGAAGAGATGATATCGACCATGAAGAAAGATGGGCTAATCGAAAACTCTAAAAGTCCTTGGGTATCCCCTGTTGTTCTCGTCAAAAAGAAGGACGGAAGTACTCGATTTTGTGTGGACTATCGGAGGCTGAACGATGTGACAAAGAAAGACAGCTACCCTCTGCCAAGAATCAGCGATACTCTGGATGCGATGGAAGGAGCTGAATGGTTCTCAACATTGGACTTGAAGAGTGGCTACTGGCAGGTAGAAATCCATCCAGAAGATCGAGAGAAGACGGCTTTCTCCACAGGAAATGGTCTGTGGCAATTTAATGTGATGCCTTTCGGACTATGCAACGCTCCGGCAACATTTGAGCGTTTGATGGAGTGCGTTTTACAAGGACTTACTTGGAAATCTTGCCTAGTCTATTTGGACGATGTCATCGTATATGGTAAGACATTTGATGAGCATTGTGGAAACCTTAAGGCCGTGTTCCAGAGGCTTCGAGAAGCAAACTTGAAATTGAATCCAGACAAGTGCGAATTTTTCAAGTCTGAGGTAAAATACTTGGGACATAATATCATCTCTTCCCAAGGAGTGAAGACTGATCCTGAAAAAGTTGACACTGTAAAGAATTGGCCAACACCACAGGATAAACATCAACTCCGAAGCTTTCTTGGTCTAGCCACGTACTATCGACGATTTGTGAAGGATTTTGCTGGAATCGCGAAAAGTTTGCACCAGTTAACAGAGAAAGGCAAACCGTTCAAATGGTCAAGCGAGTGCGAGAAAAGCTTCCGGGAACTTAAGCAGCGCCTATGCAATACACCAGTTTTGGCCTATCCGACACCAGGGAAACCTTTCATCATTGACGCTGACGCTAGTAACGTGGGAATTGGTGCCGTACTCTCACAAGTTCACGAAGGAGAAGAGAAGGTTGTCGCCTACTACAGCAAGGTACTCTCAAAGCCAGAAAGAAACTACTGTGTGACCAGAAGAGAACTTCTAGCTCTAATATCGGCTACAAAACACTTCCATAAGTACATCTATGGACAGAAGTTCCTTCTTCGAACAGACCATGGCGCACTTAATTGGCTTTTGAACTTCAAAAATCCAGAAGGTCAAGTGGCGAGGTGGATCGAGAGATTGCAGACATACGACTACCAGATCCAACATCGAAGAGGAAGGTTGCACTCAAATGCAGATGCCTTATCTCGGAGACCATGCAAACCGGACTGCAAGCACTGCACACGTCAGGAAGAGAAGGAAGTTGCTGCTATCCACCGACTAAGAGCTGATCCCATTTACGGTTGGAGTAACGAAGAACTGAGGACTGCCCAACAAGAAGACTTGGATATTGAACCCATTCTTGCGTGGAAGGAACACCAAGAGAAACCAGAATGGGGTGACATCTCCGATAGAAGTGCAACTCTTAAAGCGTATTGGGCACAATGGGACTCACTTCATGTACAAGAAGGAGTACTAAGACGAAAGTGGGAATCCACAGACGGCAAATCTTATGTGATGCAGCTAGTCGTACCTCGTTCCAAGGTTAATGATGTTCTTCAAGAGATGCATGAGGGAGCTTCCGGAGGACATTTGGGGGTGAATAAGACACTGGAAAAGGTCATCATCATCATCATCATCGTGTCCTGTATCCCCGGCTGGGGCATAGGGCGTCAACAAAACGTCTCCATCCTTCACGGTCTGCTGCAAGGTACTTAAGCTGTGGCCACGTCTTTCTCTGGGATTCTGCTTCCGCTAAGACAGTTGATTTCCATGTTGTTCTTGGTCTTCCAACCCGCCGTGCACCCTGAGGATTCCATTCAAAGGACTGCTTTGCAATTTCATCGTTTGGTTTCCTCAGTGTGTGACCAATCCAACGCCATTTACGCCTTCTTATGTCGACGTCCAGCCGCTCTTGACTTGTCCTGCGCCACAATTCCTCATTTGATATTATTTGTGGCCAGCGAATCTTTAGGATGTGGCGAAGACAGCGGTTCACAAAAGCCTGCAATTTCTTCGAAATGGTAGACGTGACTTTCCAGGTTTCACAAGCATAAAACAGCACGGATTTGACATTGGATTCGAAGAATCTCAACTTAGTGCGTAAGGAGATTTGACTGGATTTCCAAATTGGGGACAGAGTACCGAAGGCAGCACGAGCTTTATTTATTCTACTTTTAACGTCCAGATCCGTACCACCGTTTGCAGAAACAATACTGCCAAGGTAGTTAAATTGTTCCACTACTTCAACTGGCGTCTGGCGTAAAATAATACGCTGCTGTGTGGAGCGGCCTGTGAGCATTATTTTTGTCTTTTTGCTGTTAATTCTTAGACCACTCGACTCTCCCTTCACTTGCAGTGCTTGGCACATCCCGTTCAGCCCACTGATGTTATTTGCCAGTAGACATATGTCATCGGCATAGTCTAAATGACTGAGCCTTTCGAACGGTCTCCATTGAATGCCCTGTCGCTCAGCTGTACCAACACTGGCCGTCAATACGTCGTCCATCGCCAGCAGGAAGAGAATTGGCGATAGAACATCCCCTTGTCTCACACCCTGTTGCACTACGAAGGAGTCGGATAGCTGCCCATTGTGCAAAACAAAACACCTCGCGTTGTTGTAGGACTCTTTAATAATGGCAACAATTTTTGGTGGAATTCCTCTACCAAGCAACGATCTCCATATACATTCTCGGTTAACTCGATCAAAGGCCTTTTCAAAATCCACGAACATGAGGTAAAGCGGTGATTGATATTCCATCGACTGCTCGAGGACGATACGCAGGGTGTTGATATGGTCGACACACGATCGACCACTGCGGAAGCCAGCTTGATGCCTCTTGAGTGTAGACTCGATTCTATCCTTTATTCGCTCGAGTATGATTGTTGCCATTAGTTTTGGGAAAACGGACAAAACGGTGATACCACGCCAATTGTTGCAATTCTTTAAGTCACCTTTCTTTGGCAACTTAACAATCACACCATCCTTCCAGTCCCTGGGATAGCTTTCGTTTTCCCAAATGTTTTGTATCAGCGGATGTAAAATACTAGCCGCTGCTACGGGATCGGCTTTCAGGAATTCAGCTGGTATTCCGTCCAGTCCAGCTGCCTTGTTGTTTTTGAGGAGATTTATTGATGTACGAATTTCCGATTCTGACGGGGGTTCGATGTCAATACCCCTATAGGACCTGCGCATCTCGTTTAGTTGGGGCACTTCAGCACTCTGCTCAACTGAATCCTCATTTAGCAGGGCACAAAAATGGTCCTTCCATCTACGAAGCTGATCCTCAATTGATACCAAAAGTGTGCCATCCACATCCATTACAGGATGATTGGTGTTCCTTTTTTTCCCGATAACATCTTTTGCTATTTGGTACAATTCCCGGATATCTCCTCTTCTGGCAGCGCTTTCCGCATTATCTGCGAGTCCATCCAACTTCACCCTCTTGTCACGTCTCACACAGCGGTAGACCATCTTATGTGCAATGCGGTACTCTCTTCGCAAGTCAGCCTTTCGTTGAACATCAGCTTCGGCATTTATTTGGATTTTCAACGATTTGCGAAGTTCGATCTTATCCCAGGTGTCTTGGGATATCCAAGAGTCTCTACGTCTCGTTCGCTTGGGTACAGTTTCGGATCCAGCCTCCATAAAAACACTTTTAATTTCACCCCACATCTCATCAATTGTTGAATTCTGGATTCCATTTAATGACGAGGCTCTGTCGTTAAGGGTGGTGACATAGTTTCGACATATGTTGGGGTCATTTAAAGCATTAGTAATGAATTTTTTGCTCCTTGCTGCATCCTGCGCTGGTTTTTGTACGGCAGCGGTTCGTAGTTTGAGACTCATCAGAACCAAATGGTGGTCGCTTCCCACATCGGCATTTCTTATACTCCGGACATCACACATAGACTTCCTCCATCGCTGCTGAAACATGATATGATCAATTTGGTTTTCGGTTTGACCATCCGGATGCACCCAGGTAATTTTGTTGCACGTCTTATGTTTAAATACAGTCCCACCTATCACAAGACGATTCGCGTTACAAAAGTCAACAAGCAAGTCACCATTTTCATTCCGTGACCCCACGCCATTTCTTCCCATCACGCGTTCCAGTCCGTAATTGTCTGAACCGACTTGGGCATTAAGGTCGCCCATAACGACTATGATGTCGGCTCTCGGAACACTACTGTAAACCGAGTTAAGATGAGTGTAGAACGCGGTTTTGTCTTCCTCGGTCGCTTCATTTGTGGGGGCGTAGCACTGAATAATTGTGACGTTACGAATTTTTGAACGAAACCTTGGTGTCATTAATCTCGCAGAAATGGGCGCCCATGAGATCAAACTACGCCTCGCTTCTTCGTTCAACATAATTCCGACACCATGCAGTCTTTGGCCACCCTCTCTTTCATCTTCGCCGGAATACAGCATTCTCGTCTGTCCAGTGTCCGATCTGTATTCAGCTCTTCCTCTCCACTTAGTTTCGCTTATGCCCAGGATACTGATCTTTAGGCGAAGCATTTCACGCTCAACCTGCTCGTATCTACCATCGCTGTATAAGGATCGAACGTTCCATGCTCCGATTTTCGTACGTATGCGGTAGCCAAAAGTAACATTTGCGCTTCTTGAAAGACTTCTTCTATTTGTCAACGATTCATTTATTATTATGGCGTCTTGATTGACGCTCGTACATGAAGGATGCCGCACCCCCAAATCCGATGTGCGGTTTACTGCAGCCGAAGCTACAGAAGGATTTTCTATAAAAAGATTACCTCTTGGGGACTCATTTCCATTTGTTGTCATAATTCATGTATTTGCATATATCCTTCCACCATGGTGTTTTCCGAGATATGATTAATAACATACATAAGCTCAGATTTGACAGGCACACCCGCCTTTTGTATGGTCAAACACATAACTGCTCGAGGCCGCCCACTGTGGGAAAACAGACGCCTTTTGTGGCCGCCCAATATGGGTTACAGACGCTACCTGCTGCTGCCGTTGGCCTTTTACCAAAAAAAGCTCCTCCGCCACCAGACTATCATGCCGTTGACCGCCACCTGCAGTTCATCCGCCTTAAGGGGGCTTTTAACCATCCCGAGGACAAGTTTGTGCCCTGACCAGCATAGCTGGGTTGTCTGCTTATCCCGGCATCCATTCGGTCCCCCTGCACGTTAGCGTTACTGGAAAAGGTAAGGCAGCGATTTTACTGGCTACATGCAAGAGAAGATGTCGAAAAATGGTGCCGAAAATGTGATACTTGTGCTGCAAGCAAGGGACCAGGCAGAAAAGTCCAGAGTAGAATGCAGCAGTATAATGTGGGCACGCCTTTTGAGAGGATTGCAATAGACGTTGCAGGCCCTTTTCCAGAAACCGAAAACGGAAACCGATACATTCTGGTAGTAATGGACTACTTCAGCAAGTGGCCTGAGGCATTTGCCATCCCAAACCAGGAAACCAAAACAGTCGCGGATCAGATTGTTTTCAACTGGGTAAGCAGGTTTGGTGTACCTATGGAACTCCATTCAGATCAAGGGAGGAACTTCGAGTCCAAAATTTTTCAGGAAGTTTGTACACTCCTTGGCATTAAAAAGACGAGGACAACACCGCTTCACCCACAATCTGATGGGATGGTTGAACGATTCAACCGGACCCTTAAAGAACACCTTTCCAAAGTTGTAAGCGACAACCAACGAGACTGGGATCGGCATATTCCGTTATTCTTGATGGCTTATCGAAGTGCGGTACATAGCTCAACAGGACATACACCATCAGAAATCCTGCTCGGGAGCACAATACGACTACCAAGCGAAATCAAATTTGGATGTTATACAAGTGAGCCACAAGGAATTGACGACTACGTGGACAACCTCAAAGAAAAGCTAGTTGACATTCACGAAAGGACGAGGGCAAATATAAAGCTATCGAGTGATCGGATGAAAACAAGATACGACGCAAAAGCCACAACGACTGGATTCCAAGTGGGAGACCTTGTGTGGTTTTATAATCCCCACCGTCGGAAGGGACTCTCACCGAAGCTTCAACAAAATTGGGAAGGCCCTTATACTGTCGTAGCACGAATAAACGATGTCGTCTACCGCATTCAGAGAGGATTAAGAGGCAAACTAAAAGTAGTTCACAGCGACCGTTTACATCATTATAATGGTGATGGAAGTGATGGATTTGCTCGGGACGATCAATCCTAAGAGGGGGGCAGTGTAATAACTTTCCATATTTGAACTATAACGACTCCGAAATGCAAACAAACGGACACAATAAAGCTTACGGTCGCAGTGCAAACATACCCTTATTAGCTATAATTATAGCAACTCTCAAACGAAGGAAGCGCCACCTGCCGGATTATAGCAGATTTACCAGCTGTCAAATAAAAGCTTTTTGAAGGGAAATTATTGGGAAATTTCCCCTACGGAAAGCTCTGGAAGCAGAGACCAGAACGTTCTCCTTATTTCCAGAGTTTGGAAAAGAAGTATAAAAGGCACATGTTTTAACGGCAGCGACACAGTTTGTTTTTAATCGTGAATGAATAAAGTTGGTTGTAATAAAAGTGAAAAGTAAAGTTTGTGAATTAATTCAGTGGTGAATAATAAATCGTTTTGTTTGTAGTAAGAAAAGTAAAGTGTTTTATTTTGCGAAATAAATAAGTGGACGTTTTGAATAAAGTAAATAAGTTTTATTAACGAACCTGAGAAAATATTACAATATTGAGTCCCCAGAGGTGACCATATAGTATGGTGAATCGTCCTTGGTCTCATTGACCGTAGTAAACCACACATCGGATTTGGGGGTGTGGTAAATTTTGTGTAGTAATAGAAACAAAGACGTTTTAAATAAAGGACCAGTTAACAAGATCAAGAAATCCCTCAGATTCGACTTAACACTAAAGGTATTTTTGGCTATAAGACGCAGCAGGAGCTCAATGGAGAAGAGAAGCTGAATGCATCGGAAAATCGAGACTGACGGGAATGTTGTACTTTGGTGATGAGGAAACAGACGGAGGGACAATATTCAATGGAATGAGTAAGTCAGAGCAATATATCATGGAGACCAATTTTATCGAAACTAATGACTGCAAAGTTTAGTTCCGAAATTCGCAAGATCATCATAATTCAATGTTACGCGCTAACGAATGACGCAGCAGTAGGTGAGGAGACCTCTTTATAATTACTTGAATTTGGTGAACAGAAGTGTTCGAATAGGCAACATCATAGTCATGATGGGAGACTTAAATGCCAAAGTAGGCACTGGCAACTTAGGTCTCGAAAGTTATGGGAAAACACGGCTTAGGTCAGCGCCATGAGAATGGGGTATGCAGTATGCTAGTAGACTTATATTTAATGCTCGTCAACTTGCGATTGGAGGATCTTTATTTTCATGAAAAGCCTGTTACAAAATAACATGAGTATCTTGTGGCGGTCGAACCATCAGAGATTATACAAAATCACTAAAGGAAGTCACTGTGTGATTATCACTGGCTGTTGTTCATCAAGGAGACAACCTTTCAATATAAGCGCTGTTGTACATCAAGGAGACAACCTTTCAATATAAGCGCAGATTTCTTGAAACAAGTTCCTGTATTTTGCAACCACTAGTGGAGGCTGTTTGGGAAAATTATACCTATCCCATCATGACTGGAAGGATTACCAAAACCTCAAGAACTGTAACAATTGGTCTGGATTCACGGTTCTGTCCATATCCCCTAAGTAAATGGCACCTATTGTTTTCGAAAGGATAAAGTCCAGTATCGAGTCTACGCTCAAGAGGCACCTTGCGGACTTTCGCAGTGGTCGACCTTGGGTCGATGACACTAACACCTTTTGAATTAAACTCGAGTAATCGTCAGAGTTTCAATCACCCCTTTACCTCAAGTTTGTTGAGTTCGAAGGGACTTTCAGCCGGGTTAATCGGGTATATGGAGATGTCTGATTTTAAAGGGCATCGCCGTGAAGACAGTTTGTTTTATTAAAGAGTCCTACAATAACGCAGGTGTTTCGTACTCATAATGGACAGCTTTGCTAAACTTTCATGGTGAGATTTCCTATCGTGGAACCTATTTTTACTGGCAATTGACGATTTGACGACTTCCTCAGTGGCTAAAAACGAAATGCATGGACTACAATGGACTATGATGGTTTGACAAGATCAGTCCTAGCCAATAGTACTGGTGACCTGAATGAAATGTGTCAATCACTACAAGTAAACGGAGTTTTGGCTGGTTTAAGAGTTAGCGTCAACAAAGTCAAACGATCCACACCGGCCAACACATTCAACCACAAATAATTCTAAGCGAGAGGTCCATTGAGAAGGTCAAGCAGATTAATTATATGTGCATAAAATAAATAGATTTGGTGGCGTAACAGCTCGTGGAGAACAAGGGCCTAGAGACTTACAACTCTCAACCATTCCTGTGTGCGTGTTGTTGGCAGGAATATTGGGGGTCTACATTCTTTTGCCGAGTCCGATAGGCTAGATGAGAAGCACTTATTCATGACAAGAATACACTTGGAGGACTTGTCACTTCCTGGCAGGAGGCAGTACCTCCGAAAAATTATTTTTGTTTTTAGGTGGCAGCGGCTAGGAATCGAACCCAGACCTTCGGCATGACAGAGTCCAACGCACTAACTATTATGCCGCACGTGGTACTACTATTAGCTGTGCATAGTTGTGTTGCAATTGATGATGGAACAGGCCTGGGTTCTAACATCAGAATAAGTAAGGCAAATATAATGGAATTTTAGTCAAATATCACTACGCACCAAGTTGAGACCCTTTGAATCCATCGTAAGATCCTTGTTTTTTTACACATGTGAAATATGGAAGTGCTCCGATGTCTGAGTACATTTTGAAGATCCGTTGGCCATATCCACACCAAACAGTCTGTTGGAGGAATTTTGTGTCTGCCTTATGCTCCAGATAGAGCTGAATTGCTACCCAAATGAGCGGAAAGCCTTTATGTACATACAAAGGGATTGTGACTACCCTTAAAATGATTGAACACAGTGCGAGCGTTAGAAAAACAGGGAAGGATTTAAAAGGAGAATCGTTTTTAAATTTTGAATATCAAAATGAGAGGGGAAAAATATAGCCTGGTAAAGCATTCCACATTCATGCGGTTCTGCTTAAAGAAGAATCTCTGTACTTAACAGTTCGTCCTCAAGGATAAACTGATGTGAATTCCTGCAAGTGCGAGTATTACGGTGGAATTGTTTAAGGGGAGGAATGCAACTGGCTATTTCGCTAGAACACTGTTTATAAAAATACCGGTATAATAAGGCAAGGCACGAAACACTACGTCGATCTTCAAGAGATTCGAATGTTTTCGTTAAAGTATTATCACCTATCATTTTTGGATACGGTCCAAGAGTCTTAAATGGGCTGGGAGCACCTGCCCAAATGTGAGAATAAGCGTTGGACAAAATGAAGACTTTGTAGATTACAGCCAGATCAGAAGGGGAAGCAAATTTCTTGCATCTTCGAAGGAAACCTAGGCACTTTGCAGTCTTTTTTGGCAACGTTGAATATGTGATCATTCCACATCAGGTTATTTGTGATCCACATACCCAGAACTGAAGATTTTTAGCTTCCTGGATGCTTACCGCTCATAAATAATGGCGTTGGGGTGGGTTTTTCTCAAACGACATCAGACAGCATTGAATTTTTGGAGCATTAAATTTTACGCAGTTTTTAGTTCCCAACTGGACATTGCTGTCAAGATCAGAATTTAATGAGCTTACCATACGCTTCCGTTGAAGTTCCATATCTGAATACCAGGCTCCGGGACGTGAATCTTAGAACCAATATGAAACAAGAGCTCTTATGGTCAAAAATAACATATATTATGAAGGATTTAGAAGTTTAAACCCTCCCTTCGTCATTTTGACAGTGTTGCAAACGTGGTCATGTGTTATAATGAGTCATGAACATAATGTCTAATCCTTCCCAATACACTATACCTACCTACAATAATTGATTGCTCTGGTTCCAGATTACTCTTCCAACTGTGGTTTTCTGAGATTATCCCAGGAACTATTTATTCCTAATTAGGTTCATATAACCACCAAACTTTTGCAGAGTTTGCTTCTATACAAAAGAATAAATTATGTCACAATTCCAGCCTCAAAAAAAAGTATATACATATGTATGTACCTATGCAAATGAAACAAATATCCAATTTTATTATTTTCAAACAATTTACTTTAGCCTATTTCCTTAATTCAAAAAAACAAAAAAGACAGTTTTTCACCGCATGAATGGGCCAGAATTTTCAAACTAGGACACCAAACAACGATACAATCTCATGTTTATTTTTCACAAATTCCGTTTATTCAACCTGTTTACAAACAATTATGATTATTAAATGCTCCAGTGGCTTAGCCTCCTCCTTTCCAAAGATATTATACAATTCTTGCCTCGTCCAGTACCGAGACCGACTGGACTAGGTCATCAGTATATTCACAGTTTTTATGTTTTGCTTTGTTCCTTGGTTTTTTTTTGTAGGTGAATGAGCTGTATACTCGTGTCGTATGTATGTATTTTTATGCACACAAACCACAAAGGGATGATCTCGTCCTTTCAGTTCTGTATTCAGCCGGCCTCGTCATCGTCGTCATATCAACATGGATTGTCTCCTGGGAGAGTAGACAGAAAAAAATACCGTATGTCCAAATAATTGTCCTGGAAAGCTAGAGAATACGAGATTCTTGCTTCAAGGAATCCTAAATCCTACATACCTACCTACACTCTCTTGTACTTGTATTCATAAAAATTGCATAACTCCGGTCAAGGGTAAATGTGTTGGCACAAAGTGGACATGGTTAATTGGAAATGGCTTCAAATACAAAGCCCCAGAAGGCATCCCGCAATGTCCAAATTCCAAATTCACAGATGCAAAAAAAAAAAAAAAAACGGCAAACTATGCCGGAAGCTAGCTAGATTTAACAAACAAAAACAGTTGGAACAGGAAAAATTGCACTGCAGTATTTTTTTAAGGATTCTAGTTGGATGAATTGTACGTATGTAGGTACATACATTAGTTTAGGTTTAATTAATTTGAATTTTCATAAATTTCCCTTATAAAATGGAGTGTCTATGTTGTGTTGTTGATGGTACCTACACGTACTAGGTACATAGGAAAATAATAAAGGATGAATGAATTCTATATAAGGAAAAGCGCGAGAGCAAATGATTTAGTTGAAAATAGCCACAAGCATTAGCCGTAATGAAGAACTTTATATATACATACCTAGTGTTCATGTTCATGTCTATTTTCATGGCTTTGAGTCCTCTTAAACTGTTTTTCATTGTGTAGATAATATAGAAACAACACATGAGCCGGGCAAGGGTTTTGCAATCTAGGGAAACACAATCCCATGGTTGTCGATTAAAGAGCGTCAAAAAGAAGAAAATCGAATGTAAAAGTTCAATATTGATGGTCCAAAAGATCACCCTAATTTACGTTAACACCAAAAAGGGATCTATGTACCTTTTGGTCGACAATTGAACACTTGAGATCAGCTTCCCAACACCCTCATTCCATTGGAAAAGTATCAAAAATAGGTTTCGATCGACTTGTGAATTGAATGGAACAGTTGGTTCCAAAATCCACGAACACTAATTATCAAGAAGACGGGCGGTCTCTTGTCGATGTGCCAGCGGATGAGCTGAAGAAGTAAGCGAGTCAGGCGGACTCTTACTTATATCTAAACAAGCAAATCATCAAATCATCAAATCATCATTAACTACACTTCACTGAAATTAACGTAACGTAACGTAACTTAACCTAGCTTATTATTTTGTTAGAAAATGTGTTGTTAACTTGCTTTATAATTCTTTTAACTTAACTTTTTTTAAATTGTAATGAAATAGATCTATCGGAATTAACACGCGAAGAGAAAAGAGCTGAGTAAGTCTCAGGATTTGGTCGTATAAATTCCTCTCTCACCTCGAAGTGTTAATTTTGTAGAGATTGCTTCTTGCTTCGAATCACTCGCGATTATTTTAGAGTAACTAGGAGAATGCCTAGAAGAAACTTTTTCTTGATTTTAGTTCTTTTAAATTTTCTCGAAAAAGTTAGTTGAAAGGGTTCTGAACTCGGCCATTTGCATTCGGCAAGTTTTGGAAAGACATCCAACAACTTGCTGAATCATACGTCTGTGAAGTTAGCAGGGAAACTTTCACCCACGCATTACAGGAATTTGCAGTTTTTTTGCATTTCTATTCCCGATTTTGCAGTTTGCCAAAAACCGTTGTTATTTAGCAGCTCACATGGCGTATCTCAGGAACCAAGCGTGCTAGGAACTTGTAGTAAGGCTCCAAATTTGCAGTTTTCTTGCATTTCAAGAATAGGATAGGTCAGAAGTTTGAAGTCCTTTTTTTAAAAAAAAATTCATACTGACCTGCTAACTTCACAGGGAAGTAAGCAGGTCACATGGTGTATCTCACGAACCAAGCGTGCTAGAAACTTGTAGCAAGGCTCCAAATTTGCAGTTTTTTTGCATTTCAAGAATAGGCTAGGTCTGAATTTTGAAGTCCTTTTTTTAAAAAAAAAATTTAAAATGACTTGCTAACTTCACAGGGAAGTAAGCAGGTCACATGGTGTATCTCAGGAACCAAGCGTGCTAGAAACTTCACTTCACTTCACTGTGAAGTTAGCAGGTCAGTATGAATTTTTTTTCAAAAAAAGGACTTCAAAATTCTGACCTGGCCTATCGTTGAAATGCAAAAAAAACTGCAAATTTGGAGCCTTATTGCAAGTTTCCAGCATGCTTGGTTCCTGAGATACACCATGTGACCTGCTTACTTCTCTGTGAAGTTAGCAGGTCAGTATGAAATTAAAAAAAAAAAAGGACTTCAAAATTATGACCTAGCCTATTCTTAAAATGCAAAAAAACTGCAAATTTGGAGCCTTACTGCAAGTTCCTAGCATGCTTGGTTCGAGAGTTACACGATGTGACCTACTTTCTTCATATTGAAGTCAAATTTGGGAAATTTTTAAATTGAGTTCTTCAAATTTTGAACATAGCCTATCGTTGAAATGCAAAAAAAAAACTGCAAATTTGGAGCCTTATTGCAAGTTCCTAGCATGCTTGATTCCTGAGATACACCATGTGACCTGCTAACTTCACAGTGAAGTTAGCAGGTCACTAAATTACACCGTTATTTGGTGAACTGCAAAATCGGGAATAGAAATGCAAACAAAATGCAAAAAAACTGCAAATACCTGTCAAGGTCCCAATTGCGTGGGTGAAAGTTGCCCTGCTAACTTAATAGACGTCTGAATCATTGAATGTGTGTGAGAGTAAAGTTTCGATGAGATTTGACAACGGAGGAACGGAGGTTTTCGAGGAGAGCACGTAGCTTTCCAGGAAGCCGTGATCCCGTGACTGAAGATCTCGAAAACGATTGGCTGGTTGTATGAATGTGTGAGAGACTTGAATGGCCGAGGTAGACAATAGGATGAGCATGGAAAGTTCACTCTTTGGAGAACTTTACAAGCGAGAAGTTATTTTTTTTTTTTGAAAAAGTCGAGATAAATTTTGAAGAGAAAAAGTATTGTTTTTTTTTTGTTTTGAGGAAAAATTGTCGAGAAAGTCTGAAGTAAGAAAAATTGTGAGATTCGAAGTGGAGAGGAAATTTTGAGGAGGAAAAATTAATCGATAGCAGGATAGAGGCGGATAGGAGATCCGCAGGCAAAAAAAAAGATAAGTAGAGTGTTTGGTTTTATAATTTCAATTCGGTGTCAATTTCGATAGTTGTGATTTCGTGTATTTAATTGGAATTTTCTCCCGATTTTGTGGGACAAGGTATTTGCTTGTTAACGGCCCAAATTTCATTTTCATTTTCTTTCTTTGATTTCGGCTTAACGTTTTCACCGTAAGCCCTTTAAATTATTTTTCTTCTAGTCGTTTTACAGTTCATTTACTTGTTTCAGACGCAACAAAGTTAGTTTTGGAATTTACTAATTTCTTTATTAAACAAAATTCCTGGCGCCCACTTTGGGTGCAAGTACACCCTGTACTTACACTTCTCATAATTTATTTAACTTTTCTTTTTTTATTAATCGAATTCGATTAATAATATCATTTTTACTACTGAACCCACCCCATTGCTGAGCTACTGGGTGGCAGCACTTTATGTGTTGTCAGTTGTGAAAGTTATCTATTAAACGCACCCATCGTTTTCGTTTGACAGTTCATTTTTCTTATCTTGTTTCGTTGTATGGTCGCAGCGCACGCAGATTTCTTGCTCGGGTTGTTTAATTAGTTTATAAAGTTATTTCGTTTATTTGGATTAATATAAATCCATTGAGTTTGCGGATTGAAGTTCCGCCATCGTACACTTTAATTCGCGTTAGATAATTTCACAAAAAACTTTATTTTTTTTAATAGATTTTTCAAAAAGTATGTATCGAATTTCATCAAGTCGATTTCCTTCTACACAAAAAAAATTGAATTCGCATGCTTAGCCTCAGCTTATTGAGATTAATGTTTGGCCAGTACCGTAACGTGGATTTCTGCTGTCCTAATAGTGCTAAATATTTTGGTTTTATGTTAGTAAACCTATTTTTTTTTAAGTTGGTAAGTTACGCGTGGGTAGCTAAATAAATACTAAACACTAAATACTAGCTACCCAACTTACAAAATTACATCGCCTTTCAGATATTAAATTGTTGCTATAGCACTCCTGTTACCCGTGTGACGGAAAGTAAATACGTTATGGGAGAGTAACTGATTTTTTAAGTATTTTCTGGTGTAAATTATATCAGCATTAGATATAGAAGCGAATGTTTCTTGAGCTGAAAGTTAATCAGTGCTTTCATGATCTTGGAAATATAACCATGAAGCTGAAGTTTTCACTTAATGCAAGCCTCCTGAGGCGGTTCCGACCTAAACTAAGACACAGTCTGTGGTGCAATAAATTATCCTGACTCAGATTGGAGAATTATTCTTTTCAATTTTTATTTTATTTTATCCACATCTAGATTTTTATTTTAAATCACGCGTTCTTCTATTCTACAATAGGACTCGGGCCCCATTAAGTGAGTCGTGGCACCCATTATTGCTTGCTTAAAAGCCTGCATATTGATATCATTATAGACACCAATGAACGTGGCAGGAACCCAATGAAGTGTGGCGCTTTTGTTTTTGTCCAGTTCATTTAACATGCCTACGTATAGCCTACTCTTACTCACACCAGTTAAGAGCTGGATGCCCACCAAGGAATTCAGTGGCTTGATTGCAACTTGCGATATAATGGCAGTTCCTTGGTTATGGTAATTTCTTTTAATTTGCACATTTTCCTATGGCATGTACTTCCACTTGGAAAATGTCAGAACACCAGCCTCATAATTATGAAAAGTTTAATTCTATAGGTAGGCCGCCAACAATTTTTGCACCAGAAGTCCCTTTAGCTATTTTCAATCGATCCTATAGTGTTCTACTTGATGGCGTTTTCTTTGAACTGGGGTTCTACAGTTCACCGTTTCACCTCCTAAACACTCTTTCATGCCTCTGAACTTCGTTTGATAGTTTTTCTCAACTTTATATTTTTTAATCATGCCATCCATTATATTTATTGGAAAATCAATAAGTTTATTTCTGAAGACTTAGGAATTTAGTTTATTTCCTTGAGACTCTCCTGTCCTTGTTCCTATCTTGGAAAATCAACTTTCTTTACTATACAGTCAATGGCATTTAAATAGATCAAAGAAATTAGTAAAAAGGGTTATACATATTGTAATATTTTCTCAGGTTCGTTAATAAAACTTATTTACTTTATTCAAAACGTACACTTAATTATTTCACAAAATAAAACACTTTACTTTTCTTACTACAAACAAAACGATTTATTATTCACCACTAAAATTAATTCACAAACTTTACTATTCACTTTGATTACAACCAACTTTATTCATTCACGATTAAAAACAAACTGTCGCTGCCGTTCAAACCTGTGCCTTTTATACTTGTTTTCCAAACTCTCGAAATAAGGAGAACGTTCTGGTCTCTGCTTCCAGAGCTTTCCGTAGGGGAAATTTCCCAATAATTTCCCTTCCAAAAGCTTTTATTTGACAGCTGGTAAATCTGCTATAATCCGGCAGATGGCGCTTCCTTCGTTTGAGAGTTGCTATAATTATAGCTAATAAGGGTATGTTTGCACTGCGACCGTAAGTTTTATTGTGTCCGTTTGTTTGCATTTCGGAGTCGTTATAGTTCAAATATGGAAAGTTATTACACTGCCCCCCTCTTAGGATTGATCGTCCCGAGCAAATCCATCACTTTCTTCACCATTATAACGACGTAAACGATCGATGTGAACTACTTTTATTTTGCCTCTTAATCCTCTCCGAATGCGGTAGACGCCATCGTTTACTCGTGTTACAACAGTATAAGGGCCTTCCCAATTTTGTTGAAGTTTCAGTGACATTCCCCTCCGACGCTGGGAATTATAAAACCAAACAAGGTCTCCCGCTTGGAATCCTGTCTTTGTTGCTTTTGTGTCGTATCGCTTTTTCATCCGACCACTTGATGGCTTCATATTTGCCCTTGTTCCCTCATGAACGCCACTCAGCCCCTCCTCTTCATTTCCCTTATCACTCCGATTCATGGGGCCAGTCTGTTGAATTTGCACTATCCTTTCGTTGTTCTTCAATGCCTTCTGCTGAGTTTTGATTGTCTGGACACCGTCCATTGAAACCGTTGAGACATCTTTGGCATCATACCCCTTTGGTAGCTGGTACTTCCGTACAAACTGACGACTTATGTAGCCATGTTCATCTTCACGTTCATGATTACCTTCCACTACCACGCTGTTGCCAACAGTTTTGACCATTAACTCATTTGGCTTGAAATGGCTGACATCCATGCACACTTGAAATCCGTCCGTTCCAACTTTGTAGTTCTCTTTGGAATCACGCTTGTCACCCTTTCCCCGGATAGGAGTTAACTGCAGTGGAGTCACTTTTGGGCGATATATATCGCTTCCCGAGTCATCTTTTTGCGCAGTCCTCATTTTCCTTTTACTCCAATCGTAAATGGGATCGGCTCTCAGTCGCTGGATGGAAACAACTTCCTTTTCTTTTTCATGCGTGCAATTATTGTAGTCTGGTTTCCATGGTCTTCTAGGTGGCAATCTGCATTGGCGTTGGAGATGTCCAGTCCTGTTGCAATTCCAACATGGAGGTTTTCTAGGTGGCAGTCTGCACTGGCGTTGAAGATGTCCGGTCTTGTTACAGTTCCAGCATCGAGCAGGTCACTATCGCTGGTTTCTTTGGAACGCAGTTCTCTGGCAACAACACTCCTCAACTCCTAGTTCTCTCAAGCGATGAACTCTTTTTGAAGCCTGTTCCGCTGCTTCCATAGTGAGGGCGAATGCTAGTGCTTCAGGAAGTGTGCGTTTGCCAGCAGTTCGAATTGCTCGCTGAAGGTTGATGTCAGATACAGCACGAACAAAGGCTTTTGTTGCGAATTGGTTGATGATTTCATCTCCTGCAGCTGGATATGCCAGGTGCGCCAACCGTTCGATGTCTGCTTGGAGTTGTTGCAGAGTTTCTCCCCTTTTCTGGACTCTGGAATTGAGCTGGACGCGGAAGACTTCTTGCATATGGCCATCTCCAAAACGTTTGTCAATGGCCTGAACGAGAGCACTGAAGTTGCCATTTTTATCTGCTGGTATGCTTTGTAACAGCTCAGCAGCTGGTCCTCTGAGGGCAAGCGTTAGAGCTATGCATTTGTCTTCCTCATCCCAGCCATTTGTTGCTGCGGCTGCCTCAAACTGCTTCTTGTAGATTGACCAAGAAGTTTGCCCATCGAAGGTTGGTGGATGCATCTCTTTTTTCTTCGGACAGTCGCCAGAATTTTCTCGAACCTTCATTTTCTTTACTTTATCTAATTCCCTTGTAATGGATTCGATTTATCTTCGAACTTTGCTTCTACTGTCGACAATTGCTTATCGACATTAGACAATTGTTGATCGAGAGTTAACAATTGTTTATCGATAGAAGAAAATTGCTTATCGACACGCTCGTCAAGGGCAACAATTCTACTGTCAAAGGCATCTAACTTACATTCGAGCATGTTTGTCTGTTTTTCCAGCAGACACTTTTGTTCTTGGCTTTGTTGCTCGAATCGTTCGAGAAGATTCTTTTGTTCACTCCGTTGTTCTTGGCTTTGTTGTTCTAGAAGATTCTTCTGCTCTTGACTTTGTTGTTCGAAACGTTCGAGAAGATTCTTTTGTTCACTCCGTTGTTCTTGGCTTTGTTGTTCGAAACGTTCGAGAAGATTCTTTTGTTCACTCCGTTGTTCTTGGCTTTGTTGTTCGAAACGTTCGAGAAGATTCTTTTCCTGACTATCAAATTTTGCAAGCAGCTGAGACAGCATATTGGTCATGCCCGATGTACTTACTTGCTCTTGCTGTTCTTCCATTTCAATGTCGAATATAAACGTGTCCGGGTTTTTTCCACATCTTCTTAAATCTTCTTGCAGACGAATTATAAGATCATTCTTTGTTCCAGCAGTAGGAAGATCTCGTTTATTCAGTTCTGCCTTTAGTTCCACTAAATTTAAATCATTCAAAGATTTACCCATTGTCTTTTTTTTTTCACTTTCCACACAATAAATTTACTGAGTGCACAAATAAAATAAGTTTTATCCCACTTCTGACACCAATGTAATATTTTCTCAGGTTCGTTAATAAAACTTATTTACTTTATTCAAAACGTACACTTAATTATTTCACAAAATAAAACACTTTACTTTTCTTACTACAAACAAAACGATTTATTATTCACCACTAAAATTAATTCACAAACTTTACTATTCACTTTTATTACAACCAACTTTATTCATTCACGATTAAAAACAAACTGTCGCTGCCGTTCAAACCTGTGCCTTTTATACTTGTTTTCCAAACTCTCGAAATAAGGAGAACGTTCTGGTCTCTGCTTCCAGAGCTTTCCGTAGGGGAAATTTCCCAATAATTTCCCTTCCAAAAGCTTTTATTTGACAGCTGGTAAATCTGCTATAATCCGGCAGATGGCGCTTCCTTCGTTTGAGAGTTGCTATAATTATAGCTAATAAGGGTATGTTTGCACTGCGACCGTAAGTTTTATTGTGTCCGTTTGTTTGCATTTCGGAGTCGTTATAGTTCAAATATGGAAAGTTATTACAATATAATCGAAACGTTTATAGGAACAGAAAGAAACAGCAACATTTGGTGCCAGCAATATTAAGCGAGATGCATAAATCATCTCAGACAACTACAAATTAGGTACTATTGTTAAGGTGTGGCACTATATTTTGTTCAAGAATCGATTTCTACATTCCTAAAGGCTGTCTTTTGGCTGTGATTTTGGTTTCAGACAAGGCTGTATTTTGGCAGCAGTATTATTTCTAAAAGTGTTGAGTTTCGAAGATCAATATAATATGTACTGCCGTTTTCGAAAACTTCAAATCAAAGTCAATTTTATCGTCAAATGATCGTAATTTTTTGACGCAAATTGTAATCGTCATATGCAATCGTCCTGTCTTGCACAAAATCGGTGTTATGAACATTATTTAATTTATTCGCAAACGAATTTTATATTTACGAATACGCTCTCTGGTTTTTCAATTTTTGTATCGTCAACTCGATCTTGTTATTGCGCAGCTCCACTGTAGATGATGTTTTTGAACATGTGACTTTAGCAGTTTGCGTTAAAGAACATTCTACGCAGATGACGTTTTCGAAAACGTCTACTTTAACCCCTCTACTTTAACCCCTCACAAACCAGGTTTCAATGGCTTAGCAGCTGATAAAACCGTGGCATAAGTTATTTATTAAAAAATCAAACATTTACGTCATCCAAAGAATCAGTAACGTAACTGCCATCATCTATCTTACGTATATCTTCATACTTCATCGATTCTCAAGGATTGGCCATTGGAGATCAGACAAACTTGTCACTTTTAAATTTGGGGCTGGGGTTCGATTCGAAGGTTCTCTTGGCTGGAGTATTGTTGTTTAGACTTTATGGCCACATCTCCAGTTTAGTCGATCTTCCATTCGCCCACTTCTACGTTGGACCAAATACTCATCGAAGAATTATTATTTTTCCTTCCAAAGCACCCAGTAATATCAGCTTCCCTTTCTGAATTTCAGCCCAGTTTTCGGATCCAACCATGGTAACAGAAAAAATGTATGTGCGTAAAGTTAGCACCGCCATTTTTGATTTTCAAAACAAAAAGGTTGTGCTATAATGTGTCGTAAATATTTTTAAAAAATTCGCAAATTTTCAAATTTTACGGATATACATTTTTCAATTTTTTTAAAAATATTAAAGTTTTGCTGTTTTGTGCTCAGTTTACAATATATATATTACAAAGAGAAAAACAAAATTTGCATATTTGTAACTCTTTCGGCCAAATGACAGTTTTGCGGAGCGTGAAGTTAGCACCGCCATTTTCGGTAAAAAAAAAGTTGGGCTACATTGTGCACAATTTGTACATGCCCTGAACCGTAAATATTTTTATAAAATTCCCAAATTTGAAAATTTTACGAATGAAAATTTTTCAAACTCCGCAATTTTTTTTAAAAATGAAAGCGAAGCTGTTTTGAGTTCAGTGTGTGCTGCCATGTTCTGAAGTTTTTGACCGTAAAAGTTACAAATATGCGAATTTTCTTATCTCTTTGGTATATGGCATCACAAACTGAGCACAAAACAGCACAACTTTCATTTCTACAAAATTTAAAATATTGAAAAATGTTCATCCGTGAAATTTGCATTTTTTTTTAAATATATACGGAAATCGAAAATGGCGGTGCTCACTTCACGCTTCGCAAAATAATATTTGGGCCGTAAAAGTTGCAAACATGCGAAATTTCTTATCTCTTCGGCGCGTGGCAGACAAACTGAGCACAAAACAGCACAACTTTCATTTTCAAGAAATTGCGAAATTAATAAAAATTAATTCAAAAATTTGAAATTTGCGACATCCTTTTATCGAAAATTCGCAATGTTTAGTTTTGGACATTCTAGTTGCAATTCTACGTTTCTTAACATCATTTTCTGAGCACAAAAAGGTACAGCTTAATTTTTTAAGAAATATCGAAATTTCAAACAAATTTCATTCGTAAAATTTACAAATTTGCGATTTTTTTTTATATAGGTATTAACGGTATAAGACTGCAAAAGTTGAGCACACTACAGCACAAAATTTTGTTTGAAAATCGAAAATGGCGGGTAGGACCCTCTAAATTTTACCTAAGTACCTAGAAATTAAAAAAAAAAAACGGCACATGGCAGCGCAATTTGGGCACATGGCAGCACAATTTGAGCACATTACAGCACAACCTCTTTTTTCAAAATCGAAAATGGAGGTGTTAACTTAACGCACATAAAATATGTACTGGGCTGGGCATACCCTTTTGTATAAAATAAAGATGATTTATAATAATGTAGTTCATTAGAAATATTACAACTTTTTTGCTGCATGTGCTTCGGCCCTCCAATTCCATGGTCAGTATTTTTGCTTAATTCGACCCTGAGAACTTAATGGAGTAAAGGATTGATTAAAAATTAACAGAAAAACAAACTCTCTTACGAGTGAAGACCTTAACTAGTCTGTGTGTGGAAATGTGTTGATGTATGCATTTGTATATTTTGTGTGGTCTTTATATAGTTCCTCCAAAGAAATACAAAAGGAAAATAATTCTTTTCTCGCTTTGTTACTCAATTCTTTGCTTTAAAAAAAAAATAGCCTTCCGGTACATGGAAGTTAAAAGAAACCACTTGGGGCTTGTTGGAAATGAAAAGCGACTTTTATTTGCTATTTCCAACGCGAAGGGAGCAAAAAAAAAGGAAACACTTGCAGCTAGGTCAAGATTAGTGGTAATTTTGCAAGGATTTTCATTCTAAATGACCTTGATATGGTTTTATAACATAAAGGGATTTTTCTCTTTCATAGAAAAAAAAAGTCCTCTAGAAAAAATATTACTTACTTTTGAGGGGTGTTTTTGTTTATGACATAAAGCTGTCAACTTGAAGAAAAAGTGTATGAATTAAATTGTTAATTTTGTTTTTCTCGAGAAACACTATAAAACCCAAGAAATCCTTATGAATTTGAAAAGAGTTTTTGTGCGACTTTTATGCGAATAAGGAAATATTTTTTTGTTTTTAAAGAAGGCATCTTAGAAAAAATATTGCTCTTGAACCAGAACACTTATGTAGGTACGTACGAAAGCTCGTTTGAATGAAAATAATGTTGCATATATAAATTTGAAAGAGCCTTTTGATGTAAAGGAGGGAAGACGCCGTCGGGGAGCGCATATCCCCTTTTTTCCTAAAAAAAATAATTTAAATACTTTATTTTTTACACTATTCTCTGCAATGATAATGTTTTAATTATTATATAAGTACAGGTAGCAATAGGTTATACTGAGAGTTGGTAGGTTATTAAAAAGTTTCAAGTAAAGTAGGTTAATCAATTTTCCCAAAAAACAAAAAAAAAAAACAAATACACAACCACAACACTTTCCAGAAGTCTATTCTTAAAGTTCTTTAAATAAACAGTTTCGGCAACAAATAATTCAAGCTTACAATTTTGGTATTTGAGTAAAATTGATAAGAGCATTAAGACCTCAAAGCCAAATAAAAATACTTAATAGAATACAATTAATTTAGATAACCTGCATCGTGTCTGACCGGGAACTTGTTCTGGGTCAGTAACGGAAAAATCCGTCACGGCGGTGAAGTGCTTGTTTTACCTCCTCGTGGTGGTCCCCGGGCAACTATTTGCGTATCCCTATATACGTAAATAGGCTGAAATTATAAGTGTGAAAGGCCTCTAGCTCTTTAAGGTAGGTCACGGAGGTTAGCATTGGTCGTTACTGAAATCAATTCTGCTAACGAAACCAACACTACGCCTCGGATAAAAATGATAACACATTGACAACTTTTGGCTATTGTACCCGCACAGACAAGCAACTTCCAACCAAATTAATTTCAAGATCAGTCGGCGATTTAGAATCAGTCTCCAGAACATTCGAAACAGAGGAGGTGCAGAAACGGGAATGGCCCGGGACCAGTGGCGGATCCAGGATTTGGCTGTGGGGGGGGCTTGGAGTTCCCTTAGACACATCTTTTGTAAAATTCTTAATCATATACGATAACCCTACCAACCCAAAATTTTCTTTTCTCAGAAAGTAGGCTAGTCGGCAGCTGAACCAAAAAAGATTTTGTATAGTGCAAAAATATATGTACATAGGTACTTAATAGGAAAATTCTGCAAAATGTTATGATTCGAAATGGAACATCTGGTAATTAGTAAGATTCAGCTGCTATTTTGAAAAGACGCTTTGACCAGTTTCGATACAAAGATACATCGTATAAAAAAGTTGTTAGGATATGTTTATAGGAACTTTAAATAAGTAGGTAGGATACTTTCTTTAATTTGAATATTTTTGTAGAATTTATAAAACCTCATCCTAAAGTACTTGGTTTAACTTTAGACAGCCGTCCACCTCCGAAAAGTTATTGATAAACTTTGTAGGTTACTGTTGTCTCAAATTTTTTTTACTTGGATTGGCTGTCGAAGATTTGACTAACTAGACATTTAATTTACATATTTAATTAAAGCTAATTTCCAACTAATGAGACATTTTGAGAAACTTTCTAACAAGTAACCGTCTAAAAAATCTAATAACTGAGATTAAAAGAGTCACGGTTAAAACTTTTTTTTCTGTTTTTGACACTAACGTAAGATTCGTACGAAAGTTAAATGGAAAAAATTGCAACAAAAGAGCATACGCAAGGGGTGCTAGACGCTAGAAGTGCTTGCCGCAAATTTGAGGAAAAAAAAATTTATTTGGATGTTCTGTACCTATTCCACCAAAAATGACTTTAGTTCATGTGGATTGGTATTTCGAACATACAAATTCGTATTTAACATTCCGATCATTAACTATTTAAATGCGAATTCCATTCATATTTTTTGTCAATTCAAATCTTATAGTTTGACGAAGATTTGAAAAAAGTCTTCAATTTATAATTATTTATAGTTATTGAAACAAAAATGTATAGACATTACACTTTTTAAAGAAAAACAAAAAAAATTAACCGTTACAGCTGAATTTTACATTTCGAAAACGAATTCGAAGTGAATTTAAATTCTTTCTCATTTCATTTAATGAATATTGTTCCCGGAAAGAGCTCTCTAATCTTTCGTTAGAGCACAAAGGAAATCAAAAGAGAAACTAAGATCAAAAATCGCTTTGTCTTAAAGCAGTCTTTGAAACCGTCAAAATATCCTTCGGCACACGAAAACAATCTGAAATAAAAACATAAGTTTCAATATCTAAAACAATATTTTGATGTTATCATGTAAACTATCCATATCAAAGTTGTTCAGTCCGACTACCTATCGCATCCGTCGAATGAACTGCGGAGCGAATCAGACTGAATTTTGGCATTTTTACTATGATCCAAATGTCAAAATTGGGCCTGACTCATTCGTCGGATTCTGTAATCAGGGTGATTTTTTACACCGGAAACTGAGTTTTTAAACCTAAGCCCCAAAATATGGGCTTAGCTAAGTCCCAAAAATATCAAGAGGAGTTTAAGAAAAAGCTAACATTCATTCGTTTTGTCAAACTTATTTTGATCTATAAGAAATATCGATACCCAAGGAAATCTAGGTAAAAATAATAGCACGAAAGTCAACCTCACTAGTTTCACTATAATGGCTTGAAAAAAAAACACAGTATTTAGGTATGCATACTTACTAGCCCCAAACTTGTTATTTGCTTAGTCCGATTCCTTAGGGGCTTAGAAAAAAAAAGCTTACACACAAATTGTTAAGCCCCAACCTCCATTTGTTCCCTGGACTTCGGAAAACAACAGCTTCCATGCAAATTTTTAAGCTCTTGCCTCTTAGGTTAGGTTAGGTTGTAAGGGGTGATAATGCGGCAAGCCGCACCATCTCACTCGGATCTCAGTGGATCCATTGTGCTCCCCAGGGGATAGGTGGTTAGTTAGGAGGGATTGGGAGGGAGTTAAGGAGAAGTTTTAGGTTTGGGGGGCCTCCCTGAACCATCCTGAGTTCTGAATGAATTTCAGGATGTTCTTTAGTAGCAAGACAGAGATGTCGCCCAGTTCACCGAAGAAGTATTCTCCAAGGGCTTCTTTTCTAGTTCTAGCTAGGCTAGGGCATTCGCAAAGGAAGTGAGGGGAGCCCTCCTCTGCCTCTTCATCATGACACCCTCTACATAGATCCGATGAGCTGATGCCCATTCTTTTCATGTGGGTTCCCATTGAGTTGTGGCCCGTAAGGACACCAACCATGAGAGATAATTGAGGCCTTCTTAGCTTAAGTAAGTAATCCGTTTTTTTCTTTGAAATATTTGGCCATAGATTCCTTGAAACCCGACAAGTGTCGATGGATGACCATCTGACATTTGCAGCTTCCAAGAAACTCTGGTGTATTCTACCTTTTTCTTGCTCCAGTGGCATGAGCACAGAGGCTTCGATTTGGCTCGGATCAAAAGATGACCCGATTTTGGCCAGTTCATCTGCCATTTCGTTCCCATGAATATCCCTATGTCCTGGGACCCATCTAAGGGTAACTGTGTTCGTCGCATTGAGTACTCTTAGCTCATTCCGACAGCGATCGACCAGTTTGGACTTTGTGGTGATTGAGGAAATGGCTTTAATTGCCGCCTGGCTGTCTATGAAAATGTCAATATTGTTGTTGACTAATTCACTGATTGAGGAAAGATGTTTCGCGGCTTCGCAAACTGCCAGCACTTCCGCTTGGAAAACACTGCAAAAGTTTGGAAGCTTTAAAGATCTATTTATGGGTGGGTTATCTAAGTAGATACCTGACCCAACCCCCTCCGAGGTTTTGGAACCGTCAGTGAAGACCGAAACATGATTTGCATTTATGACCCTGTTTTCATTCCAGAGTTCCCTGGTTGGGATATCCGTTATGGTTACTGGGTTGAAATCAATGTGCGGTGAAACGTAGTCTGTTTGAATGTCTATGTCTATAAAATTCATTATGGTTCTGTGACCGTAGAGGCCCTTTTTCCAATTTTTACATTGAACAAGTCTTAAAGCACTTTTGGCCGCCACCTCTTTCGTATACAGATCGAGTGGGGCAAGTGAAAGGAAAGTTTCAAGGGCGGCCGTTGGTGTGGTTCTGATTGCACTGGTTGTGCCAATACATGCTAGTCTTTGAATTTTAGTCATGGTTTTTAGATTGGTTTCCTTATCTAAGGCTGGCCACCAGACCATGCATGCGTACGTTAAAATTGGCCTTATAATGGCTGTGTACATCCAATGGATGGTTCTGGGGCTGGGACCCCATCTTTTACCAAAAATTCTGCTACAAGTGTAGAAAGCTATTGAGGCTTTCCTTTCTCTTTCTTTAATATTTTCTTTCCAGTTTAGTTTACGATCGAGAACAATTCCAAGATATTTGGCAGTACCCGAAACCTGTAACGGAATTCCGTTAATGGTTGGCGGGTTAATGTTTGGAATATTACGTTTCCTTGTAAACAGCTCCAGTTCTGTCTTCAGTGGGTTAATATTAAGGCCACAATTATTGGCCCAGTTTTTGAGCTTGTCAAGGGACGTTTGTAAGAGCTCGCACAGAGTGGGGGCAAATTTTCCGGAGGCCAATAACACAATGTCATCGGCGTATGCGACTACCTTGATGCCACCCAGATTTAGTTTGACCAAGATCTGGTTGACGACAAGGAGCCAAAGCAAAGGAGATAGTACTCCACCCTGTGGAGTGCCCCTACTCGTCCTAACTCTTATTTTGCTGGCACCCATTTCTGCATTTATGATTCTCGTTTGAAGCATGAATACAATCCAGTTTATCAGTGATGGATCGACGCTGACGGAGTTTAGGGCTTGTCGAATAGCATTGTTATCAACATTATTAAAGGCCCCTTCTATGTCAAGGAATGCTGCTAAAGTAAATTCCTTGAAGTGGATTGATTTTTCAATTGTGCCGACCACTTCATGGAGTGCTGTCTCAACAGATTTGCCCTTCAAGTACGCATGTTGGGCCTGTGAGAGCACACCATTATTCAGTTTTAGGCGAATATGAGTGTCAATTAACCTTTCCAAGGTCTTCAGGAGAAAGGAGGAAAGGCTAATAGGTCTGAAGTCCTTCGGTTCGGTATGGGTGGGCTTGCCAGCTTTTGGAATGAAGATGACATTGACTTCTCTCCATCTAGCGGGGATATAGGTGATGTTTAGACAACCTATATAGATATCCACTAGCATCATTGGAATGATTCCATCAGGCCCTGCAGACTTGTATGCTGAGAAGGAGTCGATGGCCCAAGCCACCTTCCTACTGTCTACGATTTGTTTACCTATATCATAGATTTCACTTATGTTGGGCCCTCTGTCCACAGGAGATGTACTGCTAGTACATCCTGGGAAGTGAGTGCTTATAAGTGACTCTAAAGTTTCAGAGCAGGAGTCCGTCCAGGTGTTATCCGGTCTTTTTAGAAATCCCGGGGGAATGGGTACCTTAGACATGACTTTCCTGAGCCTAGCAGCTTCATTCGTAGACTCAAAGTCTGAACAAAATTTTTGCCAGGCTGCTCTTTTAGCATAGGTCGTTCGGTTTTTGTATAGATTTTTGCTGACCTTAAAGAGGTCCCAATCGGTGGGGTCATTACTGAATTTTGCTCTATTGTAAAGCCTCCTTGAATTTTTCCTAAGAATAGACAGCTCTTTGGACCACCATACGGGGTTGAGCTTGCCTTTACTTTTGGTAATGGGGCAGGAACTCTCGTAAGCATTATTTATGGCTAACGTTAGTTCATTTACATGTTTATCAATGACCGAGCAGGTTGTCAATGGTAAATGTTCATAGTGACCCAAAGATGAGGCCAATCTAGTGTTGAAGGCATCCCAGTTTGTTTTCCTGGGGTTTCTATAGGGTTTTGAGTTTTCAATTTTGTGCTCTATTTGGAACGTTATCATTCTATGATCAGAGAATGAAACATTACTTGAGACCTTCCAGTCACTGACCTTTATTGAGTCAGAGTTATTGGAAAGTGTCACGTCGAGCACTTCTCTCCTATTTCTAGTAACAAAGGTTGGTTCGTTACCTTTATTTAGAATCAATAAGTTTTCCTTAATAATATATTCAAAAAGTGACTCACCTCTTTTATTTGTGTCGGTACTCCCCCATTGTAGATGATGAGCGTTGGCGTCGCAACAAACCAGGAGGTCCCAACCGTTCTTCCCTGTTGTTTTGACGAGATCATCAAGGGCTGCTGACGGCGGTGGCCCCGGTGAATCACCTGGCCTCTTACTTACGTTGGATTTCTTTAATGCCTGGAAAATAAAATGCACGACTGGGTCGCACGTACTTACTCTTATGTTCAAGACACTACGGGTTTAAGAAAATTGTATATACATACATAAAACATGGAAACTATGAGAGAAAAATGAAAAGAAGCATGAAATACGACATTTAAATTGGCTAAAACAACTCTTTTGACAGTTTGAGGTGAAAAAAAAGAATGCCATCTTAATGCTTGATTGAGTATGATTGTATAGGAAAAAAAATTTAAAATCGTTGGAGCGGTTTCTTAAAAAAATAATTTTTTATATATAAAATTCTTATAACATTTTTAAGAACAAATGTTGGTATGCAAATTTAAAGTATATATTTATATGTATATAAAAACAAAATTTGAAAAAAAATTGTCAACCCGTTTTCGAGATATCGATTTTTCAAAACAAAAAATTTTGAAACTTTTTTTAAAAATCCAAAAACTATTTTTTTGAAAATTTTGAAATGCAATATTATTTAATCTTATCTGAAATTTGTATGTAAAAAATATCATCTAAATTCGTTTAGCCAAAAACGAGAAAATTCAAAATAAAAAAATACGTTCCATGACAGGTACTATTAATAATTGCTAAGTGTGAAATTTTATAATTTTTGGTAGTAGATCGTACTATTTTTAGTATATGAAAAAAGTTTAATCAAAATCGTGGAAGTCATTTTTAAGCAAAAAAATATTTTCCTTTGTGGTTTTTTTAACTTTTGAATGGAAGGTACCGTTATTTTTTTATAAATGTAATTTTTTTTTGTAAAAATATTGTAGAAAATACTGAAAAACTCTTAAATATCGAGTTTCAAAAAACTCGATAATGTCGTTTTCGAAATATTTGATTTAAAAAAAAAAATTGAAACATTTTTTAAAAATCCAAAAAATATTTTTTCAAACATTTTGGTACGCAAAACTGTTTATATTTTTTGGAAGCTTCTGTATAAGAAAATATTTGAAATCGGTTGTATCGTTTTGAAGAAAATCAAAAATTAAAAAATGGTTCTTTGGGAGCTACCATTAAAAACCATTTTTGAAAAATGGTTTTCGACCCAAAGGAGGCCTTTACTAAAATAAATTTACTGAATTTTTTTTAAGAAAAGTTGTCGAGCCGTTTTTGAGAAAAATACGATTATGTAAATTTGCCAAAAAAAAATGTATGACAGGTACCGTTATTTTTGGTTCTAAAAAAAAAAAATAAAAAACGTGTCGGCAGAATCACCAAAAACCACTAAGTACCAAGTTTGAAGAAAATCGATCGAGCCGTTTAGGCTGTAGACGAACAGACAGACAGACAGACAGAATTGTGCCACCCACTTTTTTGGTGTTCTCTATCATCGTAATATCATGTTTGATTGTTATCTCAAATTTTTTGTTTGCACGAATCCAAAACTTGCCTTATAGTACCTATGTATAATCGCAAGTAAAAACACATTTATTATGCAAAGTTGTTAGCCCTAACAGTATTATAGTTTTCATCTGATTCCCTTGCACGCTTAGGAAAACGTTTCGTAAAGGCTTAGCCCCAAGCCTCAACATTTTTCTTATACTTTTAAGTTTAATCTTTAATCGTCTTTTTTCACCCAATAAAAACACAGCTTGCATATAATTTGGTTCAATTTTCCTAGGGCTCGGAAAAACACAGCTCACATGTAAATTTTGTAGCCACAATCTTAGTTTTGTTTGTCTAAC
This sequence comes from Dasysyrphus tricinctus, assembly GCA_963921185.1. Classification (NCBI taxonomy): domain Eukaryota; kingdom Metazoa; phylum Arthropoda; class Insecta; order Diptera; family Syrphidae; genus Dasysyrphus; species Dasysyrphus tricinctus. Next base: position 56,462,418 of record OY992532.1, on the reverse strand, counting down.
TCTCTTCTTAATCAGCCGTGGGGGGGGCTTCAGCCCCTATAGCCCCCCCTCTGGATCCGCCACTGCCCGGGACCACCATCTGATGGTTGCAACCTTAAGATTACGCACAGCTGCAGTTCCGAGATCCCAAGAAAATACCCGAAAGCCAAAATTAAATACCGATAGACTTAAGGATCCCCCAGTCCGCCAACAACTAGGGGATCATATTTCAGCAGGGTTGTGTATCAGTAGCACGGAACTCACCTCCATCAAAAACCATTGGTGTGCTGTGAAAAATGTTTTCCGGTGCTGAAAGTAGAGTCGGTCAGTCGCCAGGAAGAAACAGTGCCTGGTTTTCCGAAGTTACATGGTCTAGGATTGAAGAAAGATGAAGAAAACAGCTCAAAGCTCGTATTGCAGGTACTCAAGCAGCAGAAAGAAACGAGCTAGGGTCTGGGTGATAAGAGCTAGAGTCGAAGTGATAAGCGTAATTATATCAACGCCTTGGCAACTGAAGCAGAAGAGGCTGCAAGTGGGTTACAGTAGGACCGTCTACAAAATTACCAAAGAGCTTAAACGTGTCCAAAGCCCTAAACAACCCCTGGTAAAAAGCATAGATGGTGCACTGGGCACTGCTTGTTTCGGATGAGGACCAGCTCAAAAGGTTGAAGGAGCACTTTTCTGTGGTTTTAAACCCAATGACGCGTTCGTAGTAAGAATTTCTTAAAACAAAAATCTTAAACGCAATCAGAGCACTGAAGAACAACAAAGTAATTGGACTTAACGGTATTCCCGCAGAGTTTTTACGAGCAGCGCCAACAACTTCGGGTGAGCTCCTGCACCCACTCATTGACAGAGTGTGGGAAACAGAGAGTTTTCCTGAGGAGTGGAAAAGGGAAAGCTCCCAAAGTAAGGAGACCTAACGCAGTGAGAAAACTGGAGAGCACTGCGTGCTGTCTGCTGTATAAAAAGTTCTAACAAAAATCGTCCTGGAGCGAATAAAAGACCACCTCAAAATCAAATTCTTAAAAACGCAGCCTCTTTTTACGTGAGTGTAACAAAGTAGTTACTTTTGTGGGTGCGATGGCGTTGCAATCTGTGACCACTCGGAATTGTGTGCCTAACGAAATAGAGTCGAAATCTTTCCAATGCTTCCAGTTTCCATGATGGCGAGGACTTCAAGTTCATGGTTCGCGTAGTTACTTTCTGCATCACTACTTCGTCTGTTGTAGTATGAAACCGGTTTCAAGTCACCATCTTTGAGTTGAATCAAGATACCTGCCAGGCCTGCAGCGCTGGCATTTGTATGAACCTCATGTTTTTTGGTCACTTCGAGCAATGTAAGAACGAACTCAACCGTGACGGCAACCTTCTACATCTACAATGCCTGTTCCTATTCATCCTGCTGATGAAACTCTACACCCTTTTCAAGCAATTTAAAAAGCGGCTGAGCCATACTCGACTATAATTTTCGATGAATTTGCGATAGAAACCCGTGATGCCTAGGAAACTTCTTACCTTTGTAGCATTTTGTACTCAAATTTTGGTCCTAATATACATCCACTGTCAAAATTTGATGTTGGCTGTAGTTGTTCTCTTAGTAGTTTTGTTTTCCATTTAAAACTGTATGTGCTGACAGAAATCTTTCTAGCAATATTGTTGAGGCGACATCGACAAAAATGTTGTTTCACGTCAATAATAAATTACGGTTTTTTGTATTTTTTTTGCCCGTAAAATTCAATTGTGTTATTATTTTTTGCTTTTTCCAAAAATTTTAAACAATTTATCAACAGTTATAAAAAAATTATTTGTTGCAAAATAATTTTTTTGTTTTTTTTCGCATTTTTTACCATGGTTACTATATTTTATCATTATTTTATATGAAAGTTTATATAAAAGCAAAACAAATGAGCCCTAAATGAACTCTGTACGATGATTTTCTGAAGTACAATTTTGATTTGAAAAAAAAACAACGTTTTTTACAAAAATAAATTTAATATCTACTTCAAAAACTACTACATATATATAGTGGTTATCAAGGAAACAATAAGATGCATTTTCACACTGGTGGCCTTGAGTTTCTGAACGGTCCACTAAGGAGCATTTTACCTCAAAAACGGGACAAAATTGAAAAAATCAAACTGTTGTGAAAGCCCCCCAATTTGGTTTTGCTTGCAGCATGATTAACCGTATTATCATAAAGCAGTCTCAAAGTTGACCCCACCACGCCATCTCTCGGGGCAACTAGTCAGAATCTAGACCAATTTTGTAGGCCCGCCTGCATTTGCAATGCGCTCTATTTTCACAAATTTGAAGTTGGTTTTTTGTTTTTTGAAGTGAGTTGAAAAAAAAAATTTCAATGAATGTTAGATTAGAGACGATGGTGTATACTTAATTTCTTAAATTGAAATTGAAATTATGTTTTTTTTACAGTTAAGTGTTTTTGTTATATTGCCGGGTGCTGTCGGCTTGTAAATTTATTTTTAAAGCAAACTATAAGGTCTCAGTAGTGTTTTGTACAATCCAAAACATTTTCCTCATATGTCCTCCTTTTTGAGAAACAAATTATTACAAATTGCCGTTTTCTCCAAAGGTATTGAACAAGTTTTTTTTAATTAATCGAAAGTTTTTTGTATGCAATATGGCAAACCAAGCCTTCAACCTTCGATATTGATTTGATTATTACCTTCTTTTTTCAAAAATGTAATAGTAGTTTCACACATATTATCTAAGCCCATGGGTTGACAAAATTAAAAAACAACAACAGTTATTCATTTCTGTTTTAAAGAATAGAAATGCTTTAAAAAGGTATAAATTTAAGTTTCAGATGAAAATTAGGTCATTAAGACAAAAAATAATTTTGACCAGTTTTTTTCATGCAAATGCTCCTATGTGCGGTTCTAGAAACAAAAAATACGAAAAAAAGGAGTTTTTGTAATTTTTAATTTTATCAACAATTAAAATACATAGGTACATTAAACTATCTGGTTTTTAAAATTTGACCTTAAATTGATAAAATAATTGAAACAAAAAATAAACTTTTTACCGTAAAATTACAAAAGTTTTAGTGATTTTTTTTTTCAAAATTCCAAGTTGGAAAAATAACACTGGTCTGCAACAAAAATCGCCTTTAAACCAAAATATACTTTTCTATAGGATTTTGGCATGCTGAATCCGAATCCGAAGTCAAAATTACTCTAGCACGTCACGTTTTTGAGATATACCAATTCAAACATATCAAAAACACGTTTTTTGGATACTTTTGACGTCGAATTTTTTCACCGATAGAAACCTTTTTTAAAAACTAATAACAGGACCTGAAAGAACTATATTTCGTCTTTCTAAATCATTTTAAATCTTTTTAAAATTCGTTTTCCTCCCAAAGATATTGTAATTTCAAGGAAATCATCCAAGAACTACTTAGCTCTTATAAAGCTCTTAATTGCAACATGTCACTGAAAATTCATTTTTTGGACTCCCACTTAGATTTTTTCCCCCGGTTAACCTGGTGTAGTTTCAGATGAACATGGTGAAATGTTTCATAAAGACACGATGCACATAGAACTAAGATATAACGGGAAATGGTCAGAAGCAATGCTGGCAGATTTTTGCTGGTCAATTTTTCATCAGACAATGGAAAATATGAAAAGAAAAAAAGCTACAAAATAATATGTTTAAAGAAAAAAGCTATAGTAAATTGTTTATTTGGATTTTTGAGCTTATTTTATTTTTCAAAACTACTTTTTTCAGGTGTAGTTTAGTAGAATCGGTGTGTTTTTTTTATATTTTAAAATATTTTACCAGTTTTTTATACGGAGCACTCAGTAAAATATACTAATGGGAAAAAAGTGTTTGGGATTTTAAAACGCTTAGTTGTTTCTTTTTTAAAAGTCTTTGATTAAAATTTTTTTAATATACTTGAGTTTATGAATATCAAATATAGGGAAATTCTATTATTTTCCAAAAAAATATGTTTTTTACAGCGTAAATCATAAAAACTACGAAATTTCGAAATTTCTGTTGTATTTTTTAAATAAGGGTTTAAAATATGGGTGAACATTGATGGATGATGACAAATCTGGTTTCATGTGAATGCTTAAATTATGTGGAGTAAGTCCTCAAAATTTAAGCAGAATAGGCACAATAGGTTTTTGTTTTTACCAGGTCAACCAAGTCTAAGAGGGCTCTTTTTTACAAATCAATCATATTTTTCAAAAATCAATTTAAAAAAAACTGGATGTGATAGAATTTTTCTGAAACCAGATTTAGATTCAAAAAGTCAAATCTGTCATAATTTCAAAGAATTATTTGAAGGCGAAAAAAAAAAGTTGATTTTTGCAGACCAGTGTAATTAAAAGAAATTATTCATGGAAATTACTTAACCTTAAAAGTAAATCAAAGAACGGAGTTACTAGCTTAAAAAAAAATTTAAAAAAATATTCCGTGATGTTTTTGGTGTTGCCCTTGTTTTTTATAGATTTTTTTTTATTTAAGTAATTTTTAAAGATAATTAACCCTCCTGCCTAAGCAGGGAAACATACATAACTCTTAACATATGCTTATTTTTTTTGGAGCCTCCGCTACACGCTCCAGCGTCTTGGTGTGACTTAGTCTTATATCTTAAAATATCCTGTAAAAATGATTCTCTCAAAGAAGTTTATTATGAATTTTCAAATAATGTGCTCCTGACTACAAACAAACTATTTCAAACAAGACTATTTTGTATTTAATAAGTTATCGGTGAATAAGAAAATCATATGTAGAACCCAGGCACAACATTTTAGTTGATCAGTGTAATCATAGAGAAAATCAAATGCGAAGTAGAGACGTGTTAAACAAAACCACATGACTTGACTTGAAATAAAAGCTTATTTAAGAAATCATACAGAAAATACAATGACAGTGGGTCATATGACCTTTAGACTCTCATCTCTAGCTCGATGTATGTATTGTATTATACATCAGGCCACAGTTTCAATATACCAAACAGCTTTGAGCCATAACAGCAAGAACATTATACCAAACGTAGGTTTTATTTGATTTTGATCTACTAACAAAAACGTAAATCATTTAATATCATTATTTTTATATGGATGAAGGTATCAGGTATGCATGACTGATAGTACCTGAACAAGTTTCCCACGCACTTCGAAACTCAATCTTAAACACATAATAATAATTTAAGTTGTATAAATCAAAAAATGACTCACTCTATGCTTTGTATAGCTGTGATAACTGGCAACTGGGTAAGATAATAAATCTAAAGTTTATAACTTAATTTGAATATCATATTATCTATTTGGATGATAAAAGTCTGTCACGTTGGATAGGAAAGGTTAGGTATACAATATACACTGGCCAATGGACTTAAGCTTATGATGAGAAAACAACATCAGTTAGCATCACAGAAGCAGCAGCAGACGCTTACCATGTAGATCTGGAATATAAACGGAATAATAAATTAGGGGTTTATAGACTAAACCGTACATATACCTTGTTAGCTTTAAATTGGAACTAATGTGATATAAAATAGATTTAATGATTTATAGCTTAACGCTTGTTGAGTTTTATTTCTAATATATCTTGTTTTTGTTTATCAATTTGGGATTACTGATGGGCTGAACATGCCTAAACATTGATTTTTTGTGTAAATTTAAATAAAGAAATCAGTTAATATAGAAATTATGAGTTCCAATAACTCACCGCGGATAATGTTTGTACCTAGAACCTAGACAAGTGCGAATATAAAAAATTATATTTCCAATCGTTTATAAAGGGTGTTTTTTTTTTTTGACGTGTGGTTTCCATTCTGGCAATACTTTTTTCGAAGTTGGTTCTTTTGACATCTATCACTTTATTTATGCTCAGTTTGGTTTGACATTTCATAGTGAAAAGATTTACTCCTAAACAACGTTTGCAAAACTTGCAAATTTATTACCAAAATAATGGTTAGGTTCGTGCGCTACAATAAAAAATGATGAAAAACTAAGCCGGCCATAATGTTAAATTCAATGGGGAACGCTATAGAGCCATGATTAATGACTTTTTCGTGCCTGAATTTGAGGATGTTTATGTTGACGACCTTTGGTTCCAACAAGACGGCGCTACATGCCATACAGCCACCGAAACAATCAAACGCGTTATTGCTGACATACGGCCCCAATTGCTACAAGAAAGTGATCGAAAATTGGGCCTTTCGGCTGGAATTTATTCGAGGCAGCCGTGGTGGCCACTTGCCCGAAATCATTTTTCAAACATAATGGCAAACCCTTATCTTTATAATAAAGCTAAGTTCTTGGTCATAACATTAAATTATGCGTTTTATTTCTTCTTGAAAACCATACGTCTAAGAAAAACACCCTTTATATTTATATGCATTCATATATTGTATAATGATTGGACAAAGTGATAATAGATCTTGTTAAGACTTAAACGTTTTAAAAAACAACGGCAACAAAAAACATATCTCCTTAACTGAGAAGCAAATAAGATTCTTGATAAAAAAAAATTAAGATTGGCAGAGTCTCTGTACCGAGGTAAATCTATTTGGAGGACGAATTAATTATTTTATCTACATATATTCCCAAATAGGTTTATCGTATTAAATACGTATTTTAAAAGTTTCAAGATATTGACGCCATATTGAATCAACATGATTAAACCAGTAGCCCTGTTAAGCTTGCATGAGAAAAAGCCACTCACACGACAAAACCAACGAGTCAAATGAAACCGGGCAGATCAAAATCCTTAGTACGTGGGGTGAACTCGCCACCGATTTCTTTGGATTTTCTCGCAAGCTGAAATACAACCTAGACAAATGGATCAGTGGTGGCTCACAATGAATTGAAGAGCTGAAAAAAGGAACTTCGAAAAATAATTCTTAAAACACATAAAAATGGAGCATTTCATTCCCAACTATAACAAAATTGCTTCGCATTTCAGATATTAAAGTGTTATTTGTTTCTATAGCACTCCTATTACCCCTCTAGCGGGTAGTAAATAACTTATTGGAGCATTAATGATTCCTTAAATATTTTCTGGTGCAAATTATATCAAATTGATAGATGCGATATACCAATGTTTCTTTAATCTCTCTTTATTGCTCTTATGAAATGACGACGGAGCTTTCGCTTCTATAGTCATCCTGTAAAACTATTATACAATCTCTTTGTAAGTTTCTGTTACTTCGTTTCTATATTGCTTGTATTGGTGGGTAAAAATTGTAAGATGGGTTGTTGTACCGGACTTTCGTACGTAGTTTCCACTATATTTATTACATTTAAAATAACAAAGTGCACTTATTAAGATTAGTACTTTTACATCTTTAGATAATTTGAAGTCATCAATTTAATGTAGCGAAACATAATTTATAAGTCACAGTTCAAGAATCTACTGACTATAAGCAGAATATTTTGTATCACTGTCAGGTGTCCGAAAGTAAAGTAACAATTGATTTGAGCATTGATTTTCGTTTCGGAAATGTAAATAACTTTTGTATTGGGAACAAATCGGGCAGCTAGGTTTCTTAAATCTTCAAATCTTTTAATATATATCAACACTTTTGCTTGAGAAATAGTTTTTTGGCTCTCAGTCTAGCCATATATTTATTTTAGAACTCGATTTTCTTCAAATTCTGATAAAATATATTAATATCAAAAGTTACCATTTTTCATGGAATACCCCTAACCCTGTACACAATAACCAATGTAACTCTTGGGCAACGCAGCACCACAGCTCGCCCTGTGTTGGACATAAATGGCAATTTTCTTTTTGACAACTAGGGTTACCAGATTCAAAATGACGAAAAGGGGAATATCGGGGGTTTTCTAGGGGAACAAGTGTTCCAAAAATGGTTACAAAATATGTTTTTGAAAAATGTAACGCCATCACAGTAAAAATAAAATGCGAGACTAAATCGCACAAAAGCATTTAAATCGTTCTTTAAATTGTGTAAGCAACTAGTAATATAGCTTAGCGCTCAAAACCGAGTATGCCATTTTATTACTTGAAAAAATAATACATGCAAAAAAAAAAATTAAATTCGTTGGACCGGTTATTTTAAAAACTAATTTTTTATACATAAAATGTATGTTATATTTTTAAAACTAAATTTTGGGACACCAGTTTTGAGTATTTATTAATATACATTTACGAAATTATTTTCAAAAGTAATCATTAACCTGTTTTCAAAATATTGAATTTTCAAAAAAAAAAAAAATATTTTTTAAAAAATCCAAAATTTACTTTTTTCCTAATTTTGATATGCAATATTATTGATATTTTAAAGGAGCTGTTGTATAAAAAAAATTAATTGAAATAGGTTGGGCCGTGAAAGAAAAAATATAAAATAAAAAAAAAACCGTAATTTGGTAGGTAGGTACCGTTAAAAACAGTTTTTGGAAATTTTTTGTATACAAAAAAGTACACCATATTATATAATAATACACTGATTTGTATTTTTTTATCAAAATCGGTGGAGCCGTTTTCGAGATAAATAAGCTTTTTCTTAACAGTTGTATGGCAAGTATACCGTTATTTTTGGAGCTAAAAAAAATTCAATTTCTCCTCTGGAGAATTACCAAAGAACATTAAGTTCAAAATTTTAAGAAAATTGCTTTAGTGGTTTAGGCTGTAGATCGAGGTACAACCAGACATACAGACAGACAGAACTGTGCCACCCACTTTTTGCGTTTTCTGTATCATCGTGATGTCATGTTTGATTGTTATCTAAAAAAAAAACGAATCCAAAACTTGCCCTATAATCCAGTCATTTTGTGCTCAAATAGGCTCTTTGCGAGCAAATTGTGGGGTAGTTTTGATTTTATCCCTCCTTTATATTTTCGTAGGTGCTGAATCCGTGTCTGAGGGTTGCCAACAAAATTTCGTGACGCAACATGGAAAAAAAATACAAAAAATGATGCAAAAATGCATTTTTTGGAAGTTTTTCACTAATGGCTCGAAAACAACCAATTATTCGAAAATTACGTCAAAGTATCACAATTTCCAATAAATCGCTATTCACGGTTTTTTTCTGTGACAACCCATTTGGACTCAAGCGCTAGTCGAAAATTGGTGTATTTTTACTGTTTTCGAAAATCCACTCGAAAGCACTAAGAAATTACTTTGTTTGACAAAATTTGAATTTTTGTCTGTAACATGAACCAAAATATACTTTTCTGACGGTTTTTGATGCACTGAGCTCGCATCTATCTTGTCATGTTTTTGAGATATTCGAATCTAAAGATTTAAAAAAAATGCATTTTGTATGCAAATTTGTGGGGTTATATCTTTTCTTGAGGTAATTTTTTTCAAAAAAAAGTTTATGGTTATTCTGAAGTATGATTGTTTTTACTTCAAAACTATTTTTGAATCTTTCAAATACCTCCATTCATCTTCGAGTAATCGTTAGATTTCGTCTAACTACCTAATTCGAAAAATACAGGCAATTTGTGCTCAAAAGGGGGCTTAGACAGCAAACTGTGGGATTTTTCGAATTTAGATAGTTTAAGACGAAAACTACACAAAGTAATTTCTTAGAGCTTTCGAGTGGATTTTCAAAAACAGTAAAAATACGTCAATTTTCGACTAGCGCTTAAGTCCAAATGGGTTGTCACAGAAACTGTGAATAGCGATTTATTGGAAATTGTGTATACTTTTAATGATACTTTGAGCTAATTTTCGAATAATTGTTTGTTTTCGAGCCATTAGTGAAAAACTCCCAAAAAATGCATTTTTGCATCATTTTTTGCATTTTTTTAATGTTGCGTCACGAAATTTTCAGATTCGGATTTAGCACCCCCGAAAACATAAAGGAGCCAACAAATCAAAACTACCCCACAATTTGCATGGTAAAAATACAATATGACTGGACTATTATTAGTATCTACCTATATTGCAAGTAAAAAGGTGAATTTAGAAAGTTTTATTTGATTTTTTATTAAAAACAATCAAAAAAGCCAATCAAACCGACAGATGAAGGAAAACTTTTGCGTCTGAGGAGAGATGTAGTTAATTGAGTGCAAGCGTTCAGCTTTGAAAAGATTTTTTATTCAAATTAGTGTATTCAAAGAAAACATCTTTAAAAATATTTTATGAAAATATTTTTACAGTTTACAATTGAATATTTTCTCTTCTTGAATTTTTACTTAATAAGGGGGACAGATGTTTGTATAAAGGGGATAAACAGCATTTTGGAATGAAAAAGGGGGACGTCTGGAAACCCTAGTGACAACGGAAGATCAGCTAAGAAGATGGATGGTGCACTTCTGTGCACTGCTCAACGACGACCAAAATGTGTACGAAAATCCACAAATGGTCCAAATGCGCTGATCTTTTAGGTTTATTGTACACCGCCCCGCATTAACCTGTGCAGAACTTAAGCTTCCGATCCTTCTCCTTAAAACGAACAAAGCAGCTGGGCTTGATGGCATACCAGCTGAGTTTTTGTAGGTGGATCCTGAAACAACGGGTGCTTTTTTGCTTCCACTAGTTCAGGATATTTGAGAGAACGTTACCTATCCCAAAGACTGGAAAGTTGGCGTTATTGTTAACATTCAATAAAAATGTGATCTTAAAAATTGCAATAATTTTTGTGGTGTAACCGTTCTGTGTTCTCGAAATAAATGGCCGCTGTAGCTCTCGAGTGGATAAGAGAAAGTCATCACTCAAGAGGCACCAAACATGGTTTTGCAGTCGATCATATTAACACCCTGCTAATAATTCTTGAACAATCAGCTGAGTATCAGTCGCCTCTATACCTCATATTCATCGATTTTGAGAAGGCATTAGATAATCGCGAATATATGTATCTGGTGATCACTTATCATGGAAGGTATCCTTGCTGCATAATGGACAGCTTTCCAATTCATTCGAGGTGCGTCAAGGAGTAAGACAAGGAGATGTGTTTTCACCAATTCTGTTTTTATTGACAATCGACCATGTACTGACTGCGGGGTTGGACTGGGCCACTTCGGGCAAACGGGAAACTTGGTTGGTGGCCTCTACGGAGATTTGGAAGCCCCCAGACCTCGGTTGGTTGCGTCTTGAACTCAGCTGGTGGCGTCTACGAATCTCTGGAGGCCTCTTCAACTCGGTTTGTGGCCTCTTTGGATGTTTGTATGCCCCCGAACTCAGTTGGTGGCCTGAACAATCTCTGGAGGCCCCAAAAACTCGGTTGGTATGGTCTCTTTCAAAACTCGGTTGGTGGCCTCTACAGATCTCTGGAGGCCCACAGAACTCGGTTAGTGGTGCCTACGGATCTTTGAAAGCCCCCCGAGTTCGGTTGGTGGCCTCGACGGATCTTAGAAGGCCTCCAGAACCCCAGTTGGTGGCCTCATCAATATCTGGAGACCCCCAAAACTGGGATGGTGGCCTGTACAGATCTTTGGAGGACCTCAGAACTCAGTTGGTAGCCTCTTGAGATCTCTGAAGACCTCCACAGCTTGGTTGGTAGCCTCTACGGATCCTCAGAAATTCAAAAGTTCATTGAAAAATTTTACAACTCCAAAAATAAAATACAAAATTGCTGACCTAGCTATTTACTATTAAATAATTTTATAACATGCAATCATCATTTGCCAAAATATTGGTGATCTAAGGTAAAACGGTATTTTTTCATTCAAGATCAAAAATTTATAACTGAAACTGAATAATTTCTTTGATTAACTAGAACAAAATTGAAGAAAATTCGACTCTTCAATTCTTTTTATTTTTTTGAAAATGTTAAATGCGTTTCATTTCTTGTGATTACACAATAACGACCGTAGCTTAAAAAAAATAATTACAAGCAAATTATTGAAAGCTATAGAAATATGAATATTTAGTATGCTTTTTGTTTCATCTCAATGGAACCATTTTTCAAAAAGATACAGCTCTTCAATGAACACTAAATAAAATTTGAAAAAAAAAAATGATTTCCTTAATTTTGTTTGACTAGTTTCAGTTTGTTTTGAATTAACTGAAAGTCACACCCGCTTAAAGTCGTAAGATTAATGTTATATTACTGAGACCCACAAGACCATTCCTAAAATTTTGTATGCCTACTAGTTTAAATAAAAACTCAAATTAATTTATTTGAAAGGCGACAAAGCCATGAACTAAAAAAAAAAAATGTTTCAATAAGATCAAATTTCAATCTAATTCAAAATTTAACTTTATGAATTCAATATGTTAATAAATTTATTTAGATTATAAAAATAATAAATACAATAAATGGATTTTCTCTTTATCAATATCAACTTTTATTTTTAAACATTTCGAGTGTAATTGTATTCTGTGGCCCTTTTTCTAAAAGTCCCGGTAGGCCCTTCGACCCCCAGTCCACCCCTCACTGACTACTGCGTTTTATACGATTATTAGGATTGGCATCCAATGGAATCCTTTTAAAAAACTAATTCATTAAAATCCATCCTTCTGTTCGACTGTGAAATCTGGAAATTCTGCACTGACATCAGGAGCAAACTACATGCTTTTATCAACCTTTATCTTCGATACATTCTAAAGATTCGTTGGCCACAAAACATAAAGTAATGCTGAGCTATGGAAAAGAACTCATCAAAAAAGAGTGGATCTCAGGCAATGACCATACCGATTGGCCATACTTTGAGGAAACCAAAAGACAATATAGCGAAGCTGTCCTTCTTGTGGAATCCTCAGGTTGTAAGGCGAGTTAGAAGACCAAAAATTACTATGAGGTCAACTGTAGATACTCAACGAAGCTCAGTTCACATTAATATTAAAATCAAGGCACAGCAAAAGCATCATGCCGCGAACCGGAATAGATGGACGGAACTTATTCCTCGTCTTTGATCCAAGAGGAGACTGTCGGGACCGGATCACATCAATTCACGTTATAAAAAACCATAGATCTGAGTCATGGCATCCAGGAACTCTGGACTTAAAAAATCAAACTTCTTATATTTTATTCCATGGAGAAGTCAATATTTTCTGGAAAACATTAAGTTTTGTATAAAAATAAAAACGTTCAACACAAGCATTCAATTTTGTTTGTGTTAACTTCAGTTAAATTTTAAATTCACTATATTATTTTTTTTTATTTTTCACAGTAATTTACAGTTTTTCACAAGAATTTGGCACAATTCATAAAAATATTCGCAAACAAAATGGCTTTTACATTCACTCTTCTCAGCATCTAAGTATATCCTTCCTATTGTTTTTAAAAATTTAATTTCCTCTACCCTAACTTGTCCCCAGAGTAGATGATGCACTCACAACACTTTGCACAAGTTTTTCGTCTTGCACATCGATGGTCCTTGGGAGGTCTGGCCATCCTTTTGAGTTCGTTGCTTAGTTTAAAAAAACGAGACAAATTTCTTAATTAATAAAACATCGCACATACATCAATTCAAAATGAGATCTTACAAGCCTGTTGTCGGTAACCATTGTGATCTGCATTATAAAATACAGTCGTGTATCTTCCATCATCTAAACGATAGGCATAGTAACCGGTAACAACCAGGCTCGGTGAGTTGTTGCGGTTCAAGAAGTATCCACGTTCATAGCGTGTATTGCCATCACTCAACTCGTACCTGCGAAATAAAGAACAACACGCATAAGTAGGTATCCGTGATGTTGCGGTGCGATCCCATTTACACTCTTAACACCTGATTATCTCACCTGAACTCATAACTGCCGTCAGGATTCCTATGGTTGAATTGCTCAATTATCCTCGGTTGATTGGTGTAATCTCGTCGATCAGGATTTGTCTGGGCTGCAGCAGAAGTTCTATAAGGGTTAATTGTGGGTTTCGACTGTGATGCCGTCGAGGTCGAACGTGCCGCGACACTCAGTCCGAAACAGAGCAAAATAAAACAAATCCTTTTATCCATTCTTTTCTTATTATCAAGTTGAAGACGTTATTCCCGGTTGAAGTTGCCGATGGTATTGTACAAGTTCTTTGTACCGTGCGATGGTTTTTATATAAATTCCCAACTTAGGTACTCTTGAGATTGCGAGAGCCTAGAGGTTTCGCACGCGCATATGCGAATTTTATTGACCAAACCCTCACTCGACTTGGTTGGACTTTTTTTTTTGTTTAAGATGGAAGGGCGATAAATGTATCTGTTGAATGATGAATGAACGGTTGGGGCTTGGCTCAGAGCGCCAGCAGTCTATTCTTGACCTCTTATGAGATCGAGATGTGTACGTACATAATTTAAATTAATTTGAATGATGATTTGGGAGATTTAAGAACTTCAATTTTGTTGATTTTTATTAATCTTTAAATAGCTTCAGTGTGACTGTTTTTTGGTCAATAAAATGTATTGTTTTCACGAATATCATCAGTTAGATATATAATCTTCAATCCTTCAAGGTTTTTATTTCAGAGGAAAAGTTTTGTTTTACCTAATAATATGTTGCACTCAGGAGAGGTTATAAGAACCTTAACAATTATAGCATAATTCGAGCAGTTTGGGACGTACATTATGAAGGTAGATGATAAATTATGAGATGAATTAACTGTCGCCAATTGCACAAAGCAGCAAAATAGTTTTTGTTACGATTTTTTTTAAACTAAAAATTGATAGATAGTGTGGAATAGAGAGAGAGAGGGAGAGACACGGATCTATTGAAGCGATCAAGTTGATTCTGTTTTTAAGTGTTAATTGTACCTATTGTTCTGAATATCTGAATAGTGCAACGGAAGATGAGATAAGTATCTACATATCGTCCCTCTTCTCACGAACTGACGTATCTGCTTTTTCAATATTTTACAGGAGAGCAGTTTTTAGTTTTGTGTCCTCCTTCTATAAGCGTTACTTCTGTGTTTTATAACGGTTTTGGTATTTTTTTTTTGTAAAATTACAAGAATATGTTAAAGTTTCAAATGATATGAGATTCAATGTAAATGCAGTACTTAAAACAGTTACAAATAATCGATCAATCAGATACGTCAGTTCGTGAGAAATTTTAGTAACAAGTTTTAGTGTCGTGGCAGTATACACAGACACCACTGTTTTGAAAAAAGCTTATTAGTGAGGCATTTTAGTGTTGTGACCAGTATTGCCGCTGAGGAATTTGAAAAGGTCGCATAAAAAAGGGTCACGAGGAAGAAAAAGTCGCACTAAGAAATTTTTTGATAAATAACAAAAACAATCAGAATACGTATTAATCGCAAAGAAAATAAACAATTTTGTTTGTGGTTTTTTTTTAAACAATTGACCATAGCAAAAAATCAGTTCCTATATCCATTCAAATTCTATACAACTTCACAAACACATTTAAATCTGTCGTAAAAAAACTAGGTCCAAAAATTTATTTGCTTCTTCGTATCCATGGCTCACTTTACATCGAGTAAGGGTGACGTGAAATAACGCCAAACGAAATAAAGCCGAAATTCAAAAATTTGGTCTTATTACGTTTTCAAAAACGAAATAAGACCAAATTTTAAATTTGGTTTTATTTCATTTATGAATCTGAAATAAGACCAGTTTGGCTTTATTTCGTTTTCAACTTATTTCATATTTTCAAATATCTAATTCTGCCCAAACTGAAATTTTTTTCCTGACATGAGGAGGCTAATGAAAAGAAGTTTAATGGTAGGATAAATTCAAAGTTTCCAGATAATTTAAATGCAAAAGAAACTTTGCATACAACCAACCTCGCACCCACCCCAAATCCTATAGTGAGCCCAAGCAGGAGGGTTGCAGGGGGGCAGCATGTCCCCCCAAACATACCTCACTGTTTATTCGCGAACTTTTAAGTTTCACAAACCTAATAAAACCCCTCCTTTATTTGGTTTTTGAAATTTTAAAATTCACGAATAAACAGTGAGGTACGTATGGGGAGGGGCATGCTGCCCCCCTGCAACCCCCCTGCTTGGGCTCGCTATAGGATTTGGAGTGGGTGCGAGGTTGGGTGAATGAAAAGTTTCTTTTGCATTTAAAGAACCTGTATTTAATGAAATAACGATTCTCAAGACATATTTGGCCTTAATTCTATTTTCGCATTGCAATAAGGCCGAAAAACTGGTTGAGATAGATTTGGTTTTATTTCAATTATTTTTTTGGTGTTATTTCCATCGGGCATAAGAAATAAAACCAAATTGGCGTTATTTCGTTTTTGAGATGTAAATAAGGCCAAATTCAAAATTTGGCTATATTTCGTTTGGCGTTATTTCACGTCACCTCGAGTAAAACAGTTAACCAATTTTCTTCAAACTTTATGCATATTTTTGTAAGAATATGTTCATAAATATTTTAATTTTGAAGAAAATCGGTTAACTCGGTTGGGCTCTAGCTTGATGTAAAATGGACGTGAGTTATCCTTTGTTCCAAACACCACAGAAGAATAACTTACGACTAGACCGCACGTACATACTTGCACTTATGTTCAAGCTGCTTGGAACTTAAGAACTTTGGAAAATGGCAAAGTAATTACAGAAAGAACTATAGAAACAAAGCATTGAAATATTGAATATTCCAAACAAATAATTATTCTTACCAAATCCAAAATTTCTTTGTTTTCAAAATTTTGATTTGCAATATTATTAACATCTTAAAAGTTCTTTTAAAAAGTTTGAATGATAATGAGAAAATCAAATACGTGTCCAAATTTTCAGTTTTGAATAAGAAATCGTTTTTGAGATAAAAAATTGGGACAATTGCTCCAAAAGGGGGACGTATGGTAACCTACGTTAGAGCCGTTTTTCAGATGTAAGAGTTTTTCCTAAACGGTTGTATTGCAAGTACCGTTATTTTGAACCAAAACCTCTAAGGAATCACCAAAAAATCTTAACTTAAAAATTTGAAGAAATCGTTTCAGTGGTTTGGGCTCAGGACGAGGTAGAAATAGACAGACAGAATTGTGCCATACACTTTTGGGGTTCTCTATCATCGTAATGACATATTTGATTATTAGATACCTCAAGTTTTTTTGTCTGCACGCTCGTGTCATATGAAATATGAAAAAATGTGGGAAATATTTCAAAACTCAATTACTGGACAGTTACTACGTTTATATGCAAGAAATAGAAAAATCGATTTGGATTTTCAAGGTAGAGGTAGCAAGGTTTGACTCAATTCCACTGACCGTGTACGATCCCGATGGACCAAGCCGTTTTCAAATCATATCATATATGTTTTCGTCTTGTAAATGGAAAATTGGAAAGTTTTTTTTCTAAGGAAAACCAAGAAGTTAACCTTCTTTATGAAATTTTCTAGAGATGGGGTCAGAAAAGTCGCAAGATTTCTTAAAAAGGGTAAAAAGAGCTAGCTTTTTAAAAAGTCGTCTCATGGTCGCATGAGGCAATAAAAGGGGTCAAAATGCGACTAAAGTCGCACAGCGGCAACCGTGGTTGTGACAGTATGCACAGGTATTACTGTTTTGAAAAAAGCTCGCCCGTAAGCCTTGTATTGACAATTTTTGTTTGACAGAGTATTGTAAACAGGAAGAACCGAATGCAATTTAAATTTAATTTTGTGATAGGTCAGTAGCAACATCTTAGCATAAACTTAAAGCGTTTTTATTTCTACTCACCGATAAATGCACCTAGCACTTGAAACCACTTTATTTACACAATAATTTGCAATAAAACGGAAAACAGCTACCCACATAATTGCAGTTACGTCTATTCGTGAGAAACTTTTTACCTAAAATTGCAGTTATGCCAACTATGTCATAACGCATTGTACCATGTTCCAGCCATTTTTCAGGGAATCTAATGATGTAGAAATATGCAATTAAGTTAACCAAGCACATATATGCCCAAATCTCAAAAACGACAATTTGCGAGTTACGTCACTTCGTGAGATGAGGGACGATATAAGAGAACCATTGAAGAATGCATTGCAGCCAAAAGTGCTTCATTGCATAACTGCATTCTTAGAACTTTGATTTATCTAGGAATTTTGGCAATAAAGCATAATGTTGACTACAAAGTATGCATCGGATGGAATGCATGTAAGTAAGCTGACGTTTCAGTCGAAAAAACATGAATCGGATGCGATGAACATATACGTTGGTTTCTCCAACACCTACGTAAAGGGTTTGGAAGTGACTATATGCAAAGGTAAATTGGTCACGTAGCGAATACTCACAGCATACATACTTAAAGCAATTAACATAAGCGTTTTAATTTTGTATTCGGTTCTGCACATCTCTCATAATTAGTGCAAATGGTGGATCCAGAAGTCCGTTAACTTGTCAAATGTAAATATTTGTTGTTTTGTTCACGAACCTATAATTTGAAAATGTCTTGAAGAGACATTTTAAATTACTATCACTTTCAAATTTGCAAACCTGCGTAACATAAATTACCGTAGATTTGTGTACTGTGGCGAATACTTACTTTTTATAGTGGTTGGTTTTCAGTAAAGCACAGGGAGTAATTGAATCGGTCATTTCAAAAACCACTTAAGTCACATTTTTTTCAAAATTCTTTTTTTGCTGTAAATGCTTCCTTAAACGTAGATGCATATTCTGAGAATAAATAACGTCGGTCCAAACATTCCTTCCCCTCCAAATGATACCCCACAATAAACGTTCCATGCAAAACAACGTTAGTCAACTGACTTAAGTGGTTTTTGCAAGCACTACTAGATGGTGGAAGTAGTTATATCTAGTTTTGCCTACGGGTTAAATATATTGAAACATGATAAATTAAAACATGTGACATGTTAAAATGTTAATATATTAATATTTAAGTAAAATTAAAAGAAAAAACTTTGATTTTGTTTAAATTGTTGTATACTGCTGACCCCGTTTCTTGCTAAAACAACGTAAGTCACCCGTTTCTTGCTAAAACAACGTATGTAAGTCAAGAACGGATTTGCAGACTTTTTTCATTATTAATATTGATAAACTGTGAATATTTTCTTACATTTCAATCCTTTTGAACTCTAATACTATATTGAGCCCAAAAGAGTCCTTTAAAAGTAGTTTATTTTTTAATTAAACTGTTTTTATTGATTCCTGAAAAATTCTAATTGTGTGACTTAAGTGGTTTTTGAAATGACCGATTCAATTATAAGTCGCAGCTATCAGCAACCGTAAGCAGACAAGGAAAAGACTTTGGTAGATTCATGTATTATGACAAGGGATCAACTGGTGATCTTAGTGTGTCAGTTTTATGCTGTCAGTCATATGTATAATGCAAATGTAGTATATAAAATCTTTTCATATAAAGCTAACAGCCACCTATGCCTAAGCTTACTAACAACACATTTTTTAAATTTTTACTTGCGATATATATAGGTTTTACATATGTATATGTACATGTATATGTATATGGCAAGTTATGCATTCGTAAAAGAAATTAACTCGAGATTTTGATCAAACTTGTCATTACTATGATAGGGAAGACGAAAAAAGTGGGTCTCACGATTCTGGTCTATCTGTCTGTCTATCTATTCGGCTACAGCCTAAATGGCTTAATTGATTTTCTTTAAACTTGTTACATAGTGGTTTCTGGTGATCCTGCCCAAATGTTTTTCTTATTTTTTTATAACTTAAAAGTACGGTAGGGTAGAGCGGGGCTAGTTGGACCAATTTTAAGTTCTCATAACCTTTTACAATTCATAACATAACAATGAAACTGAAATCCATACAAAGAATGAAACCTCAGTTTCTTTAATAAATTTGAAAAGTTGAAAGTATTATTATAGCAGAAGAATAAGATTACTTTAAATGCACCAAGTCCAACTGATCCAGTAGTTGGGGTAAGTTGGACCAAAGCTAAGAAAAATGGAAAAAGAAGCTCTATTAAGGACATAAACGCCGTTAGTTTTAACTTAATTTGATCACAAACTAAAAATTTATACGCATCACAATTTAAGATAACGAAAATGACCATATGGTGCAATGACCAGTAGATAATAGAGAATTTTACATGGGCCTGGGATTTCAGCAAGAATTGCATTGCACCCACTCTTCGTCGTCGGGTAAGGTCTCAGAATTTGCTCCCATACATATCGATAACACCATATAGCAATAATATTCTTCTTCTTCTTTGAAACCTTATGTGTTCAAAATTGTTCATACTATTTTTTTATTATAGAACAAGCAGCGGGGCATGTTAGTCCACCTGGTCCAACTTAACCCACACCTAGCTTCATGAATATATTCTGTCACTTTGAAAAAAACAGTTTGAATTTTACAATTTCAAAAATGGAATACAAAAATTCAATAACAGAACTCCCAAAATTACTGTTCTTGTTGAAATTTTTTTTTGAGTTCGCACGTTTTCATCAAGATGACTTAAAAAGAAACAAATTCGTTTTTCATACTTTCGTACCCAAAAAAGACAAATAAGCGCGTGGTTCTTCTTTGGCAGTAGAAATCCACCTTAAACCAATTTAGCACGTGTGATTTAGTAACTGTGCTTCATTCGTGGTCGTCTACATTTAGCTATTGTGGTTTCTGAGTTATTCACGTGGTCCAACTTGCCCCGTGGTCCAACTAGCCCCGCTCTACCCTACCTCTCAAACAATTTTTTTCAGCAACATTACAAACTCTTATTTTTCTCAAAAACGGATCAAAATTCAATAAATTTCTTTTATTGAAGGCAACCTTTGAATAGGTAACCACTTTTTATAAAATGATTTATTAATGGTACACATTTTTAATTTCGATTTTCTTCGAAACGGTATTTCTGATTTCAATATTTTTTTATACGGAAGTGTCAAGAAAATATAAATAGTTTTAGTTATCAAAATTTTCAAATTTTTAAAAAATGTTCAAAGCTTTTTTGTATGAAAATAAAATTTTTGCTGATTTTTATGAAACTCGGTATTTAAGAGTTTTTTAACACTTTCTAAATTATTTAGAGATAAAATTAAAACTTCATGAAGAAAAGTAATTGTTCCTTGTTAAAAAACCGTTAAGGAAAATATTTTGTTCTCCAAAACGGCTTCTACGATTTTTATAAATTATTTTGTATACGCTTAAATTAATACGAACTACAACCAAAAATTATAAAAAAATACATTAAGCAACTTTTAAAAGTACCTCTGATAGAACTTTTTTTTAATTTTGAATTTTCTCACTAAGCCGATCTAGATTATTTTTTTTTATGAAAATTTCAAATAAGATTAAAAAATAAAATAAATAAAAGTTTTTTATTTTAAAAAAAATTTCAAAAACGGGTTGTCAATTTTTTTTGAAATTTTGTTTTATATGCACATAAATATATACTTAAGATTTGCATACCAAAATTTGTCTGCTTTTCAAAATTCTGCTTTTCAAAATTCTATTTTACAAAATTCTGCCAATAATAAAAAGAAGGTTTGGAAAATATTAAAAAGCGCGCAATTTTTAATAATTGGCAGCCAATCGTGTTGCAAGATATTCCATGACATGACATGAATCTCTTTGAGATTGGAAGGAAGTGTTCCACTGAATTGTCTAACAATAAAGTTAAAAATCAATTTTTTTCTTATCCGTCTTTGAGAAAAACCAGAATTAGCAGAATTGTATTGCTTAAAATTTAACAGTACAGAATTCTGGAAAACAGAATTTTGAAAAGCAGAATTTCGAAAGACAGAACCGAAAAAAGTAGAGTTTTGAAAAATAGAATCTTCGTGCAAAAAACAGAATTTTGAAACCAGAATTTTGACCTACTCCCCTTAAAAAGCTGTCAAGATCTTGTTGAATAAGGGAAGAGTCGTGGTGTTGAGGAAAAGGTCTTGAAAGACTTGGTATTATCGGCGTACAGAAAGATAGAAGAATAATTGATGACCCTTTTAATATCGTTAATAGCGAGAATAAATAAAAGTGGGCTTGGGTGGCTGCCTTGGTGGACACCGGAGGTAGCTAAGAAGGGGCAAGAGGTGGCAGATCCATTTTAACAAAGATAGTTCAAACCCGAAAGTGGAGAGTTTGCAAAGAATAAGCTTATGGGAAATTTTGTCGAAGGCTTTGCTGAAATCGGTTGAGATAGCATCGACTTCGTAGCCTTTATCTAAGGCTGAGAGGGTGAAGGACACAAATTCAACAAGGCTAGTGGTTGTAGACTGGCATTTGAAGAGGAGATGAGAGATTTGCAGTGAAAACTTAAGGTTTCATACAAAATACTTTCGAAGAGTTTGTGTGAAAGCTTAGCAATGTTGTTAACATTGAAATAGGCAGAACTAGAAACAAAGGAGTCATCAGCAAAAGATTAGTTGAAGAATGTGGCAAAGAGATTGGCGATAGTGCTAGGATCACTCGAAGTTACATACATTATTGAAACAGAAAGTGGCTGGATAGCCATCGGATTTTCTTTTGTAGTTGACAAACTGAAAGAATGACTTAGGATCTTGGATTGCATTTCCGTTAGATAACGCTGGTAAGGGGAATATAGCTCGGTAAAATGGAGATAAGAACCAAAATTGTTAGAATAGTCTTATTTTTCGGGGGAATTTAATGTGAAAAGTTATTTCATCATATTTTGACAAGCAGATTTTAATGATATTTTCTTAGCAACAGTATACAAAAGCAAAAAAAAAATGATTACACGTTACTGTGTCCTCATATAATATGGGGTTTTCGGACCGCTTTTTCGAATTGAGGTTTTTTAACCTTAAAACGGCCGCGGGGTCTCAAAATTCAATTTTCCAAATGTCCCAATTACTTCTTAAGTTGGGTTTGTGTGTAAATGAAAATCCACACAAGTCCAGTGCTTGCTGCAAGTTATCAATTTATATTGAATAATTTTTGAATGAACAACAACAACTTGCGTGTGTTATAACTATTTCACGAGAGGCAATGGTTGAGAGTTCAAAAAATCTGCGTTATGATTCTCAATTAACTACCCTTCAAATAAAAAAAAAAAAAAATGTTGGGGTAGTTAAAACTACTGGGTCAGATTATACATTAATGCATTGACGGATGCACTATAACAGTTTCTGTTAATTCTTTCTTTTTTAATATATTAAAAAAATTTCCTTCCAGAAAAAAGAAAACAAAAGCTATACTGGTAACACCAATCGGTGATGGTTCTCTTGGACCAAGTTCTTAAATTTTCATCCAACATTGACTCCTCAATTCTTCATTTTAAAGAGCTCACATCACAAACAACCAGTTACGCGCACATAACTCGCAGAGAAACGCCCTGATTGTTCATCGCGATAGAGCGTTTTGCCCTTTGGCGGCTTAAAGTTAAATGCGGGCTCTTGGTTTGGTTGTTCATGATGCCAAAAATTGACGAACCTGTCAGCGAAATAAAAAGTGAATGTACCATAGCAACATGGAACAGATAAGACAGCTTATTGCTGCCGCTGCTTCATATCGGAACAGTGTGCCATTTTTCGGCACTGAGAACCCTAATAATAAAAAAAGATTCACATGAATAAGTAGAGTTGTACCTGCCTCCTTTTTTTCCCTGTCAAAAGGGGATTTCGGTAACCTGTCAGAACGATGTGTTACATCGGTATTTTATTTGCAATTTATGTGGAGTATTTTGGGTACAATAAATTGCAATGAACATGATTGGGGACATAATATGTATGTGCATATATGTATACCTACCTGACTTTTGGGCGACTTCTTTTTCGCCAGCTGATGGTCGCGCCGTGGGTGAACGAGTGTCATCGGTTTGTTTTTAATGACAAAGAACTTGAGGCGGAGCAATTTGTAAAGTAGGGTGACGGGTCGTTAAGATTTTTTGGCACTTTTTTGTGAATAAAATGTATGTTATAGTGTCTAAGGGATTGCCCATCCAAGTGCTATATTTAGCTGACAGTTTTGAACTTTTTTTCAATACGGAAATGTGAATCACCCGCCCTGTCAGATGGGAACACTCTGTATAGAACTTCAAGATACATATCAACCTTCCTGAAATGTGTATGTGGATTGACAGATGAGATAAGCAGATGAATTTACAATCGGTTTTGTTGCAGGTCCTCTTGATCACTTGCAAGTGAGGCTATTAAAAGCAGCTTAATTTTTTTTTTTTATTTTGAATTCCAGTTAACCTGGCAGTTAAAGTTTATGCTTTATAAAACGATTGTAAAATGAGACCGTGAGAATGCTGGAAAGCACGTGGACTTTTAATGAGAATCAAATAAAAATTTTATTTTTGGAAACTCATGAAAGGTAAACCCTGGAATGCATTCTTGAATACCCCCGGCTCTAGCTTAAACTTTTTGTTATATTTTTACATATTTTTATCCTTCCTTGAAGTAGAGAGGTAAAAAGTGGTTCAAAATATATGTGGTTTGGAGTTTGGACACTCCAAATCATTTAAACTTAGAGCTTTGAAGAATTGAACCAGTTACGGGTATAACATAGACTTAAAATTTTTAATACGAGGTCAGCATGAATTTAAAATTTCGTCTGACAGTAGATCATAGTATTCCCCTTTCTTCCCCATATTATGAGTTTGATACACATTTTGTTCTTCTTGACAATGAAACATATAATTATTTTTGTCAAGGTTGTGACACTCACCACTTTATGAATCAATTGCCTAAAAACTCAATTTGTATTTACTATTGGCAATAATACTTACAGCCCTATTATTGACACGATTCAAAACTAGTTTTAACGTAAAACTAGTTCTATATAGTCCGGGAGCCCACCGTAAGATTACCTATCTCATCGCGGCCACGCAAAAATTGGATGCCAACCGATAGCTTTAGTCCAAACATTTACAAAACTGCTGGTCGGACAAGCTTTATTTGGTCGCAATGGTTAGAAAATTCACTTTTCAGGTTGCATTTTCCGTTAAATGTACCTATAATATAAGCAACTTATATAAATGGGGTATCAAATGAAAGCAATGACTGTCCCCTACACCAGCGGTTCCCAAAGTGTGTTCCGCGGAACCCTGGGGTTCCGTGGGAGAGTTTTCAGGGTTCCACAAATTTCTTGAAGTATAAACAGTAAAATACAAACAATAAAAGAAAAATAATTACAAATTTCCACAAAAAAAATTGAACAAATTTTTATTTTGAAGCTTACATTATATTTTTTAATCGAAGTGTGAACTTCAAGGTCATAAACTGTTTCATGAGTAAACACATCATTAATTGGGGAAAATGTATTTATATATGCAGCAATGGTGGGAAAGGTTAGAGGGGTTGTTTCAAATATTAAAAACTTTGCTCCTAGAAATACCAGCAGTCATTGTATTTTCCATCGTTATGCACTTGAAAAGAATGCCAAATGATTTTAAAAAAAGTTCTCTGTGAAGCTGTGGAAATAGTAAATTTTGTTAAGAGTCGTCCTCTCCATTCGAGATTGTTTAAATTAGTGTGTAAAGATATGGGCAGTTAGTACGAATCGCTTCTTCTTCATGCTGAAATTCGATGGTTTTCCAGATGGAAAGCTTTATCCAGGTTATTTTAACTTCGTGATGAGTTTAATGTGTTCAAACTGGAAAACAAATTGTCCTCAACTGCAAACCTCTTCGATTTATTGCATGATGAAGAGCAATGGATTACAAAATTAGCTTATCTTGAAGACATTTTCGAGAAGATCAACGAAAACTGCTACAGCTCTGGAGGAAAAATCAATTACAGTATTTTTGCGAGAGACAAACTGGCAGCTTTGAAAAAAAAATTTATTTCTAGCTTTGCGACCAAATTGTGGGGTAGTTTTGATATTTTCCTTCCTGTATGTTTTCGGGGGTGCTGAATCCGAATCTGAGGTTTGCCAACAAAATTTCGTGACGCAGCATGGACAAAAACGCAAAAAATTATGCAAAAATGCATTTCTTGGGAATTTTTCACGAATGACTCGAAAATTACATCAAAGTACCATTGAATGTATATACAATTTTAAATATATCTCTATCCAAAGTTTTTTCCATTTGGACTCAAGCGCTAATCGAAAATTGACGTAACTTTACTGTTTTCGAAAATCTACTCCAAAGCGCTAAGAAATAACTTTGTGAAAAATCCCACAATTTGCCCTTTTGAGCTCAAATTGGCTGAATTTTTCGAATTAGGTAGTAGAATGAAAACCATAGATTTCTCGAAGGCGAATGGAGGTAATTGAAAGTTTCAAATAGAAAGCAAAGTTGAAGCAAAATGTTCACACTTCAGAATGACCATAAACATTTTTTCGAAAAAAATTACCTCCCCAACTTTGTATACAAAATGCATTTATTTTTAATTTTTAGATTTGAATATCTCAAAAACGTGACGTGATAGAGCAATTTCAAGGCCAGATTTGAACTCAGCGCCTCAAAGACCATCAGAATAATATATCTTGGTTCATGTTACAGACAAAAATTCAAATTTTGCCACACAAAGTAATTTCTTAGCGCTTTCGAGTGGATTTTCGAAAACAGTAAAAATACATCAATTTTCGACTAGCGCTTGAGTCCAAATGGGTTGTCGCAGAAAAAAACCTTGAATAGGGTTAATTGGAAATTGTGTATGCTTTCAATGGTAGCTTGATTTAATTTTCGAATAGTTGGTATAAGTGAAAAAATAAAATAAATGCATTTTTGCATCATTTTTTGCATCTTTTCCATGTTGCGTCATGAAATTTTGTTGGATTTGGATTCAGGACCCTTGAAAACATAAAGGTGCGAACAAATCAAAACTACCCCACAATTTGCATGGTAAAATTACAATATGACTGGAATGTGTACAAAAGAAAAATTTTGAGTGTCTTCCAGTTTTACATGAATTCTTGCAAGAAAACTTGCTTGAACTCGGAGCAGATATTAGCAATGTTATTGCTCTCCATTTGGTTAGTCTCGAAAGATCCATGCTGGATTACTTTCCAGATACAAATACTGACATCGAGTGGGTACAAAATCCATTTCTAATTAAAACTGTCAAGCCTATGACCCCGAGTATACAGGAATACGAGTCCCTGATAGATCTGCAGAGCTCCTCTTCATCAAAATTTGTATTTGATTCTGTATCATTAAACGAATTTTGGATTTTTATTAAAGATAGAACTATAATAGTCGGAAGGGAATTGAAGCTAATGTCAAAAACCAATGAAAAGTAGCTTTCCGTACCATCAGAAGGGGAACGCATCCATAATGTTATTATCATCTATCTCTTTTTGGCATTCCTATTTCACCAAATGTCAGTTTTACTTAAGTAACCAAAGTTGAACGAAACTTGACGAAACCTTCCACTCCGCCATTATAGCCGCGTCATATGCTTTCTGTGCATTCGCTTGTTTTCTTCCGACCACTTAAGTGCCCCTCCGAGCATTATAGTTCTAGCTTAAGAATGAATTCCCTGAGCTTGCCAAGAAAGCTATATTAAATTTGGTACCTTTTGTTACAACGTACCGCTGCGCCGTGAAGTAGGCTTTTCAGCGTATACTTACACAAAAACTAAATACAGATCGAGACTGGGCGCTGCCAGATATGCGAATAAGACTTTCGGACGTAGAAGTTAGTTTAAAAACAATTATAAATCAAACAATGAAACAGATTCATTCCTCACACTAAATAAAAATTGATTTTGAAATGTGTTGTTTTTCATTTTTTACTATTGTCAGGAAGGGGTTCCGAAATATATTTGGGCATTGTTTAGGGTTCCACAGCTTAAAAAGTTTGGGAACCACTGCCCTACACGATACTATTGGTTGGACTGACTTTTTTTGGCTGTTACGACGAGTCCGATTATTTAAAAAAAAGGTCTTTTTTTAACACTGATGCGTCTTACATCAGGGAAAACTGAGTAAAATCATTTCAAATGGTTAGGAAAGTGGCCTTAACCACTTTTTTTTTTCATTTTCATCTAAGGATGCACAAAATCTCTAATTTTAGAAAAGTGGTCGGACTCGTGGCTACAGCCAAGAAAAAACTGTCCGACCATTGCTATCGTGTAGAGGACAGTCCTAGAGCTTTCATTTGATACCCCATTTATATAAGTTACTTAGATTATAGGTACATTTAGCGGAAAATGCAACCTGAAAAGTGCATTTTCTAACCATTGCGACCAGATAAAGCTTGTCCGACCAGCAGTTTTGTAAATGTTTGGACTAAAGCTATCGGTTGGCATCCAATTTTTGCGTTGCCGCGATGAGATAGGTAATCTTACGGTGGGCTCCCAGACTATATAGATAGAACTAGTTTTACGTTAAAACTAGTTTTGAATCGTGTCAATAATAGGGCTGTTAGAGTTGTGATAAGGGAAAATAACTATCTACTGATTCTCAAATTGAGGGACATTTAATTAATAAAAATATATGGGTTTAAACTTTATAACATAAAATTACTTTTGGATTTGGAGACATATTCTGCTATAATAGGCTATTGAATAGACCGGAAAATAAGGGCTGTAAAGGAACAATTACGTGCAAGGGTTTTTATAATTGAATATGTGTGTTTGGTCCAAAAGCATGCTTGAAACCGGAAACGTTAATAAATTCATCCATGCGTTTCTAGCAGAATGGTTACACTGGCCACTTTTCAAAATTGTTTGTATAACTAGAAAACTGAGCCAAATTTGACAATTTTACAATTAAAACTTTTTATTCTATTGAAATGGATTATTCAAAAAATTGTATAAACAAATTAAGAAGGAAAAGTAAACAAAAATCAACCTAAAAGAAATAAAAAATCAAGGTCTTCTAAATCTTTTAATGAAGTGCGCATAACTTTTTTTGAAGCAACGATAGGGCCAGGATATAGACAAAAGAAAGTAGAGACTAAAAGCTTAAACATGGCATGTTCAAAAAGTATTTTTTTTTTTCAAAATTGACAGAGTTATGCCTATTTAAACTTTACCATTTCTTTTAATTTTTTGCAGTTTTGGCCAGGAACCCCCTTTTTTAATATGGCAAATTTCTGATTCGTAAAAGTATTCGAAATCAAGATTTTGAACAGACGACTAGAGAGAATATTTAAAAAGTATGTAAGATCGCAATTTTGTTTTTCAGCCCTTTTTAATGCTTTCAGGAAGAACCTTTAAAATATGTAAGTAATTATAGAAAAAAAATATAAAAATATAAAAAGCATTTATGCATATAATTTTTTAATCCTATAAGCAACTATTTTTGTTGTCTTTGGGAGAAACAAAAAACGGGAAGCCACTGAAAAAGGTTCCTTTTTCAAAAACCTTTTGTTTATTTTGAATATACTAAAAATGGCTCAGCTGTGCCACCTAAAAACAGAAAGTCAGTGGCTTCCCGTTTTTTTTTTTCTTTCAAATGCGACTCAAAATCAATCATGAGGATATGTTCAGAAGATTCTTACGGTTATTACGGCTAGTTTAAACATAAAAATATTGACGGTTTCTAAAACGTTGCCATTCTATCACATATTCCAAATAAACCAATTTTTTTGAAAAAGGATATTTTTTAGTTGCTTCCCGATTTTGTTTTTCCCAAGAGCGACTCAAAACTAATGATGAGGATACGTTCAGGAAACCATTACGCATAAACTATGAATTGCATGTACCTAGTGATTTGGAAAAATTTGCTAAAAACACCCTAATAATCTAATATATCTATTCAAACAAAATTTATAATATGTATAGTTGAAGCGGTTTACTTAAAACTACTTTTTCATACATAGATAAAATTCTGGCAACATTTTTGGAGTTTTGAGTATATTAAAATATATTTATAAATCAAATCTCAAAAAAAAAATTCTAAAACTCTTTTTTGAAATATTGATTTTTCAAAAAAAAAAAAAACAATTTATTATTTTTTTAAAATCCAAAACTAATTTTTTTCAAAATTTTGATATGCTAAATTATTGAAATTTTAAGAAGCTTTTGCATAAAATGTTTAACTGAAATCTGTAGAGCTGTTAATGCGAAAATCTAAAACCAATAAACCCGTTATTTTTTTTTAACAAAAAATAGGTACACCATACAATAATAGATACACTGATTTTTTTTCAAAATTTTAAGAGCCGTTCTTTAAATTAATTCTCTTCCTTAGGGGTTTTATGGAAAGTACCGTTGTTTTTGGAGCTTAGAAAAATTCAATTTTCCCTCTGGAGAATTAAAAAAAGGATTAAGTTCAAATTTTGAAGAAGATCTCATTGGCTTAGGCTGATGTAGATCCAGATACCAACAGACAAACAGACGATTTTTTTTCTCGAATACAAAACCTTCCCTTTAGTACCTTCATATATCGCAAGTAAAAATAGGCTCTTGGGTAAAAATAGTGATAAGAAATCGTAAAGTTTGAATGGCTATATCCTTGTCAGTTTTCAATTAGTATGGTATTTTTTACATTTCATATTAAGGCCCTAACTCTACTTTATTTTGTTTAGGTATGTCTTGAATGAAGTTATAGGTACGCGATCTAGAAAACAAAATTAAAAATCTTTTATTTTTCGATTTTTTACTTGGGAAGTTACGCACTCGTAAAAAAAACTTGAACTCAAGATTTTGATCAGACTTGTCATTGCAATGATAGGGAAGACGAAAAAAGTGGGTCTCACAATTCTGTACTGTCTGTGTGTTTGTATCTGGATCTACAGCCTTAACCAATGAAGCTAATTTCTTAAAATTTTGAACTTGAGGTTTTTTTGTAACTCTCCAGAGGGGAAATTGATTTTTTTGTAGCTCCAAAATTAACGGTACTAGCCATACAACCGTTAAAGAAAAGCTTATTTAACTCAAAAACGGCTCCAACGATGTTGATAAAAAAGTGTGTTATTGTAGGCATGTTGTACATTTTGGTTGACAGAAAAAACTACCAAAAACTGTTATTAACGCGGAACCTGCCATATAACGGTTTTTTTGATTTTCGATTTTCTCATTAACGGCTTGACGGATTTCAATCAAAATTTTTATGAAAAAGCTTGGCAGGATTTTTATTTTTCAGTGCGAAATAGTGATTACAGTGATGTCACTGTAATATTTGAATTTGCGAAATTTTGATTTGCGAGTTTTAAGTTGTTGACAGTTGCAAAATTTATGGTGCGCGATATAATATTATCAAAAGCTAGGTATAATTGTGGTTGAGAGATTATGAAAAACACGATTATCAACTAGCGAGAATTCTTTTTTTGAGATTAAAACAAAAAAAATCCAGGGAAATTTTTCAATATTTTTACGAGTATTTTTCCAGAAACATTTTATTTATTAAGGATATGAAACTATTATGAAAGAAAACAGTTATGACTATGGTGACCAGATCCAAGCCCACGAAAAAGAGGACACCTTCAAAAATTTCAAATAAAAAATTGAAAAAATATTAATCAATTGTCGTTCATTTACACTTTTTTGTTTACACATTGGATATTTTTCTGCAGTTCTTCATTAAACGTACATTCATTTCTTTTCACATGATAAACAAAACATAAAAAAAACTTTGCGTTATATTAAATAAAAAAAAGATGTATGGACTGAACTGTCAAATGAGTGGTTATTTTTATTTTCAAACACGTGACAGTATGAAAAAAAAGATGGCGTTGTGTTCGGAAGTGAATGAGTACAGGTACAAATATATTCTAGGTCGTGTTCACACTAGAATGATGAAGAAATTTTTTTATTTGGTGTTGAATAATGTTTTTTTGTAGTTTTGTGATGTCGACAAATTTAGTTACATAACTGAGAACACCAAACAAGAGGACAAATTGCATGTTCTTTTTCAAAGAGATGCCGGATATTTCTTTAAAAAGCAAAAGGACATGTCCTCTTGAAAGATGACATCTATAGTCACCCTACTCATGACATGATAGGAAAAAAGTCATGATAGAAAACAGTCATGATAGAAAACAGTCAAGATAGAAATCAGTCATGATAGAAAACAGTCCTGGTAGAAATCAGTCATGATAGAAATCAGTCATGATAGAAAACAGTCATATGATAGAAAGCAATCATGATAGAAAACAGTCATGAAGGAAAACAGTTCTGATTCTGATAGAAAACAGTCATGTTAGAAATTCTTTTTAGTTTGCTTCCACCCCTTTTGATTTTGCATCCGCCCACTTCTGACGGCAGAAGTTAACGAAAACTAAACGAAAAGTACCAAATCGCAATTGTGTGCGCTTGATATGAATTAACTGTTTTCGCTCGGTTTCGTACGACCACTTACGTTGGCTTCCGACTAATTTAGTTCAGCCTTTTAGCGTTATCTTAGTTTCGTTGAAGCAGAAGGGGTTATTTTGCTTAAAAAATGCCCAAGCTAAATGTAAGCTGTCGTTTTTATTTTTTTTTTATTTAATCATTAATTAATTTTTGGTCAATTTTTCCAAAACTTTCCGTCGTGATCTTTGTGTAAGAACATAAAAACATAATATGCGCCCAAGAATCATTTTTTATAAAGGCATTGACGCATATACTTATGGAAAAACACAACAACTTCCTGTCAGAAAAGGAGGAAGCTCTATCTACGACTCGAAGCCGTCCTGCACTTTGCACTACGAAATTTTACTTCCTAAAATATTCTTGGTAAACACGATGTTTAGCTCATCCATAGAAAGAACGGATGGTTATCAGAAAATCTTGAGAAAACAACTGTGATAAATTTGAGTTTGTATCAAAATAAAATAAGAAGTCGTTTATAAATTAAAAAAATAATTTATTTCGAAAATGGCTCCTTAAAAAAAAATCATTGCAATTTGTTTTCATTAATACTCGATACAACATCAACTGACTCTTCATCTGGTAAAATTCTCCTCTCAACCAAAGAACGTGGCAGTTGGGGGCGATGTTTTGAGATTCCAGCTTTGAAAATAAAAACGAGATTAAGAAAATTGAAATTCTTGAAAAACAAAATTTCTTACATGAATCTAGTCGGTATCCATAATGGTCGGCTGTGTAAAACACTGTCAAATATCCCTTTCCAGGAAGTCTGTATGAATAGAATCCTCTTACAACTAGGCTTTTCTTGTGATGGAAATAGATGAAGTAACCTCTTTCATATCGAACAGTTTCATCGGGCAATTCATACCTGTTCAAAATATTTGATAAACCAAAAGGATTTCCCAAGAAGAGAATTGAATTTTTTTACCTGAATTCGTAACTGCCATCGGGAAATCTATGGTTGAACTGGTCAAAAGCTGGGATCGCAAGAGGCGGTGTAGGTTTTAGAGATGGATTGAAAATTTGATTATGATGGGTGGGATGCGGTTGTTGTTGCTGTTGAACCGGTTGCTTTGATGGCTGAGGCTTATTCTGGTTTGTGAATGGAGGCTTAGATTGAGGTGGATTCTGAGGTCTGCCCTGTGTTGGATATGGTGGTGTGTACTGAGGTGGGTAATACGGGGTGTACTCCGAAGGATACTCCGATGTATAGTGTGGGCTTTGTGGTGTTGGATGCTGGGGTTGCACATGATGCCTGTTATTCCAGTCGGTTTCTGCAAGACTTCCTTGAATCCAAGAAGGCTTTGTGGTTTGAGTACCAGCGAAAGGGCCGGCAAAGGCCAAAAGAATAAAACAAATATATCTGAGATACATTTCACCTGTGTGAACTTCAAATGCTAATGATGACTTCTGATCTTATGTTTGAAGCTTTTATACCGGTTTATTGAAGTTTCTTTCAGCTGATGTAGATATGTGTATGAACTTTTCTTGGCTAATCTGCGGCAAATCTCACAAAAACTCAAGAGAGAGTCACCTTCATGAAATTCCTTAATCCAGAACACACAAAATACCAAATTTATTTGATCTTCCCTCCCTTACAGTCACCATAAAGCCAAAAGAACAATGAATTCGCTCCGAGATTGATGTCACACTTCGAAACGTAAAATTGCTTTGGGTTTGCACATACAAATCTGTGTCAGTCCAAATGAAATTTTATTTTTTTTGCTAAACTGAGATGTCGTTAATAAGATAATTCGAATTCTCGAATAAGAGGAAAACGCTGTTAAGTGAAATTATTCGTACATCCATATACCTACATTGTGTATCAACTCATACTCATTTTGTACATGATTTCATATTTTTATTGTTTTTATTGCCCATTGTGTGTGTTTTATATTTTGCTTTTGCAAATTTAAGTATATGACGTGAAAGTCATTCAGAATATTGGTAGGTTAGGTAGGAACCTAAATAAAAAACTGTAAAATCTTGGTGATGACACAATACTCAGGGTCACTAACAATCTGATGAGGATGACAGTGACGAATCGATTTGTGTAGCAAGAAATAAACTCATTAGCACGAAACTAAATTAAAGTTAAAGCACAATTCTAGGTTGGACTTTCTTGCTCTAGTAGCGAAAATCGCCATCAAATATGCAAACCTTCATATTTATAATGTGCAAATATACATAATGTAGATTATACGTGTACATTGTCATTTAGGTCGAGTGGCTGCCAAAAAGAATGCCGATACTTTTATACAAAAAATGGGGAACACAAATCCTTCCTTTCTCATACCATACAGTTTTTGCAAAAATATAACTATTCGTAAGGCTCGAAATCTGGTTATTACCCTCACACGTTTTTTAATTTTGTTTTTAGAACCAAAAAAAACGAGAGTCCATATATCTATATTTTTTAGTAATTTTTTAGCAAATTTCCTTACATAAAAATTAATTTAAAAAAGTGGCTACCTTTTTTAGGAAAACCGTTTTTCAAAAAATGATTCTTAATGGTTCCTCTCAAAGAACCATTTTTGATATTCAATTTTCATGGAAATGGTATGACTAAGTTTAATACATTTTCTATTATGCACTAAAAGCTTCTAGGAAATTAAAATTGTATTGTGTTCTAAAATTAAAAAAAAAAAAATATTTTTTGGATTTCTTAAAAATATTCTTAAATTTCTTTCGAAAGTCCAATACCTATTCCGAAAACAAAATTAACGTTTTTTTTTAACGTCGGACGTCGAAAAGTCTTTTTTAATACTTTCTAGAATATTTAAAGAAACAAATTTTATTTTATGATAAAATAACGGTACCTTCCCTACAAATATTAAAAAACCGTTAATGACATTAATTTTTTTTCTCTAAAAATGGCTTTTACGATTTTTATAAAAATTTTTCTCTATGCTAAAATTACTGCGATCTACTACCAAAAATTATATAAATTTATATTTAGCAATTATTAATAAATAAAATGCACGACTGGGTCGCACGTACCTGCTCCTATGTTCAAGACACTGCGGGTTTAAGAACATTGTATATAAAAACATGGATATTATGAGAGAAAATGTAGAGAAGCATGAAATACTACATTAAAATTGGCTAAAACAACTCTTTCGATAGTTTGAGGCGGAAAAAAAGAATGCCATCTTAATTCTTGGTTGAATATGATTGTATGGGAACAAAATTTGAAATCGTTGGAGCGGTTTTTTAAAAAACTAATTTTTTATATATAAAATTCTTACAACATTTTTAAAAACAAATTTTGGTATACAAATCTAAAGTAGATATATATTTATGTGTATATAAAAACAAAATTTGAAAAAAAAAATTGTCAACACGTTTTTGAGATATCGAATTTTCAAAAAAAAAAAAATTGAAACTTTTTTTTAATTCCAAAAACTTTTTTTTGAAAATTTTGTTATGCAATATTATTAAATCTAATCAGAAATTTGTTCATAAAAAAATTCACCTAAATCCGTTTAGCCGATAACGAGAAAATTTAAAATAAAAAATACGCTCTATGACAGGTAGGGTAGAAGGTGGACCCTCTGCCATAGGGGGACCTTTGCCAATCGAACTTTTATGTCGAACGAACAAAATGTAAAATATCGAAAAATTGATTTTTATTGCATATCCCTATGTACAAACTTCTGAGAAAGTTTGGCAGTTCTCCGCTAGACACCAACTGAGTTGGAGGTGTGTGTTGTTTTTTCAAGTGCCAGAGTATAAATTACGAGGTAAGCAATCTTTGTTAATTTCTATGTTTTTTCTCATTCAATATCTTTTCGCTTCAAATATCTCTTGCTAGTATATTTTTTGTGGTAAATACTAGTTTTGATTTACTTAATTGCTTACAAGAAAAAAAGTTATAAGTAAATTTTCAAAAAAACAGCTAGTGTGGAGCCTTTGCTGGTTATTAGTGGGTAGGTTTTCCTGGCAAAGGCACCCCATGACAGACGTGGCTCTGCCATTGGCAAAGGCATCCCATGAAAATGCAATAAAAAGTCTGAATTATAAACATTTAAGTTACTTTTAATATAATTGAATTAATAAATATGTTTTGTTGCGTTATTTAAATGATAAGTATTGTATTTGTATTTACTGTCTTTGATATTTAGGTACCTGGCAAACGTACCCCACCCACATGGCAAAGCAATTGCACCTATTGCCCCCCCCTCCCCCCGCCCTGTATCCGCGCTTGTGGGAAAACACCCCTACCAGGGAGGCAAAAATTTGAAGAAGATCGATCGAACCGTTTAGGCTGTAGACGAACAGACAGACAGACCGACAGACAGACAGACAGAATTGTGCCACCCACTTTTTTGGTGTTCTCTATCATCGTAATTTATCATGTTTGATTGTTATCTCAAAAAAAAATTTTTCCACGAATCCAAAACTTGCCTTATAGTACCTACATAATATCGCAAGTAAAAAATGGTGGATGAGAGGTATCCAACTTTTTTTTATTCTGAACCAATTAGCGGCTGAATGTATTTTAAATATTTTTTTTATATATATGTAGGTACATATAATTTCAGATAAGATTTAATAATATTGCATGTCAAAATTTTGAAAAAACAAAATTTTAATTTTCGAAAAAAGTTTCAAATCTTTTTTTTTTTTTAATTCGATAACCAAAAACCAGGTTGACAATTTTTTTGAAATTTGGTTTCACATAAATAAATATGTATGTACTTAAGATTTGCATACCAAAATTCGCCCTTAAAATGTTTAAAGAATTTGATATATAAAAAAATATTTTTTTTTAAAGAACCGCTCAAACGATTAATTTATTTTCGGCCATTCAATTGAATTGAATTGAATTTCGAAAAAATCATATCTCTGAAAATTTAGAATGTTTTGGAAAAAAACTTATTATTGTGTCCTGCTATTTTAAAATTAATAAAATTTATTTAATTAATTTGTTCTCAACAACAAACTTTTGTTGGATCGTTTATATTCATTTTGAGTAAGTTGTCTTGGTAAGTTAGCTTTGCACTCATTTTTTTCCAAACCAAAAGAACAACTATTTTTTTATTTTGCTTATAACTAATTGTTGTGAATTAGCAAATAATGATTTTTTTTTTGTAATTTTAACTATGCCTGTGAGACCTTAGGTCTTTTTTGAAATGCAACCTGAATTGCAAGGCACTAGTTGGAAAGAGTAGGAGGATAGGAAAGATTGAGAGCATGGGGGAATATAGAAAAGCATGCTGACTAGAATGGGGCTCGATCCCACACCTCTAAGTTAGCAGTCAAGCACTACATCCACTGCACCATTGCCACCCGCAATTTAATACTTTAAACTTTAATACATTGCATTGTGTCCCAACCTTTTTTATATTTACTTACTTTACTTAACTTTAGATGGCGCTTACAGTCCAGGGTGGACTTCGGCCTTAACCAACAAGCCCATTCAGCCAGCTTGGTCCCTAGCTAGCTGCCATCAGATGGCATTTTGGCAGTGTTTCCACTGGTCTTCTGCAGATGATGCTGGTGGCGGGCTTGTTGAGAGATTAAGAGAAACGTGGTCTGCAAAAGTTCTGGCGATCTCTTGCGATTTTAACCTCGTGACGTTAAATCTTTTCACAGCATCTGCTCGTTATTGTGACGTCATGGATATCCGCATTCGTACTTGAGCTGCCACCAAGTAGTGATCCGAGTCTATGTTGGCACCGCGGAACGTTCGAACATCCAGGATACTGGAAGCATGTCTTGAGTCTATCGCAACATGATCAATCTGGTTGACGGTTCGTTGATCCGGAGACCGCCAGGTCCCTTTGTGTATATTGAGGTGTGGGAATCGAGTGCTTGCTATGATGACATTTCGCCCCGCCGCAAAGTCAATCAACCTGAGTCCGTTACCGGAAGTGCTGTCGTGCAGGCTGTGTCCTCCGACTATCGAACCAAAGATGCCCTCCTTTCCGATCTTGGCGTTGATATCACCAAGAATAATCTTGACGTCGTACTTAGGGCACCTATCATACGTATTCTCAAGGAGATCGTAGAATTCCTCCTTGGTTGAGTCATCTTTTTCTTCCGTTGGGGCATGGGCACAGATCAACGTAATGTTCTTGAATTTTGCTTTGATGTGGATTGTGACCAGGCGCTCGCTTACATTTCTGAAGCCTAAGACTTCTTGCCTAAGTCTTCCCCTTATCACAAAACCACAACCAAAAAGCCGCTGACCCTGCTACTTGCAGCACTCGCCGAAGTAGATGTCACACGATTTCATCCTTCGTATGCCCTCTCCATCTCATCGCACTTCCTGGATGGCTGTAATATCAGCCTTTAGCCTAACCAGGTTCTCCACTAGTTTGTTCGGCTGCACGTGGCCTGTTTAAGGTCCGGACATTCCACGTGCAGATCCGAAATTCGTTGTCCTTGTTTCGTTTGCTGGGGTCGTCAACATTGAAATCATAAATATTCGAGGCTTGTGGTTGTTGCGGAACCAGTTTGTTTTTCCGTGGTAGGGAAGTTACCCCGACGCACAACCCCCAACTTGGAGGAACAGACCCTTAGTATAACTCCAAGGGTGGGGAGCCTGATAAACCGCTCCTTATAGGACTGAGCTACGAATATGTCGTAGTACCCCATATAAGGTGTTCACTAAGTATAGTTCAACCTAACTGGAAGTGTAGACGCCACCGTTGATTCCATCTGGAGAATTCTTCCACTGCCGCCTGGATACAGGAGAAGTGCCTTAGTGGCAACACTCCACACCCCCTCTCTCGTTTGCTGACCCCTAAAACCGTCCATAGGGATTGAAACACCATCTTCAGTTAAAAGGTACTAGGCACCCGATGTTCACCACTTGGAGGTGAGAGTAGATGTTGATAGACAGAGGTTCGCTTTGAAAAAAAGCTTTTGGAGGCTTGTGTCCTCTTGAATGCACCATGGATACCCTTTGAACATCAACAACAACTGCATTTTTTAAAGTAAAACAACGTTCGCTGTGCTTCGCCTATGAAGAGTTACGTTCACATTATTTTGACAATAATTTATGGTAGTTCAATAATATATTCAAATTTACAGCTTTGGACCCTTTGTCCAAATGCGTTTTTTCCAGGTACAACAATTGGGCTCAGCAGTTAAATGTTGTTGTACAAGATACATAATTTTTAGTCGATGGATACCAACACGTATTAAAAGGGTACAACAATATTTAACTGATGAGTCCAGTTGTTGTACCTAGGCGAAACGCATTTGGACTAAGGGTCACGAAAACTTTAAATTTGAATTTATATATTCAAGAGTCCACAAAAACATAAGCAAAAATTAATTAATTTTCAATTATTTACGTTTTCATTCTTCTTCATATTCAATAATAAAAACCTTTGCACGTAATTGTTCTTTTTTCAAAGGTAGGTTTATTCAATTTCCAACTAGGGAATCAAAAAAAAAATATCTGTTCCAAATTTGAAGCAAATTGAGTTACCCATTTGGAATCTAGCTACGGAAGTGGATAGATTGGGGCATATTCATATTCAGTAACTAGCAAAAACTGGAGTTTTTCTAATGAAATTCCCATAGGATAAACTCCAGTTTTTCCTAAAAACATCTCAGCCAACATCTATAAATATGCCCCATTATGTATACCAATATGTGGACTCACAGATCACAGTTGAAAGTTCTTCAGTCAAGGGGTATACAAAAAACCCATTTTATTAAAATACTCAATATTTGGCTAAAGTTTCGAAATTTTTCCCCAAATTATTCACACGAAACCAATACTTGCCCTATATAGTTAGTAAGTACGGCAAGTTAAAATTAGCATGCACATTGTTAGCATTTTTTATACTTTTTTCTTAATTTATTATACTGTCGCTGTATTAATTAAACTACACCTTCAATGGTTAACCACGTCAAATGGAAAGAGGCAGACCAAAATATTTTGAATGTAAACAAATAATTATTCTTTAAGTTCATATAAAAGTTCGTATACATATACAAGAAGTACCTACACCCCAAACGTCCGCAAAAGTGATTCAGACGGTTCATTAAAACAGTTGATACTTAAAGATTTTAATAGCCTCGTTTTTAAAATCTGAACAAGCAAATTAGTTTCGTTGGTCAAAAAATGTATAAAACTGCAATTTAGTATCACTAAAAAAAAAACATAAGATAAAAGAAATAAAATGCACGAGTGGGCTCCTTACTTATAAGACAAACTGGCACTTTAAGAAAGTCCAAAATTATTGTTTCTAATTGCTACAATCTAACATGACATCTGCCCATGCTTTTAAGATCAATGTTTGGGTTTATTTTAAATTACATATTTGACTCATCAATAAGGTTACCATCTTTTGATTTTAATGTTAAAAACATGCTGGCCGAAATAAGTTGAATTTATATATTTTTTCATGCCACCAAGCGATAAGATAACCAGAGAATCCGGATGGATATCTAACATTATATTTCACTACATTTTTTACAAATACCGCACGCATTAATTTTCAATTTTTTGAAAACGTATCGATTGATTTAAACAATACACATAAAGTGCTTTTTGAACAAGTGCGATTCAAAAACTGTTTAAAATTCGTGTTACTGCCTGAACAGAATGCAAGACGGAGCTGCAAGAGTTGAACAATTTTTAACTTTTACTGCAGCATTTTTGACATCTACTGCAGCATTTTTGACATCTATTCCAGATGCGTCTTGCATTCTGTTCAGGCAGTTACACGGAACAACAAGTCTAGGAGAACTAAAAAAAAATATTTTGGCTCTTTTGAATAAATGGGATATTTCATAAACACACCGTTTCTGTAACTGAAACAACAAGAGTTCAAAAAATAGAGAATTGACTTGTTGAATGGTTGATAAATTTCAACCGAAGACGACGCGACGGTTCTGGACTTTTTGGAAGTTTACAACTTAGAAATAAAGACTTGCAGTGGTGTTTATCAAGTGATAAAATCGGGAAGATCATTTAGAATTTATTTAGTGGTCAAGAATTTAAGTCCATTTTTTTTTTTTGTATTCTTAGCCTAACAGTAATGATGACAATCGTATTCAAAGAAGGAATTTACTTTCAACAAGTCGAGGGAAATTTTTTCTATTAACAAATTGTTACGGACTTTATTATTATATAGAAATGATTTTCACTTGTTTAACAAACATATAGTTGACCAAGGCCCCTGGGGCCTATCATGACTATTAAAGTCTGGCCATCTAGAAATGAAACCGCATACTCCTTGAGCTGTAGGCGTTTTAATTAACTTCACGAACCATGTTTTTCCAATTTATGAATAATAAATCTTTGATGTATTATATTAAAAAACAATGTAAAGTACAATCAATCTTGTTATCTTCGAACTGACCTAAATAATTACGAACCAGTTAACTGATGTTCATCTCAAAAATCATACCAAGAAGACTATGGTCTTGATCAAAATCATCTACATACCATATCTACAACGCACTCAATCATCAATGACTCTCCTAAAGCACATCTGCTTAGCGCGTGAAAATATACCCGAACCAATCAATAAAATTGACGACATCACTAACAAGACCAAAATCGGTGCACTTTTTTTTTTATGTTTACCATAATTGATACACCCAGCCATGGCAATAAATAATTAAAATGAACAAGTAACTACACTAGCAGGCGTGGCGGTAGGTAAGATAAGACATACAAAATGAAGCGACCTCTAAAAATTAACGTGTGAAATTCAACGCCTTTACTGAAATTTAAAAATTAACACGAAGAGTTCAAATGTCACTTTTGATGCATGCCTGCAGCACGCAGCTAAAAAATTGTCCAGGAAAAAAACCGGTTCTCCCACAGATGGCTTGGGAATATTCTTCAGAAATCATCTCCGCAAAAGTTCCTTTTTACTTATATCAACCAACAACCACACCGCCAATCATTCAAAACATTTTTGCATGGTTAAGTTCTGGGGTGGATTTTTTAAAGTGATCGCCTCTGGGAAATTGGAAAACACCTATGTAGATACTAATAGGCTATTGATTATTGTAATATAAAAAGGAACTAAGACGTTCATGGGATTTTATTGAAAAAATCATCAAAGGGTTCATTGAAGATGAGAAAACCTTGGAGTGCTATTTAATTGGAGGGTGGATTTTTTAGAGGGGATGCAAAAGCATTCTTTTTGGTTTTTTGCATATAACTCGCAAACGGAGCCAAATTTCGAGATAATTCTGCGAAACCTTTTTTGTAGAGAAAATAATTTACCATCGAAACGGATTTTTGAAAATAAATTAAAAAAAATTTTTAGTTAGCTAAATTAAAAAAAAGCATTGCAAAAAATATGAAAACTCGCATTTTTTTTACATATTTGATTATAACTTTTTTACCAGCAGAAATAGGTATAGGCATTGTACCATAGAAAAGAAAGATCATCAAATTTCCTTTAAAATGAATTATTCAAAAAACGGTTTGGACAAAAATCGACCGAGACATAGTCTTTCCAACTAGGCTGATTTGAAGTTTCTAAAGATTTATAAATGGCATTTTTGGCTATTTTGATGGACTTGTTAGATTATACGCTCATACTGGGTGTATTAGTGAGTCATGACCAGTTAAGTCAAAAATAAATGTCAAATCTCAAATTTTTCACAGTTTTAGGGTTGCCATCTAGTTGTTTTCAAAATTAAGAATAATTGTCAAAATCAACACACTTGCTCTTACAAAGCCGGATTTTGAAAACATGTTAGCTTATACCTTCTCGAACATGAAAATTTTGTAGAAAAAGATAAGTTCTTAAATTACCTCTTATTTTTACAAAGGTAACCTCAAAAATGGCGAAAAACTATTAGTTCCCACTTTCTAAGGTCCAGTTGTTCAAACGTGGTAAAAATTTTGAGGCGTGGTTGAATAATTTTTAGGTGCAGGGAATTAACTTCACGGGAACTACCTTCACATGGGAATTAACTTCACCAATAGTGGGAATTTATTTCACTTTTTTGAAGTGAAATTACTTCCCACTGAAAGTGAGTAATAATTTCACTTTAATGTGCGTTTCTTTAAATCCAGATTCTTTAAATGCCAAAGAAACTTTGCATAAACCCAGCCTCGCACCTACCCCAAATCCTATAATGGGCCCAAGCAGGGGGTTGCAGGGGGCAGCATGCCCCCCAAACATACCTCACTGCTTAGTCGCCGTAATGCTTGCTGCTAGCACTGTATTTATGCTAGCAGCAAGCATTACGGCGAATAAACAGTGAGGTATGTATTTGTGCAAGCAGCAAGCATTACGGCGATTAAACAGTGAGGTATGTATGGGGGGGCATGCTGCCCCCATGCAACCCCCCTGCTTGGGCCCATTATAGAATTTGGGATAGGTGCGAGGCTGGGTGTATGCATGTTTCTTTTCCATTTAAAGAATCGGGATTTAAGGAAACACAATTTCACATTTTTGTAATTTCTATCATATCATAGGTGGGAAATAACTTCACACAATTTTCGGATGAAATTATTTCCCACCTTAAGGGGGAAATTACTTCTCAAAAAACAGGTGAAATTAATACCCACTAGTAGTGAAGTAAATTCCCATGTGAAGACAGTTCCCGTGAAGTTAATTCCCTGCACCAATTTGGCTATTTTTGGCGGATTTACAGAGGTTCAACGATGGTTCAAGGTTCAAGTCAATTTATTGTCTGAACCATCGTTGAACCTCAGTCCATTCGCCAAAGTTGGTGAGTTAAAATTTCTATGCCACGAGAATTAGTTAACAAAAATATTGACATTTTTATTGATAGCCAGGCGGCAGTCAAAGCCATTACCTCATTTGTTACAAAGTCAAAACTGGTTGTTCGTTGTCGTGATGAGTTGAAACTACTCAGCGCATCAAATACAGTTACCCTTCGATGGGTCCCAGGACATTGTGACAAATACGGGAACGAAATGGCAGATGAATTGGACAAAACCAGATCATATCTTGACCTGAGCCAAACCAAATGCTCTTTTCTTATGCCACTAGAGCAAGAAAAAAGAAGAATTTGCCAGAGTTTCCTTAAAGTTGCCAACGACAGATGGTCGGCAATTGCTACCTGTCGTATTTCGAGGAACTTATGGCCGGATATTTCAAAAACTGAGTATTTACTCAAGCTAAGCAGGCCTCAACTCTCCCTATTGGTTGGAGTCTTAACAGGTCACAACACAATGGGAACCCACTTAAGCAAAATGGGCATCGGCTCATCTAATATATGTAGAAGGTGTCAGGATGAAGAGGCGGAGGAGGGCTCAATCCTCTGTGAATGCCCCAGCCTAGCCACAACTAGAAAGGCAGCCCTCGGAGAATACTTTTTTGACGAACTGGG
The DNA here is from genome assembly GCA_963921185.1 of Dasysyrphus tricinctus. NCBI lineage: Eukaryota > Metazoa > Arthropoda > Insecta > Diptera > Syrphidae > Dasysyrphus > Dasysyrphus tricinctus. The sequence continues at coordinate 56,418,244 of OY992532.1, read as the reverse complement.
CGAACGTCTCGTGTTCTCCACTAGGAAACATCCTTATATTGACTCAGAACTCAGGATGGTTCAGAAAGGCTCCCCATACCTATTATCATTGTGTCCTGTAACCCCGGCTGGGGCATAGGACACGGTCTGCATCCTTCACGGTCTGCTGCAAGGTACTTTAGCTGTGGCCACGTCTTTCTCTGAGATTCTGCTTCCGCTAAGACAGTTGATTTTAATGTTGTTCTTGGTCTTCCAACCCGCCGTGCACCCTGAGGATTCCAATATCAAAGGACTGCTTTGCAATTTCATCGTTTGGTTTCCTCAGTGTGTGACCAATCCAACGCCATTTACGCTTTCTTATGTCGACATCCAGCCGCTTTTGACTTGTCCTGCGCCACAATTCCTCATTTGATATTATTTGTGGCCAGTGAATCTTAAGGATGTAGCGAAGACAGCGATTCACAAAAGCTTGCAATTTCTTCGAAATGGTAGACGTGACTTTCCAGGTTTCACAAGCATGTAACAGCACGGATTTGACATTGGATTCGAAGAATCTCAACTTAGTGCGTAAGGAGATTTGACTGGATTTCCAAATTGGGGATAGAGTACAAAAGGCAGCACGAGCTTCATTTATTCTACTTTTAACGTCCAGATCCGTACCACCGTGTTGGCAGAAACAATACTGCTAAGGTAGTTAAACTGTTCCACATCTTCAACTGGCGTCTCCTGTAGAAAAATACGCTGCTGTATGAAGCGGCCTATGAGCATTTTTTTGTCTTTTTGCTGTCTATTCTTAAAGGCGCGTCCACATTATGTCGAATTGTGTAGATCAACATCGTTGATCAACAGTGTTGAGTAAGTGTAGACGTGTTGATCGACAAAGCCAATCAACATTTGTTGACCCGAACGTAACCCGATTCAAATGGATAGCAATCGACAAAGCTGTTCAACAAATTTCATTTTATTGAACACATTTGTAGGGTTTTAAATTCATGAACATAATTTATTGGTTTTGTGCGTTATTAATCACATTTTTACTAGATGAAAAATGCAATATTTATTGTGAATAAGTATTTAATGTTAATAATATCGTTTTAACTTTATTGTTCACAAGAAAAAATAAAAAAAAAGTTGGGTACCACCAGGATTCGAACCCTGAACCACTAGGTTGGATTCTGACGCATCAATCAGAAAATTTCAAACCACACAAATGTTTGCTACGAAAGTTTTTCACGTACACACTAGCATGTTGATCGACAATGTTAACCAACAATGTTGATCGGCATAGTGTGGACCGTCCTTAAGGTGGGTCCACACTATGCCGATCAACATTGTTGGCTAACATTGTCGATCAACATGCTAGTGTGTACGTGAAAAACTTTCGTAGCAAACATTTGTGTGGTTTGGAATTTTCTGATCGATGCTTCAGGATCCAACCGAGGGGTTCAGGGTTCGAATCCTGGTGGTGCCCAACTTTTTTTTATTTTTTCTTGTGAACAATAAAGTTAAAACGATATTTTTAACATTAAATACTTATTCACAACAAATATTGCATTTTTCATTTAGCAAAAATGTGATTAATAACGCAAAAAACCAATAAATTATGTTCATGAAATTAAAACCCTACAAATGTTTTTAATAAAATGAAATTTGTTGAACAACTTTGTCGATTGCTATCCATTTGAATCGGGTTACGTTCGGGTCAACAAATGTTGATTGGCTTTGTCGATCAACACGTCTACACTTACTCAACACTGTTGATAAACGATGTTGATCTACACAATTCGACAATGTGGACGCGGCTTTAGACCACCCGACTCTCCCTTCACTTGCAGTGTTTGGCACATTCCGTTCAGCCCACTGATGTTATTTGCCAGCAGACATATGTCATCGGCATAGTCTAAATGACTGACCCTTTCGAATGGTCTCCATTGAATGCCCTGTCACTCAGCTGTACCAACACTGGCCGTCAATACGTCATCCATCGCCAGCAGGAAGAGAATTGGCGATATAACATCCCCTTGTCTCACACCCTGTTGCACAACGAAGGAGTCGGATAGCTGCCCATTGTTCAAAACAAAACACCTTGCGTTGTTGTAGGACTCTTTAATAATGGCAACAATTTTTGGTGGAATTCCTCTACCAAGCAACGATCTCCATATACCTACATTCTCGGCTAACTCGATCAAAGGCCTTCTAAAAATTCACGAACATGAGGTAAAGCGGTGATTGAAATTCCATCCACTGCTCGAGGACGATACGCAGGGTGTTGATATGGTCGACACACGATCAACCACTGCGGAAGCCAGCTTGATGCCTCTTGAGTGTAGACTCGATTCTATCCTTCATTCGCTCGAGAATGTTGCCATTAGTTTTGGGAAAACGGACAAAACGGTGATACCACGCCAATTGTTGCAACTCTTAAGGTCACTTTTCTTTGGCAGCTTAACAATCACACCCCCAACTAACAATTAAAGTTGTTTAAGTGGCAATACAAGCTATTTTCTGACTTGTCTAGAAACTAATATTAGCCTTATGCAAATCATTTTGGCGCACATTGAAGAAGCTATTTGATTCCCTTAAAACCTTTCGTCACAAGTCCTATGCAATTAAACAGCTTTCCAACAACATTGTAGAAAGGTCTTAAAAAGACAAAATATTGCTCAATTAAACAAGTTATAATAAGGCTTGTATAATAAGGCCTTGAAAAGGCTATACAAATTTTTTACATTTAGGTCTTATAAAAGCCACTCCATGCAGTTGTGTAATAAAAGAAATTTGCTTGCTTGGAATTATTTTATTTAATTTTTATTATTTTTATTTTGTCACTTTATTTTCCTTTCGGGAGCTTGGATTACGTTTTTCTATATTCTGAAATGATAAGAATATTATTTAATTTATAAAAATGTTACTTACTTAGATGACTCTTCCGAGGATTGAACTCGCATCCCTCCAATCACATATCCAGCACGCTACCCACTACGCCAATTCGCAATTCAGAAGGTGCATGTTAAAATTCTAATGAGTTGATACTTGTGCCTGTACAATTTTACCAGCAATATACATGTAGTTAAGGTACCGTTTTGGATTGAAAAAAATTTCACTCCAGATTTTAATCCTAATAATACGATGACAGAGAACATCTACAACTATATATTTGTAGATGAATCATCTAGCCAAAATCATACTGATATGATACGATTTTCTTGATATTTGTTACTTTTTTTAAGTTTAAAAAGTGCGAATCAATTAATTCTTAAAGGGTTTGAAAGAAGAAATATACAAGAACATACGAGTTTATATAATTATGAAATCTTGAACAATTGTTTCTCTATACATTCTTATGAAAGAAACTTCCTTTTAAGCAATTTTAAGTTATTATGTGAAGCTACATAACCATTTGAGTGTAAAACGAGTGAATTATTTTTAAAAGACATTTATAAAAACTATATATTTCGTCATAGATGTGCACAGCTGAAATAGCTCACGAAATGAGACAATAATTTCATTAAGTTCTTCACAAATGTTTTATAAAAACTATACATTTCCTCAAGGAGGTACACAGCAACACAGCTGTCACAAGCCAAACGAAATAGCTCACCAAAGAAGACAATCATTTGATTAAGTTTGTTACTAACATCTTATAAAAACTATATATTTCCTCAGGTAGGGATACAGCTGTCACAAACAAAACTAAATAGCTCACCAAAAAAGGCAATAACTTCAATAAGTTTGCTTTAAAAATTTTATTTTATCTTTCCAAACAAATATAACATAATTACGTACAACAAATTTCTTGTTGATTGATAATCAGAAAAACTAAGCATAGGAGTTATAAGTGATTTAATGCCGGAATCCTTACAACCATTTAAGAACGGAATGGAACTAGTAAAAATTAAATGTTTCTTTTTCTGGGATTGTGTGTGCCATTTGTCACTAGATTTGAGGCAACAAACCAATGCGCATACAAATTCAGAACAAGCATTCATAAGTGCATTCATTTTTTTGTTAGATTAAAAACAAATATATTTACGAGAAAAGTTTAAAAACTAAACAAAAATAGTTATGCATTCATTAGAGTTAAGAAAAAAAAAACACAAATTCTATCAAGAAACACATCAATCGAGGAACACATCGGCGAGCGCGCGCTCCATAGTGTTAAACGACTCTGGGCACTTGAAATTCATTGATATTTTGATAACTTCTTATTAATTATGCACTATTTTTGACAATTAGATTTTTTTAATAATATAAATATTTGTTTTTAATCTTTTCAAATGAATGACGAACACTTTAGAATATCAGACAAGACCCGCTGCAGAATATTTTCAACTCCAGAGAAATGTCTAATCTCGCTGCTGTGTGTTGTATAGCTTATTTAAGAAAGCCGTTTACGAATTGTTTTGTTTACTTAATAATAAATATAAGGCAAAACAACTTGGGCAGGCCTTAAACAAGGCTTTTATACTTAAGCATACAAGCCTTATGTATAACTTGCCAATTTCATTTTAAAAGGCACTAAACAGGCTTTTAACAAAAATAAATATTGGAAAATGGGTGAATCGTATAACAAAGCCTTATATTAGTTCTATGTGAGCTATAGCTTATCAGATTTTAAAAATCGGACCTAATACAAGTTAAATTGTTAGTTGGGCCATCCTTCCAGTCCCTGGTATAGCTTTCGTTTTCCCAAATGCTTTGTATCAACGGATGTAAAATACTAGCCGCTGTTACGGGATTGGCTTTCAGGAATTCAGCTGGTATTCCGTTTCAGAAATTCACCATAAATCAGAATGATGCTTTGTGAAATATGTCTTTATATTTTTAGAAATATTATTTTAGTGACTGTTACCGGTATTTTTAAAATTTTGTGTTTAACCTTTATTTCTAGTGTAGTGAATTTTTGAAATTTGCACATTTATAACAATATAAGTACAAGAACCGACAGCATATCCTAGACCTAGACTATTGGGTTCAAAGTAGTTTTGGGCAATTATTCCGATTTCTTCTTTGCTTTTGGCTGATACAAAAATTTGTGGATGATGTTTCCAAACTAATTGTTTTGCTTTCTTCTTGGCCGCTATTTCTTAACCCAAATTTTTTGGCGTTTTTTTCCGTATTATTGTGTTGTTATTTTCTAGGGTGTAGTTTCAGAGAACTATTTACATTGGCTCTTCGTTTTATATCTCGAGTTAGTACAAAATTTACAATTGTATTTCCAAAAATATGAAGACCAGAAGTGAATGACAACAGGTTTCAATTTCATCCCTAGCCATTTCTGTATGAAATTCCCTCTCCAACTTTCAAAAATAGACCTCCTGTTATTATTTTCTCTGCACTTTACCTCCTATACCCCAGTTTTTTTTTTTTTGTCGCATTGTACGAGTATATGAATGACCCCACATCCCGTAATACTTATGTAGGTACATATTTATGTATCTACAAAAAAAAACTTAAAGGTTTTAGAAAATGGTTAGTAGCTTGGGGAATTCCTTCAAGGATTATGGTCTTCATTAATCAGATACCAAATGAAATATTTTAATATTTTAAGTAACTTCTTAAGACTCCGCACTTCGTCGCCCCTTAAGCCTCTCGCCCATGCCCATATCATAGATCCGCTGTTGGTTTGGTTCAATGAACAGGTAGATACGAGGGTATACCTACTCCAATGCGGCACACCCGACCTAAAAATGGAGCATAATTTATGCCCCGCGCAATGGCAAAGACACACTTTCATAACCCAACTCCTCCCCCCATCTACAAACACCGCATGCTTTACCATGGTTTTGCTGGCTGTTCAGAGATTGTCATCGCTGCTGCTTCGGAACGGATCCAGAAATCTGAAATGTGGTGTTTTCATTTAATGTTAACACTTTTTTGGCAGTTTGTTGCGGGATATTTTTTATTTCAAAGAATGATGGGACAATCCCCTTTAAAAAAAGAATGTTTGACTTAAAGCACCTTTGGTTTAGGTACAATTGTGCGGCTGGGTTTATCAAAGATTAAAGTGCCTTCATCACTGAAGACGGATTTTTGTGCGTTGAAAAAGAACGTTGGAAACAAATGTTAATTGTCCACAAACAAAAATACAAGATGTATCTTCCAGGTTGATGAACTAGTTTTAAGTTTTTTTCTTCGTTTTTATATTTTTTTTATTTTTGTGATGAACTCGCGATTATGGTGGATGTAGTAAGTGGCTGTGTTGTCAAAACATTTTTGTACTCGGAAGTTTTTATGGGCAGTTGAATGGAATTTACGACCTTGTCATTCAATCATTGTCAGATGGATTGCTTTGGCCTATGGAATGGACTTCGTATAAGAGAGATGATTTAATGAACAAAAGATTTAATAATAATTTATTGTTGTTGTATTTAGGCTGGCTGACTGGCTTCCTTATTGATTCTTGAAATGGTAAAGTTAATTAATTCTTCCATGAATAATTTATGCACCGAAGAGTTATGGAAAACTTATTCAGTCATTTATAGGTACTCTCGCAAAAAAAAATGGTAAATGGAATCATGGAGTGAAACAAATTGCATTAAGATAAAGTTTTTGATGTATTCAAACAAGGCATTGAAACGCGAACTCCAGTTGGAGGTATACTTTCAATAAGTACATAGGATAGGGTTTTGCAGGGATTTATGGGATACTTTTAAATACTTTATGGTTATGGTTATGTACTTATATCCTGTTTTTATCAAAAGAACATGAGTTAAAAGTGTAGTAGGGTAGGTAAGACACTAAATAAGATTATGTCTTACATTTAAAATTTTTGTTAAAATTATAGGTACAACATAAGCATTATTTGTTCATTAACGTTGTCATGTCACGTCACATTAACTACAAGAGAAATTATTCAAGCAAATACTTTGGAATACCAGAAAGAGGTCTTTTTACATTTTTCAACTTAAGTATAGCTATATCACGTTATGATGGAAGCGAATCATTTTTTGTTAAATTACATAGCTTTTGGGGAATGAAAATAAATTGTTTATAATGTGAAAGAATGTTAATTATTATTGCTATGATAGCTTGTGGAGAACCAAGGTCTATTGTGACTTACAGTATCAATAATTTCTTTTAGCGTGTTGTTAGTTGGCAGGAATGCCATTGTCATAGGGAATTTTGGCTTAATCAGAATGGTCAAGATGAGAGGCACAAGGTCCCCAGTTTGCATATTATGTCTCTAAACTGGGACAATAAAACCTACAATACACGCAACAGAAAAAACTGCAACAACTTGAATGCAAATAATCCCCAACGCCAACACGGGGTAAACTGATGCATCATGATTTTGCCTCCCAAAACACATCTTCCTACTGAATTCCAAAGACAACACGATTGCATTTACAAAAGTTAAAAATGCATGTAGATTTAACTACCACTATGCGCAGTATGCACAGTAAATAATGTCGGACATGCAGCAATATACGCAGTATGAGCTTTATTTCTCTCTATTTCGAGCTCTATCAACTATCAATCGCATTTCCATTAACAAAAAAAAAAAAAAATAAGATCGTTGGAGCGGTTTTTAAAAAAAAATATTTTTTATTTTTTATTGAAAACATTTTTAAGGACAAATTTTGGAATTTAAATCTAAATTATAAATCTGTCAACCCGTTTTTGAAATATCGATTTTTCCAAAAAAAAAATTGAAACTTTTTTTAAAAATTCAAAAACTTTTTTTTGAAAATTTTGATATGCAATATTATTTAATCTTATCTGAAATTTGAATATAAAAATGTATCTTAAACCATTCAGCCGATAATGAGAAAATTCAAAATAAAAATACAACGTTCTATCACACGAACCCTTAATAGTTGCTAGGTGTAAAATTTTATAATTTTTGGTAGTAGATCGTACTAATTTTAGTATATGGAAAAAGTTTAATCAAAATCGTAGGAGTCGTTTTGAGAAAAATAAATATTTTCCCTTGTGATTTTTTAACTTTTGTATTATTTTTTCAGAAATGTAAAAATTTTTCCAATTAGAGAGTACTAAAAACCTCTTAAGTGTCGAGTTTCAAAAAAATCGATCATATCGTTCTCGAAATATTTGAATTTCAAAAAAAAAATTGAATCATTTTTAAAAATCCACAAACTATTTTTTTTTTTTAATTTTGGTACAAAACTATTTATATTTTTTGAAAGCTTCTGAATAAAAAAAAAAAATTGAAATCAGTCGTACCGTTTTGAAGAAAATTAAAAATTAAAAAAATGGTTCTTTGGTAGGAACCATTAATAACCATTTTTTTGAAAAAATGATTTTCCAGTGAAAGGAAGCCTTTACTAAAATACATTTATTGAATATTTAAAAAAAAAATGTGGAGCCGTTTTTTGAGAAAAGTACGATTATTTGAAACTGATTAAAAAAAATTGCTTGGCAGGTAACGTTATTTTTGGTACTAAAAAAAAAAAATGAAAAACGTGTGGGCATAATCACCAAAAACCACTATGTATAAAGTTTGAAGAAAATTAATTGAGCCGTTTAGGCTGTAGACTTACATACATAATTGTGCCACCCACTTTTTTAGTGTTCTCTATCATCGTAAAATCATGTTTGATTGTTATCTCAAAATTTTGTTTTGCACGAATCCAAAACTTGCCTTTAAGTATTGTATAACGACTGTGAAACTTGCGATATAGTACCGACCAAAACTACGAACAATTATTAGAAATGGTTGACCTTGAATAGGTATATGTATATCTAATCTATCAATTTTGAATAAGAATCAACTAATTAACATTTTTCGATTCTTTTTTGATTTGGATGCTTCCTGGATGTCGAGAAAGCAATCGACAGCGTATGGATAGAAGCCCTTATTCACAAACTACATCTACTACACTTACCTCTGCCACTAATCAAAATTCTTTTTTCCTTTCTTTCTTTCAAAAAATTTTTCGTTCAACTGGACAACTGTAAGGCGCCAGTTATAGCTATCATTGAAACTCGTCATTGAAAATTTTAATGACTGATTTTGAGAGGTTTAGAAAACAAAATCATTTAATTTTTTGATGGACAGATGAGGCTCAAGCCCTAATTAATATTTCTAGTCAAAAAAAAATTTCAAATAGGGCCAACTTTCCACAAAAAAAGACTTTTAATTTATCAATGATCATTGGTAAGGTAGTTCAATCATTGAAATAAGAAAAGTCTTTTTATGTGGAAAGTTGGGTCTATTTGAATTATTTTTTTGGCTAGAAATATTAATTAAGTCTTTAGCTTTATTTGTCCATCAAAATAATAAACGATTTTACTTCCTAAACGTCTCAAAATCAATCATTAAAATTTTCAATGATGACTTTCAATGATAGCTATAACTGGCGCCTAAATCAAACATAAAGACCATCAAAGCCGGAGTTGCTCAAGGATCGAAATTTGGCCCCTTTCTTTACAACTTGATGACATCTGACCAACCTGTCGCAACTGGATGTGAGAACCTCCTGTATGCTGATGACTCGCTCACCTACCTACGCCAATTCAACGTCACCGTTACTCGCCGTGCGGAAAGTAGAGGCTCACATCAATAGACTCTTTGATTTTTACAGGAAATGGGGCATCCGGATCAACACTTCTAAATCGGAACTTATCTGCTTCAGGAGACCCTCAACAGGCAGAGGCAGTTGCACTGCAGCGAAGTGCAGAAACATCGTTCTGAGACTCCCAGATGGATCCACCATAACTGCCAAACGGAACGTCAAGTATCTGGGAATCCACTTCAATGAGTTGCTTACATAGGTTCAACCCGCACTCAAGAAGTGTGCTCAAAAGAGCCAGCGGGGTCTTCCACCGTTTACACCTCCTGATGAGAAAAAGAACCGGACTAAGTCAACAGACGAAAATACTGATGTACAAGCAACTCCTGCGGCCAGTCATAGCCTATTGCTTCCCAGTCTGGTTCTCAATTTCCAAGACAGCCATGAAGGAACTTCAAATGTTTGTATTTTTTTTGTTTATTCAAAATGATTCTTAGTACATGCAAGATTTAAATCTTTTGAATTATGTACAAGCACAATTTATTACATTATATTAATGACACAGTAAATATAAAAACAATAAATATAAATTGAAATTTACATAATAATAATATACATTAAATGATTCGAGATTAAATTTTAATAAAATAGCAAGAAAGAAAATGAATAATAATATAAGATAAATATATGTAAAAGAGGGGATAGGAACGAAGAAATTTGTTGGTATTAAGTATAATCAATAGTTTGCTTTTAAGAATTCAAATAATAATGTAGCAAAAGCATTTGTGTTACTAATTCGCTTAATATCAAGGACAAAATTGGCGACCGGCAACCAGGTATCTATATCTGGGTGGTATCAATTGTAAATTTCATTCACCTCTTCCAAATTTTAATTTATCAAATAGATACACTGGTTTTTTTGTTGTTTTTATATTATGCAATGCTAACACCGTTCTATACTTCAAAAACGCGTTCAAAGAACATCCCAATATTTGTTTAGTAAAGTTAAAGATGTGTTCGGTTCGTGTGGTGTCTATCTTTATCAAAGATATATCTCGCGCAACTATTGAATGCAACTGTGAGCTTTCTCATAGACTCATGACCCAAGTCTGAAAACAATTCACATTCGTAAAGAATAAAAGGTAGAATAAAGGCTTTTACTAATCTTTGTTTTACGTTAGAAGGAAGGTACTTTCTTGTAGGACTGAGGCCACGAAGGGCTCCATATATTTTACAAACAGTTTTGTTTATGTATTGTATGTATTGATGTATTCCAAGATTCTTAATAAAGGTATAACGTATTCGACCGGTGATTGATTTAAATGTATTTTTGGAAAAAAATTTGTATCAATATTTCTGCTTCTGTCAAATAGCAAAGCTTTAGTTTTTGATGTATTTAGATGAAGTTTATTTTGAACTGTCCAAATATACACTTGATTTAACTCTTGGTTGATTTTGTTCACAGCAATGTTTCCAAGTAGCTTCGGAAAAGTAGTATATATTTGTACATCGTCGGCATAGATATGATATTGGCAATCAGAAAAACAATCACATATATCATTTATGAAACATGTAAATAACAGAGGGCCCAATACAGAACCTTGAGGCACGCCGGAGGGTACCCGTAATTGAGATGAATATTTACCTTTAAGAAAAACATACTGAGCTCGAGAGTTGAGATATGACTTTAACAAATTACATAGTGGGTTATCAAAAAAGAATTTTATTTTTAACTTTGCTCATAAAAGGAAGAATTGCGATGGGCCTATATTTTTTTTCGTTCCTAGAAGAGGCCTTAGGAAGGGGGATAATTTTTTCGATTTTCTGCAATCAGGAAAAATGGTTGTAGTTATGACGGTATTAAAGATGTATGTAATATGTTGTAATATAAGAGGAAGAAGGATTTTGATGAAGTCTGGGTGGTTATTATCTGATCCTAATGCCTTAGATTTTATCTTCAAAATTTGCTCCCCCACGGTAATTTGATCAACACAGCTGATGGAAAATGCTAAAGACTGATTATTAACTGGGTCTTAGAACCCCGAAGATTCGACGGCAACAACTGTGGCAGAGGACTGGATAAAACTCTCATTTAATTTATCAAGGTCAAGGTCATCAGGAACAGATTGCTTCTGTGAATTGAGACCAACTTGACGAACTTGTTTCCAAAAATCAGAGCTTGATTCACAACAAGAAAACTTATTTTCATAAAATATTCTTTTGTTTTTACGAATTAGATAGGTAACAGCGTTTCGTGCGTTTTTAAATTGGGCCAATAATAAAGAGCATTTATACCTACGCCCTCTAACAATTTTTCTTTACCATGTTTTATCTCAACAAAAATGTATTCTAAAAGATCGTTTTGAGTAGATCTTGTATAATAACTCTGTATCTGTACGAATGTTTGATATAAATGCAAACTCCACCTCCAACTCTGTCGTGCCTATCTGAAGCAACAAGATTGTAACCATTTAAACAAAAAAGCCCACTTGACCTCTCTAACTTCACCCAGGTCTCTGAAACACAAACGATGTCCACATTGCAATCATCAAACAGCAAACGCAAATCTTCGATTTTATTGTTTAAACTTTATGCATTCAAGTGGCATATGTTAAAACCTCTTTTTTGTTTACATAGAACGTTCAAAAGTATTTTAGTCTGATCAGTGGAACCGACCCCTGAAACGTAGTTACTATTCATTTTAAAATAAAATCACAGAAAAAATGAGAGCGATTAGCAACACGTACAAACATTTTGTTAAAAATAATTATTACAGAAAAACAAAATAAAAGTATAAAAGAAAAGTTACCAACAAAAAGAGTAGGAAAAGAGAGAGAAAAAGTATAATTAAATCTAAATATAAAGATATTAACACATAAATAGTAGAAAAGATAACTTAATATTTTTTCAGCGTAAAGTTGCATTAAGGTCCTCATTTTCATGTAATGCTGTTGTTTGACTTCTCATGGCAATGGAATTCAAGGTACATTCGTCGTCTATTGCTATATTTGGCCCGTTCTTTCTTTCTTTAACATACACGACTCCGTTTCTGGTGAATGGCTCGAAAGAAAAATACTTAGAATTTGCACCGGACTATACTTCGACCGCCAGCGACGGAAACACTACAGGAATGAACACCTCTACACAGAAGCGAACATAATCCCTCTGGACAGGTACCTATAGTGCTCTCTACATAGAAGCTAATAGAAAACATCTACAGTCATCCAAATCAGCTGATAAGAAGTATGTCCACCGAGCAACGACAACCCGATCCGAGGTACCTCAGTGTGATGGAAACCCTGGACGACAACATTATCCCCATAGATAACGAGGAAACAGTTTCCTTCTACACTGACACAGGGTCAGCGTACTACCGCGGCTAAATGCCAAAACTCCTAACAATCCACACCAAAATCACCACTAGACAACCGGGATGGAACACCACGAGAATGAAAAAGTCAACCGACGCGACGCTTAAATTAATTTTGACATGTATTTTATATAATTATAAAATTTTAAACCTAAGACAAAGTATAAAGTTAGGCCCTCTATGTGCCAACAAATGTAAATTTTTCAATGTATCTTATTAGTTGTAAGCCAAATTGTTAAATTGAATTGATTGTTTTTGGTTGTTTTTTGTTAACTTTTTCTGCTTGCATGTTTTTACACAATTTTTGTAACCATCAATTTCAATAGGAAATTTAATTTTGAACAAAGTTTTAAGTATACAATTGTCAAAAATGCAGCTTAGCTTTCGAGGCATACAAAACACATTTAAGACTGACCAGTATGACCATTCTCTTAGAAAGTCATTGGTGAAACTAGTAGCATTTTCGGTTTAAAGCATGCTTATGCTCAAAACAAACATATTCAATAATAAAAACCCTTGAAAGTTTGTAGGTCATTAGTCATATAAAATCCCCTTTGCCTGTTATATTGACTTATCACCTATCGAACATTGGATCGATGAAGAATTTTTTCAATTAATAATGAATCCTTATACCAATTTACATGCGAAAATATACCCTTTTTTATTACTAAAATTTATACTTACTATACGACGGAAAAAAAGTCACTTGGCCGTATGTTTCGCTACATACATATTTTCATATTCGTTTCTCCTCCTCTTTTTCTTATTGTTATAGCATTGAATGGAATTCTCAGATAAGACCGTGCGAAGAGTAAACATATTCAAAAAAGTAAAAAAAATCTGTTTAATTCAGATAATCTTTGTTGACAGATCGCTGACAAATTGAATTTGATTGATGATTCTCCGCCAAGATACATTGTCCAACGAGAGGAGCACTGATTGTATAAGATATAGTATAGCACATATGTATTCAATAATGTCAAGACTGAAATGCCATTGGCATGCTGCTGCTGCTGCTGCTGTTGTGCCGTAGCTGCCAACTCGCTATGTCAATACGACCATGTTCCTTTTTATGGTCATATAAAAAATAAACCTTGTTCTCAACCACCAAAAAAAGAAAAATATATTTTCCAAGTCATCACCAGCACCACACATCTTCTTTGCCTCGAAGATAACTTTGGTGATTTATTTTGTGTTTATTGGGCATAAAACGGATCGATTTTCTGTCATTAAATCAGCCGTGAAGGTTAAAACCTGACTGCATGATGTTCTTCTGATTTTGTATCCCTCTTTACAAACGAAAACATGGTCAAGACCACCACACCAAGTCACTGATGGACAAATTGTAAGGAAACTAACAAAAAATCAATAGTGATCGGACCACAAGTCCACTTAAGGGACCGTAAGTGGTCTTTAACCAAAATCTGAGTGGGCTATAACTACATAAATATTTACAACGCAAGTAATATGCAATTATAATGAATGTCCTATCCCCATTTATATGGGGTATAGGATATTCTTGGACTGCATCATCAGAGATTGGTATAAATCAGAAGACTCATGTCTTTCTGTCTGTCTATCTGGTTGTCTGTCTGACTGCTTGTCTGATGGATGTTGGATTTGTGTGTGTGTGTTGCTTTAAAAATTAAATCTTTGGACATTTTATTGCAACTGAGGTCAGCATAATTTTGTGATGTTAATTCAAGGTGAGTGAATGGACAATTATCATATTCAGATGCAAAGGTTTGGTTAATTCCTTCCTGACGTAGTAGATACTCCTGTGTGTGGCGTGTGGGACGGGTTTGTTATCATTTGTGCCTTACGGTGTCATTCCTCAATAATAATAATTGAGGGTAACAAGCGATTTTAGGATTTAAGATGACACACTTTTCAAGTGACATTGAATTATTAATATAGCTGAATTTAATACGCCTTATGAAAAACATGGAGTATAGGTATGACAGATTGCAGTGTAGACAATAACATATGATTTCAAGAAATGTTGCATGGTTAATTTAAAGTTTACTGATTAAGAAAAATAATAATGTAAGTTTTCAAGTTGTGGTTTAATCTCGCAATCCAGTTTTAATGTGTAAATTTTCAGAAATTGTTTATAATATTATTAAGCAAAGATCGTGTGAGGTAGGTAGTACTTGAAATATTCCGCTGACAGCAGTCTAAACAACAAGTAATATCTCGCAGTAGGTCAACCTATCAACAAGTAGTGTTTTCTCAATGAACGATATGGGTACATTATGTATTTTTTTTAACGTGTTTTAACGGTTTTTTATGTTGGTGAGGCCTAGGGTAAGGCATAGGTACGGTGACCATATTTTAGAAAGCTGAATAATGAACAAAAGAAAAAAGAAACAAAATTCAACTCAATCTTCAATCATTTATTCCATTTAATAATAAATATATCCTCTGAGGAAAAATGGCTCAATTTAAAATAGAATAAACATATTATAAACACGGAAAGAATTGAAAAATCACCTATTGAAAAATTTGCAGTTGCAATTTACGAATCATGTTTTGTTCGTAAATCAAGGCTTCCCAAATTAATACAAAAACTGGTAATTTATCATTCAAAACGTAGCAATTTACAAAAGTTATGCCTTCATGATTTGCAATTAAAATCCATGATTCAAGCTTGTACTTTTCATAGCAAAAGACAACTTTTTTGGCGTAATTTACTCTCCAAAAGCATAATTTCACAAATAGCATTTACAAATATTGATTTGCGATCGATATTTATTAATTAACATCGCACAATCACTGATTTACGTTTTTTTGTCGCAATTTGCAACTCGATGAGAATAGTTGCAGATCACCAACAAAAAATTCCTAAATCACGACTTTCTTTTCTTAATTTACTTCTCAAAGATATAAAGCACCACAACATGGCATGTATCTAATCATTAATGTGTGACACAAATGATCTGTAATGCAAATTGGCCTAGTGGTTGCATGCTCGCTCCGGAACTGGAGGGTTGCGAGTAAAAATCCAAGTAGAGTCAAGCGTAAAGTATTTATTTCAAATAAATAAAAATAAATGTGTATATCTGCAACACAAAGGGTAGAGCAAGATTGATCTTTCTAGTGGAAATGTCACGAAATAAAAGTGGTGATCACAAATCTTTTTTTCCAAATTCAAAAATTGTGATTAAGGAGTATTTGGATCAAACTGCGATTTGTAGTTCGCAATTTTTGTTTTCTCTCGATAGACTAATCGATAATTTGAGAGTGTTGATTTACGATTTTTGAGTATCAATATCTTCATTTTGCTCAGTTTTGCAAATTGCTGCTTGTAACTTTTTTTGCATTTGCATTTGTTTTAATTTTTTGAATTTGTGCAACTGCCAATGAATATTTTTCCGTTTCGTTTTCGTAAGCATTTCGCTGTCTTGTTGGAGAACAATTAAAAATTTCGCTTCGCATCAGCATCATATTAGGCTTCACAAGCTTAAAAATAAAAAAAAAACTTAAAAACTTAGGTCAAGAATTTGTACTGGTTTTTCAGTTCTTTATTAAATACACACTTCCTCCTGAAGGGCATCAGGGTAAGCTAAAATAATTTTAAATATTGAATTGCTTTTTTAAAATAATTTCAAATAAAACTTACAAGCCTCAATTCTTCAGCGCAGACGCAGACAACACACAGTTCACAGACAGCGGTTGTGTTCATGAATAGTTTTTGATTTGAACATGACAGATGATGC
The DNA here is from genome assembly GCA_963921185.1 of Dasysyrphus tricinctus. Lineage (NCBI taxonomy): Eukaryota > Metazoa > Arthropoda > Insecta > Diptera > Syrphidae > Dasysyrphus > Dasysyrphus tricinctus. Next base: position 56,401,700 of record OY992532.1, on the reverse strand, counting down.
CAAAAGCGATAGAGGGCGGCAAGGAAAAATAAATTTGTACTTGATTTATTATTTCTTCGTTCACTAACTAAGGGCACGTTAGCATCATCAGTTTCTTTTATTAATATTTTACGTTCCCAATGTGCGTATGCGTTATTGTTTTAGAACAAAATTAAAGAAATACAGAACAAATAATGAACAACTAATAAAATACAGAACATTTATATGTTTTCGTGTACAAAATAATTAATAATGAACATCATCTTCAAATACAGAACAGTTCATTATTATAATGAACGGATGGTCACCGTAGGCATAGGGTTGCCGTGTTTTAAAGTATCAGATATTTTCATGAAACTTTTTTCTTTAAGACGTAGCAACCTTATTATTCCCCCAAAACGTCATATAAGAAATTAATTAAATTTTAAGATTGCCAAAAAATCAGCTTCTCTACGTCATATCCAATGTCTCTCAAAATCCAGGTATTGGCTTTATGTTTGGTTGCTTTTAAACACGGTGAGGGGGAGAGGGATAGGGATGGAGGTGAAACTCTATCAAACTGAATTATTAATTTTTGTATAATCCAATCATATGTCATATTATTTTAGAGGGTACTTTTCAATGCTGTAAATAATGATACCAAAACTAAGGCAATACTCTTAAGATTAAAATATTCCAAAGGGTTGTAAAAGAATGCAATCTTTTATAACTTTAATCAACTAATTGTATTCATTGACTTCATTTAAAACTGTGACTTCAAATTCCTTAATCACAATTATTTGACATTGAAATGATTGCAATCATTTGCTCCCCCATTCATTTACAGCAATCAATTGAATGCAATCTTTGGCGAATTCATTCATTCTTTGCATTAATTTGCATTATTTGTATGCATTTGCATTCTTTGCATTCAATTTGTATTCTTTGCATTACTTTGCATTTGCAATCAATGCAATCTTTTGATTGAGTTCATTAATGATTTTCAATGATTGCATTCACAAAAGATTGCATTCTTTTACAAGCCTGGTACCACACTCTTGATTGTCCGATTAAAAGAACTCAAGATATAACCATTTTAGATGAAACTTATCATCACTTTACTGGAGATTTTCAGTAAAAAAAAAAACAACAAATAAAGTCTCCACAAAAACGCCAATAAGGTTTGCCTAAAATTCTTAAATCATGGGTTCCTATCCTCTTATCGGATTTCCAAAATAAAGTCTCAAGACTTAAGAAAAATGACAGAGCATCTTTTCCTATTTTTTAACTTGCGATATAGGTACTATAAGTCAAGTGGATTCATCCAAAAAAAAATGTTGAGATAACAATTAAACATGATATTACGATGTCAGAGAAGACCAAAAAAGTGGGTGGCATAATTTTGTCTGTCTGTCTATTCGTCTACAGCCTAAGCGGCTCGATTGATTTTCTTCAAACTTGTTTCATAGTCGGTTTTGGTGATTATGCCTACAAATTTTTTTCATTTTTTTTATAACCAAAAAGAACGGCACCTGCCCTACAGTTTTTTTTTAGCAATTTTATATAATCGTTTTTTTTTTCTCAAAAACAGCTCCACAACTTTTCTTAAAAAATTCAATAAATTACTTCAGTAAGTATTAGTGGTACCTTCTAAAGAACCATTTTTTTACTTGCGATATAGGTAAGGGCAAGTTTTGGGTTCGTGAAAAAGAATTTGAGATAATAATCAAACATAACATTACGATCATGGAGAACACGAAAAAAGTGGGTGGCACAATAAATTCTGTCTGTCTGTCTAGGCGGTTTTCTTCAAATTTTGAAATAAAGGTTTTTTTTTGTAACTCTCCCGAGAGGATATTTAAATTTTTGCTTAGCTCTGAAAACAACGATACTAGCCATACAACCGTTAAGAAAAAGCTTATTTATATCAAAACCGAAATCTATTTGTTATTGTATATAATGATGTACTTTTTAATATACAAAAAAGTTCCAAAAACTGTTATTAACGGTACCTGCCATATAACGGTTTTTTTATTTTCTATTTTCTCTTTAACGGCACAACTTGTTTTAATAATTCTTTTTATACAAAAGCTCCTTTGAAATGTCAATAATATTGCATATGAAAATTTTGAAAAAAGCTAATTTCGGAATATTTTAAAAATATAAATTTTTTTTTTGAAAAATCAATGTTTTGAAAACGGGTTGATGAATTTTTTTGAAAATAATTTTGTATACTCAAAATGGGCATCCCAAAATTTTGTTTTAAAAATATAACTAAAATTTTCATATAATATAGTTTCAAAACTCTTCTTTTCCACTTTTGAGAATTTTGAGTGAAATGAAAAAAACTGTTAAAAGCTACAAAAATGATATAAGCGATTATTTTTAACGCTAAAATATAAGTTAAGGATGACCTTTATCTATTCCTTAGGGTTTTGATCATATTTGGTGAGCCTACAAATTATAAAAAATCAATTTAATTTGGAAAGTAACAGTTTTGAAAGTTACGTTTGCCACTTAATTTGATTTGTAGGGGAATAGATGACTTTTGATTCAGAAGAATATAAGAATAGGAGTTTTTGAAAATATAAAAACCTCAAAGAAAAAGAAGATTTTTGGTGCAGAATTTGATTTGTAAGGGAATAGATGAGTTTTGAATTGAACGGCGGAGTGGAATAGTGTAGTTTTGAAAGAAACACCACTTTTCAAGTACAAAAAAGTTTAGGAAATAATAAGTTTTTATAAATTTTACCTTATTACGTAGATGAAGGACCTTCTAAAGAACATTTCCTCATACTAAACTCATTTTTGAAAAAAACCGGAATAGAGGAGTTTTGAAACTATATCCCTCATTTATTCTATAATGACTTGCACATTTTAAAAGTCCTAAAGTTCCAAGCAACTTATTGCGGTAAAATTTACCATAACAAGTTTCACCTGCCTATTCTTTATCCTTAACCATTTGTATCCTTTCTTTTTCCGTTGCAGCTCCAAAATGCTTGTAGAGTTAAGAGTTAGTGTGGATACCTGGCGTCCATCAGCCAGATACCTACTCTTAAAGTATTTTGGAAAAGTAACAAAAACAGGTTTCGAACGATTTGTCAATTGAGTGAAACAGTTGGTTTCCAAATCCACGAACTAAAACTACCAAGAAGACGGGTGGTCTTTGGTCGAAGTGCCAGCGGATGAGCTGGAGAATTAAGCGAGTCGGGTGGACTCTTATAATAAATAAATAAATTGGGTGGCGCAACAGCTATTGGAGAACCAGGGCGTAGTGACTTACAACTCACAACCATTCCTGTGTGTGTGTTTGTTGGCAGGAATGGAAGGGACCTACAGTTTTTTTGCCGAGTCCAAACGGCTAACTGAGAAGCACTTTTTCATGACAAGTATACTCTTGGAGGATTTGTCAGTTCGTCGCAAGAGGCAGTAGCTCGAATAAAACACTTCTGTTTTTAGGTGGCAAGGCTGGGACTCGAACCCACGCCTTTGGCATGACAGTCCTACGCACTAACCATCATGCCACGAAGTACTACGGGCGGACTCTTATACTTTAATCCAAACAAATCAATCATCAAAGCATCATAAACTTAACTTAAAACTAAATATTTTGAATAGTAGATCTATCGGAATTGATACAAAAACATTTGATATCTAACATGAATTCCTCTTTCACCTAAAAGTATTAATTTTTGGAAAGATTGCTTCGCACTTCGAATCACTCGCGTTTTATTTAGAGTAACTAGGAGAATGCCTAGAAGAAACTTTTTCTCAGTTTTTATTCTTTTTAATTTTCTCGAAAAAGTTAGTTGAAAAGGTTCTGAACTCGGCAAGCTTTGGAAAAACACATAGGCGTAGGAAGGGGGCAATGCCCACCTTAGAAAATGAATTGCCCACCTTAGAAAAATCGATAGTAAAACTTTTCTGGTTCTTTAACTCACTGATGACGCAAGACTGAACAACACTATGAACTAAGTTTCAGATAACATTTATATTTTGGCTATACAAAAAGCAATAAAAAAGAATGTAGATTTACGTCACCAAATGAAATTTCAAATCGCGTATTTAGCGATAAATCTCCACAGCTCGACAAGGCTGGAACGGACTGAAAGGTAATTCGGTTCGGTTTGTTTGAAATTAATGCTTACGGTTCAGTTTCGATATGTATCAACTCGGCTCGGGCTGCGCTGAACACACTGTTTGTTCTATACTGCCCATAATCTTGTTAAGGCCCTATCCACAAAATTTCTGATTGCGGTCAGCCATTAAAGGCCTGGGCAATAGAGCGCGATGCGGTGTTTTTAGTGAGAAATTGCAAACAAAATTTGATCACCGTGATCTTTTTTCCCTAGTGAAGTAGTGATTGTATCGCCGGATCGCGTCCCGTTTGACCCGGCCTTAGGTATATAAAAATGTAGTTAGGGCTTTAACGAGATTATGGGCAGTATAACAGTCGAACCAAACCCAATAATTAGAGTACCTGCGTTCTTTTATATAATTTGTTTTAATTTTACTTGGCATGAAACAAAGACATGTGAAGTCGAAGATAGTTTTTTATGACTTTGTATTTATTATTTTTTTAAGTTCGTGAAAATAATACCATTTCTTTTTTTTTTACTTAAAGATTTGCATGTTTATTTGTTTAGAATAATGCTTTATTTTTGACAATTTTTGAAAATGTTTGTCTAACGATAATCTAAGCAACTATCAGTGGTTAACTGTGTAACACACAGTGGGTCACTCTTGCCACCCCTGTTACACAGTGAACCAGTTGATAAGCTTTTTGAAAAAAAAAGAATAATATTTACTCATGACCTTTTCAAATACGTTTCTTTTTTTAATATAAAGCTAATAAACCAAGTATTACGCATCCCTTAAACTCCTAGAAGTTTTAGCCAATAGTTTTAAAACTACATTATATCAAGTCAAATAAAAAGTGGTTCACTGTTGGACAGTCTACCCTTTCTATATTTATATTCAATTTAATTGATAGTGGAAGTTTGTGGAGCACCTATAATTGAATTTATATTACATACTAGCTTTTTTTTTAAGTTAAAAAAGATTAATTTTGTTGTGATACTTACTTTTGGTAAATATTTGGCTTTAAGCTTCAAACACCCAAGTAAGCCTTAAAGGACAGTGTTTCACAATTACCTATAAAAGGGTGATTTTTGATAATTAATAATGTGGTTTGGCTTAAGAGTAGGTATCCCCAATACTGATTTATTAGAAACATCATGTCAAGCTGTCCCATTACATTTGTTGAAAAACAATAATTCTTCGTTTTCTGGATATAAAAAGGAGAAAATATGATTTAATTTTCATAACAATATCTTAAAAAAAGAATTATTACTTACCAAAACCCTCTTTAAAGATAGCAAGTGTTCCAAATTTTTTTTTTCCCAAATGACATCACCACAAGGTAAAGTTATCCCCAATTTTTCTTCATTTGAGATCAATTCAAACAGATTTGAGTATGACTTAAGCACAGTTTACTTTAAAATAATAAAACTTTCGCATTTAAAAAGATTAGAATTAGGTTTAAACCGAATTATTTTTATATAAGTTAAACATATAGTTCAGGGTTCGAATCCTGGAGGTACCCAACTTTTTTTTTTACAATAAAGTTAAAACGATATTATCAACATTAATTACTTATTCCCAACAAATACTGCATTTTTCATTTAATAAAAATTGATTAATAACGCGCAAAACCAATAACTTCTGTTCTGGAATTGAAAACCTACAAAAATGTTTTTAATAAAATGGAATTTGTTGAACAACCTTGTCGATTGATATCCATTTGAATCGGGTTGCATTTGGCTCAACAAAATGTTGATTGGCATTGTCGATCAGCACGTCTACACTTAATCAACACTGTTGATCAACGATGTTGATCTACACAATTCAACATAATGTGGACGCAGCTTAGCACCCATCGTTTCCATAGTAACTCAGAAATAAACAAAAATTACAAACACATGGAGTGAAAAATTTCCTTTCGCAAACACAAACTTTTTATAAATAAGGAAATTTATTTTATAAAACATTTCAACCTTATTTTATTATGTTTAACGAAAGCAGAGCTCTCCCAGGATGATGCGGACGTTTTTCTGGGTGTCACCTTCTTACTGCGATTTCGATTATAAATCCCCTCCTCAAATCTGCTCAGTTCTATTTTTTTTAATATATTATGTAGAGTAGGTATTTTTTATTTAAATTCGAGTCTACAATCATGATCTTTCACCAATAAAAAATCCGCGTACAACATTGAACTAAATATCTAATATTTAAATAATTACATTTTATTTGTTACTAATATTTTTTTTAGGAAAAATTCACTAATGGTTTAGTTTTTCGTTATATTAGAAAGGTAAGAAAGAGACTTCATTAATTGATAACTCTTTGAAACAGGTATATTTGAGTCATAAGTACTATTGTTACAGTCCACATAAAACCACCAGTTGCATTTCAAAATAGATTGATCAAACAACGTACTTTCTGGACAAAGGAATGATTTCATAACAATTCCCTTTTCCGTTATTGCACATACATGGAAAACCATGCAGCCAAGTTCAATATTTGCATACAATCCGGGAAAGTACTTCTGCTCTGCACATGTGAAATCATTCACAGGAAGATTAACTTTTGATCTAAAGTTGTCATCGAAATTCTTATCGTATCCAGATGGGTAGTATTCTTTTGGAGCATTCATTACCATGGTGTTTTCTTTATTCTTATTCCTGTGAGGCATACTTGATTGATCGGACTGTTCAATCATTTTATTTTTGTTTGTAGGATATTCTCCGATGTCCTCTAAGTTGGTTGTTATATTTTTAAGTCCTCCTTGTATTGCATTTATATTAGTAAATGAGTTCATCATAACATGATGGGTAGGGATGACATTTGTTCCATTATCCTGGTTTTGTAATAAAGTAAATGTACTATCAGTAGCTCCTGATGGCAAAAGTATATCAGATCTGCGAATGCTAGAGTCTGACGTTGTTGGTATAGGTCTGAATGTGGGTACACCAAGTGGTAAGAACATGACTTCCGTCATTGATGACATATTTTGGTTGTGAGCGAAACTTCGAACATTATTCAAGTGGGATGGACTTCTTTTTGAACCTTCAATTTTAGGCGGAATTTCTCCAATTTTGTTAGTGTAGCCAGTTTTATAGTTTAACGCTCGTCTTCTATTTCCTTCAAGGTTTCCTAAGGATTCACTAAACCCAAGCTCGTCCCCAAAGCTTAAACCTAGTCCAAAGTGTGCTTTTAATCCCCCTAAATTTCTCACTCGAAATAGTCCAGATTTCTTGAAATTGCAGTTTAAGACAAAACCAAACTCGGATTCCAGCACGCATACAGCAATAGCAAGACTTAACAGTTGCAATAGGACCAATCCAGTGTAAACAGCTCGCATTATTAGAAATAGTTTTCACTAACTTGTAAATAATTCACTTTAAGTCACCACCAACACACACACTATATTGAAAAAGTAATGATTTATTATTTTATGTATTTGAAAATATTAAATAAAGTTATTTACATTTGTTTTTACAGTTCGTTATACAGATTGCACGTCCAAATAAAATCCATAAAACGCGGATGACCTTAGAGTTTACCTCTCTTTAATTACACAACAAAATGTCTTTGAATTTAGCACTAATAATTCTTTTTCCCCTTGAGTCTGACCTCAAGCAACACTGTTATCTGCTGCACATTAAACAAAACTCTTGGTCTGTTTTGTTAAATCAAAACACCAAGCAGAAAAAGAGAAACTCGAAACTCAGATACCTATATTCCCCCTTACAATTTTCAATGAGCGCAGTGAATACATAACTTAATTCATAAAAAAAATGTTGTAAGTTTCTACCTACAGTGAGCACCAAAAGTGTGTTAACACCCATGAATGATTTCTGGAGTTCCATGGGATTTAAACCAAAAAATAAACGAGCTAAATATTTGGAGTATTTCTAGTTTTTATTTTTTAGTGTTCATATGTATACTGAATATAAGAGAGGCTGCATTCTCTCGCCTGCACAACATGACTGCGACCAGTGCGACCTTTGCATTTGGATGATGTTAAAACAGCACAATAGAAGTTTGCCCATCACACATCGGCTACCTAATTATAAGAGCTTAAATTAGTTAAAAGTATTAAATTAAATTAATTAGAAATATAAGAAATATTAGTAAAGTAGATTGCGCTTTTAATTATCTACTACAATTAGGAAAAATAATTAGTTTTATTTTGAATATTGTTTTGATTTATTGTTATTGAATAAAGCTTTAGTTTTATTATTATAAAGAGGCAAGTTTTGTTTATTTGTTTTTTTTTTTAATTTTATGTAACTCCAGAAATCATATTTTATGTTTACTCACTTTTGATGCTCACTGTATTCACCTTAAAGAAGATGTGAACGTGTTTTTGTTGCCTTGGCCTATTACTAATATTATAAATGTGAAAGTTTGTTATTGTTTGGATGTTTGTTAGTGAATCATGCTCATCAAATGGCTAAACAGATTTGATTGCAATTTTGAAGGGATAGATTGTTATGTATGCGAAAATAAATTTTTAAGATTTGAAATTGCATGTTAAATTTAAGAGGCCACTACCTAAAATGTCGAACTCATTCGAAGATCGGAACTTCGAATAAAAATAAAAACGAACAAAAGTCACTCCGCATGAGAGAAGGAAAAAGCAAAAGATACACAGAGTAATAGAGTAGATAGGTACAAATACACATAACCTTCTTTTATTTTCTCAATTTTGTTTGTATGCATTTTCTGCTGTATGCAGTGATGATACACGTAGGGAAAAATCGCTGCACGCAAGGAGTTTTCAAGATTCAAGATTTCAAGATTTTTTTTATTTCCATTTCCAGATAATAATTCATTAACAATATACTCCATAAGCAATAGAGAATAGATAAGCAGTATTATATAATTCTAAATTAATTAACATATGAATATAAAATAGTACTCGAATAATATAAAGATACAATAATATATATACAATATGATAATACGAAACTCTGGGTTAGAGAATATGGAAATAATGATAATACACTTTGTGGTATAAACATCCAGTAGCAAGTGTATATGTAGATATTTACAAAAAGATTCATGATTAAAAGCCGAGAAGATTGAAAGAAGGGAATACGCGATGTTAAACAGTCTACCGAAAAAAAGTAAATGAGTCAAAGCATTATTTGATTTTGAATAAAGAATGATGCCAGTGTAAGAATACTAAAAAAATCATTAATATGAAACACATGTGAACATTGGGTTAAGAGACCACTTGAAGCAGAGTTTCTACCTCAGACCGTGAAAGTAGCCAAACTTTAAGTTTTTTTAAAAATTGATTGCTTTGCGATACCAGATTGGATATATCGGGTGGCAGTTTGTTGAAAATGAATGGTGCTATAGAAGTAATAAAACGTCGACAGTGCTCTTTATTAACTCTAGGGATGTCGACCGCGCCAGGTCATTTCTTAAGGAATACACTCCATTTCTTCTATATTGAATATTACTACTTCTTATAAAAAATATTTTAAGAATTTTAAAGATATAGAAATATCGTAAAGGAAGAATCTTTGCAATCTGAAATAGTGGTAGAAAAAGCTTATATTTATTTTTACGTAATAATAACCGAATTATCTTTTTTTGAACAGCAATTATTAAATTTAGGTTACTTATGTAAGCACATCCCCAACATGCAAGACCATATTCAAGCCGTGATTGAACCAATGCATAATAGATTGCAGATAGCAATCTTTGTGGAACAAGCTTGCGCAGATGGTACATTTTATTTAAGGAAATATATAGAATTCTTTTTAAAGACATAATATGCGATTTCCAGTTCAGTTTGTTATCTATTATTACTCCCAAATACCTAAAATCTCGGACGAACTCAAAGGCAAAGCATTCATTTTTGCAGTCTACTTTGTCACATCTGAGATGATGGGAAATAATGTTACCAATAGCAATATTTGGGTTGGACAGTGAAAAAAACATCGCTTTAGATTTCTTGCTAAGTATGAGTTGATGATAATTCAGCCAGATATTTAGCAAACTTAAGTCATTATCAATTTGGTCACTTAGTGTTATCAAATCATTATTAGCATATGAAAGTGCAAGATTGTCAGCATAACCAATAACATTGCTGTTTAGTGGCAGGTTGAATACTGAATTTATGTACGAGGAAGAGGATTGGTCCTAAAACCGATCCCTGTGGGACACCAGTATTTGTACAGCCCTCTTCACCACTTAAAAACCCATTAACTCTTACTCTTTGTTTTCGGTTTATTAAGTAGGATTTAAACCATTTGAGTATATTCCCTCTAAAACCTGCATTTTCAAGTTTTTGTATGAGCAAATTGTGTTCAACCAGATCAAAAGCCTTAGTTAGATCGAGAAATAGTGCAACCGTTTTTTTATTATTGTCTAGGGCATTATAGATATTGTCTAAAAAGACCAAAATTGCATCTTCAGTACACTTGCCTTTCATAAAACCATATTGAAATTTATTAAAGAAATCATTTTTTTCTAAAAAATTAAGCATTTTAGATACAATGATTTTTTCAAAGATCTTTGAAAACGCCGATAACAAGGATATAGGTCTATAATTGTTTGGATCATTCGTATCCCCTCTTTTGAAAATTGGTATTATTATAGACGTTTTAAGACAATCAGGAAATTGTCCGCACTGGAAGCTTTCATTAATAATGTACCGTAATGGATCAAGTATTGATTTAGCTATTTTTTTTATAACTATGTTACTAATACCATCTTTACCACAAGAGTTCTTATTTTTCAAACTATTTATGATAGTTAAGAGTTCTATATTACTATCAGGTCCATAAAAAAGGAACATGGATTCGTTATGTCCAAAAGAATTCTCCTATTGCTGTCATTTAAATGTATTTCAATGTCAGGCTTAACATTGTTGGCAACAGTTTTAAAGAAAACATTGATGCCGTGGCCTAGATCTTCATTTGTCTCGAGACTTATATCATCAATTTTAAGGGACTTCAAAACGGGCTCATTTTGTTTCTTTCCTAATATATCATTTACGATACGCCACTGTTCTTTTGGATTGTACCGACTTTCTGTAAATCTGTTTCTATAATACTCTATTTTTTGTTTTTCTATGAGATCACGTACATTAGTTTGAAGCTCTTTATAAACCTGTTTAAATGGAAGTTGGTTAATCTTTTTTTTATTTTTTGCATAGAATTTATTCTTTTCATAAATTTTTGCACAAATTTAATTGGTAATCCAAGGTTTTATTTTATGAAATCTATTATTATGTTGAACACTTCTGCAATTGTCTATATGTTCCTTAAGTTTTATCAAAAACGCTGTAAAGGCACTAGAAAGGCAGTCAGAATTATAGACAGAAAACCACCCCTCTGATGAAAGACACTCATTCAATTTGGCAAAATTTATTTTAGATGTTTCTCTTTCAAAAGAGGGTTGATTAGGAATATCGTTAGCGGTTACTGCATTTAAAGCATCTTTAAAAACAATGCCAATGGCATGATGATCAGTTATACCTTGTTCCAGAATAAACGGGTATATATTTATAAGATCTGCGGATTTGAGAAAAATGTGGTCAATGCATGTTTTCGTCTTATCGGTTTCTCTTGTTGGTAGGTTTATTAGTGAACGAAACCCTAATGAGGACAGAAGGAGCATATAATCATCACATTCCCTTGGAAGATTAAGTAAATCTATATTTATATCACCCACCAAACAAATATTCGCACAGTTAACAGAGCACAGTAGACGATCAAGGTCATTGAGAAAAATATTTTTATAAACAAACTGTAGCCGATATAAACAAACAAAAGTCACAGAGAAATTCTTACCAAGTTTTATTTTTAGGGCAACACCATCTGCACTTTCAAAATCTGGAAAAAATGCCTCTTCTACATCAAGTTCATTTTTCACAAAAACAACCGTGCCTCCCGAAGGATACGTTTCATTACAATGAGGGTATAAAGAATAGCCAGGCAAAGAATAATTAAAAACTTCGTTTTCAAAAACCCAGATTTCCGTTAAAATTATAATTTGAGGCATGGTAGTAAAACTATTTTCTAAGTGAACACAAAAGTTATCAAAATTTCTTCGCAAACTTCTTATATTTTGGTGCAAAATTGTTAAGTCTAAGTTAGAACTACAAAAACAAGAACCAACATATGTTTCATTTAAATCATTAACACAATTGGGATCACAAAGGTCATTTAAGTTACTTAACATAGTTTATCTAATTTTGTTGTGGTAAGATTGAGATTATAATTGTCTTAGATCTTCGACACTCCTTATATATTTGACCTCAGATCCATTTGTTCGTCTCATCATAATTCGTCCACGTCGCACCCATAGAAACTCATAATTAAACTCTTTCTTTGCTGTTTAAGCCTCCTTTAGAAGATATTTCACATCTCCAGGTAACCAGTCGTTTATGTAAATATTCCCTTTAGGTGAACTCATAATCAGATCTGCCTTGATTGGCTTTTTATTTGCATATAACGTCGCAAGAATTTTTTCTTTTGTACATATTCGCATTGTCTTTAGCACCAGTACATCAGAAACGGAAAGCTTTCCATTTACGTTTATTTTTTTTCTGTAGCAGAGGTCGAAGTCCTCGTTGGATATTTGCAGTCCAAGTCCAGTGTTTATGATTTTTACAGCTTCATCGATGACACATTCATTCTCAACAGCAGGAACATTGCGGATCTCCAAATAGTGGGCATGGGCCAAACAGTCAACACTGCTGAGACGTTCTTTGCATTCAATTAGCTGTAATTTCAGATGTTCGTTCTCCTTTTTAATCTCAAGGCCCCGACCCATAGAATCCGTTGCGTCCGTTGTGGCGACGCCCGACGCATTCAACTGACAGCTCGATAAAATACATGTTTTCTTATGGGAACTGGCCCAATAGCAACGCAAGCGTCGGACGCAACGGACAGAGTAGCCGAACTTTTAACTTTTTCTCTCCGGCAGATGCGTTGACAGGAACTTTTTTTGTGTATGTTTGAATTTTAAGTGGTTGTTATGTGCGTGTGTTTGAATTTCAAGTTGTTATGTGTGTGTGTTTGAATTTCAACTGGTTATTATGTGAACGTCAACGTCAACGCATTCATTGGGCTACCTCAATCCGTCGCATCCGGCAACATCAATGGCTCCGTCGCCGCAATGGACGCAACGGATTCTATGGGCTGGGCCCTTCATTCGCAACTTTGACAGCCTCCTCTAAGGCAGTTAGCCGGCTATTCATTGCATTAAGTACAGTTTCGGTAGAAGAGACTGTTTTTTTAAGCTCCATGATTTGATCGTAGACTACTTGTAGCGTGATGTTGGTGGGCTTATCATTGTTTGTCCATTGGGATGACATAGATAACCTGCCGGAATCATTTCGCCTTTTTATGATGCACACTTCACAATTCCACATTATTCTATGATTATTCTATGAATGTAGGTACTTTAGGAATTGTATTACGTACTAAATAATAAAAATACTAAGTTATAATAAACAATTACTTTACACCCAGCAGAAGTTCATATAGAAAAATATATTTCCTTCTAAAAGTCTTACCACACACCTTAAATTTAGCAACAAAAAAAATGTACATACATGCATACATATATGTATTGTCCGAAATTTAAAAAAAAAAGTCGTTGAAAAGCATAAATTCGATTTTCTCGCCTCCAATTGGCACGAGAGTAATATTTTGTATTTTTAGTTTCTTAGGTCAAAATACTTTATTAAACTTTTACCTAAAAATATTTTCCACAGCTCTTTCTTTAATAAAAGTAATTTTCAAAACATAGTTTTTAAGTATCAGAACTAACTTATTTTTCAGAGAGCAATTGATACCTACACAGGTTTACAAGGTTTTCGACACGACTAAGTAAGAGTTGATCTAAAGGTAATTTTTCGTGTTGAACTCAAATCCCTTATCCGTTTTTCACTTTCAGCTCTGGTTTTCGAGATGTAACCGTTAGAAAGAACAAACGAATCCTTTTCTCGCCATTTTTTGGGTTATGTAACTATGAGATTTGATTTGTATTTTATTTAATTGTACAGATTTTTAAAAGTACTAATCTTAATCTTCAAAATTTAGCCTTTATCGTCCCAATATGTCTTTTACTTTTTGAGAAATCATCAGTTTCATTTTTTAAAATATATTGTGATGAGCACGGAGAGCGACTTTACCAAGATTTAGAAAGAATAGAAAAAAGTTACAAAGGTTTTTGGGATGATGGTCTGTTAAGTGACTTCTGTTGGTCTCTTGTACGTGAAATGGACCAAAATATATATAGACCGTGCAGTTCCATTACACTTTGTTACAAATTAATGTAAGAGTTATTTCAAATTTAAAAACAAAACTAGGGTCAAAAACGGGTTAATTTATTTCCAAAAGCTAAGCTGATAGCAAAAAATGGATTTCAGATTTGAAATTTACACTAAAAACTCTTTTTAGTACATATTTTAGGGAGCGGGTCAAAATTCTGCTTTTCAAAATTCTGTTTTTTTCAAAAATTCTGCTTTTTTCAGTTCTGTCTTTCGAAATTCTGCTTTTCAAAATTCTGTTTCTCAGAGTTCTGTATTATAAAATTTTAAGCAATAAAATTCTGCTAATTCTGGTTTTTCTCAAAGACGGAAAAGAAAAAAGTGATATTTTAACTTTATTGTTAGACAATTCAGTGCAAAACTTTCTTCCTATCTGTAAGAGATTTTGTTTTTGCATGTTTCACTTTATTTTATACTTTAACGGGTTAATGAAGCTGTAACTGTAAGTGCAAAAATTGAGTGAAGCCTAGTTTACAGTTTGATTCAGGTGAAACACAAAACTATATTGGTTGTTGGTTAACAGTTTCATGCAAAATAAAACCATTGCTGTCATGGAATTTCATGAAAACGATCGGCTGGCAATTGCTCTGCGTGCGAAAAATATTGTGGTGAATAATAAGTATTTTCTTATGGTTGGTTTACACTATGAAAAAAAAATATATTCACCTTACAGCATTTTTTGCATGCAAATGATATTTGCACCCAAAAATAATTGTTTTTCATTTTTAGGCCTATAGTTTATTAATTAAGTCTAATCTAATGACTCAATGCGTGGCTAAGGCCAAGGCAAACTTTTTTCGCTTAGAATATTATATATATTTTACAAAGTTTTGTTTTTTATGCGCATGGAACTGTAAACTATGCTCATACCTGCAATTATTGTCTTAGACAAAAGAGCAGTCTTAAAACCAGATGTTCACTATTTTATGATGAGACAAGTATGAGAAAATTGCTTTACAACATTCTGCCAATAATAAAAAGAAGGTTTGGAAAATGTTAAAAAACGCGAACTTTTTAACATTTTCCAAACCTTCTTTTTATTATTGGCAGAATTTTTTAAAACAGAATCCTGAAAATCAGAATTTTGAAAAGCAGAATTTTGAAAAGCAGAATTTTGAAAGCAGAGTTTTGAAAGCAGAATTTTGAAAAGCAGAATTCTGAAAGCAGAATTTTACAAAAAGTATTTTGACCCAGCCAGAATTTCAACCCCAACCCCATATTTTACCTTCTCCTGTCGAAAACGACGTAAGCCAAAAAGAAAGCATTTTTAAAATGATATGTAGTCAGGTGAGGACTAATAACTAATTTAATATCTCTCAAAAAGTAAAAGAGATATTGGTACGATTATAGCTGAATTTTGAAGATTAAGATTAATACTTTCAGAAATTTGTATAATTAACAAAAATAGAAATCAATTCGCATAGTTACATAACCCCAAAAATGGCAAAAAAGTTTTTTTTTGCACTTTCTAACTGTAATATCTCGAAGCCCAGATCTGATAGCGAAATATAGATAACGAATTTGAATTCAGCGTAAGAAATTACCCTAAGAACGACTCTTACTTTCACGCGTCGAAAAGTTAACCGATATTTGTAAAGCTGAGAATTAGCCTTTTTAAAGTCAACTATAAACGAGCAATCATAAGAATTATTACTATTTACTGTGAGATGCCTAGTCAAGCCTAGGAAAATATCCAGGAGAGGATGGTAATAACCTTTATTAGTAATCCCAGAACTAGATTTTAGAACAAGAGTACTAATAGCGTCCGAGGAAAATACTTAATCGAGAACTCGATTTTTAGAAATTTCAATACAGCTTCCTTGTTGAAAGTCAGTATAGTACTAATTTTATCAAGTTAATTAAGCTCCAATTGTGCAGAAGTTAAAAAAGCTTCCGGGCATGATTCATCTTCAGAAGGCACCCAATCTATAAACGGTAGATTGAAATCACCTAGAATTAAAATATTGCTGTTAAAGCCACATAAGTCCAGAACTTTTAGGGGGTATGTATGCATTAAAAATGTAAATATATTTTGACTGTAAAGTTATTTTTATACAGATTAATTCGATGGATAAATTGAAAGGAAAAGAAACAAAGAAATGTACAAAATTACAACGCACAGCAATCAAAACACCGCCTCCCATTTCTTTCGTTATAACGATTTGTACGGCGCCATTAAAAAAAAATTCAAGTAGAAAACATTATTATTAAATAAATGTCACTCTTCACTTCACTTCAAAACTGAAAACAATTAAAATGTCATTTATAGTAACTAGACAAAATCTATTGTGAGTTTCGTTATATAAAAACTAGATAAAAGTTATGATATCTCAATTTTTTTTTATTAAGTCGGTTATTTTGTGCATTTTGTTGGTGTAGGGGAAAAGTAGGGATTTTTTGTATATGCCTTAGGTACTTTTCTTATTTCCATTTACCATCACTGGCTGTATGTGGTATGTGTTTACTTATTGGTGTGTACGTGTACGTTCTACGTTTACCTTGTGTATGAAGTATTGGGTTGTATTTTTGTTCACTCGTAGTGAGATCGGTGGAACATTTGAAAAACTAAAAAAGTTTTTTCTCTACATAAATGAAAAATTGGTGATGTTGACCTTGGTTCAGATTTATCTAAAGTTATTGTTGCTGCAGGTCAGGTAGATCGTAATCGTAGATGTATTATGCTTCTCTGGTTTTATTGAAATTTCAAAGTTAGTAAGTTAGTTACATATTTTAGGTAACTAACTTAATTTAGTTTTTAATCCAATGTACATACATACCTACCTAATTCACTGCAATTTTGTATGTCATAATGGAATGAAGTTTTGGTTACTAGGTACCTACATACATAGTAACTTTGTGGTTGACACTAATGCCATATACCTCCTGATGTAGCCCTTAAAGTGTTTCGTGAATGTTGAGCTTGAACGTGCAAGAGGGAGACATAGATCAGTGTTACATGAATAAATTAAAGTTAGCCAAACCAACAACAAATGGTAACACAACCACCAAAAATATTCTTCACGTAAGACTGGTCACTGTCACTGGTATCAAGTCTATGTAAGGAGAAAATACTTAAAACAAAGAGAGAAAAAAAGAGAGTCGTCGTTAGCAGGGCTGTCGAAGTACTGCAATTGAAGTATTTGTACTGCTTTTTGAATCTCCGTACTGCCGTACTGCTAAATCAACCAAAGTACTGCATTTTTAGAACTGTTCGATAGCAAACTTTTAAATCCTTTATTATTATTTTACTTCTATCTCAACACACCCAAAAATCATAATCCTATCCAAAAAGTTGTAGTCCTTTTTCATGTAATTTTGACTTGTTTGAATATAACAGGTGAAATACTACAGAAGACCATCGATGGCTTCGATGAAGTTGTATATTGAAAAACAAAACTATGAAATCTGGAATTTTTCAGATTTTATTTTCTGCTCCGAAAAAAGGCAGTTTAAGAACGTGTCGATAGTCAAATGTGATTTTCACCCATCTGTCAAGCAATGAACTTTCAGATTCAGCCCCGAAAAATTAGACTTTAACTTCGAAAAAATTCCGACAAAGCTGAGTTTTGGTGCCTTTAGCATTTCGTACCCAAAATTTAAGAAGTGGCAACAAAATTTTAAGGGGGTCAAACTGAGAACGAATTCAGTTTTTGATAATTTCTCGAAAATTATCAGCTTTTTTTTTTTTAAAAAGATTGGAGGTAAAATTGTAGTTTAAATTATGGGTTCACTAGACATGGGCCATGCTCGGACTATGAACGTGTCCAGAAAAGAACCAGTTGAGTCAGAAAAATCCATATCTTGTCAAAGACATGTCGAAGAAAACCAACTTTTGAACACGACATGAATGCTGTTCAAAGCTTGCCCATGAGATTTGACGTTTCACGTGCGTGTGAGTTTTTTATATGGTTTTCGTTGTATCTCGAGGTAGCTGGATATTAAAAGTTTCTTTACTGTTTGTTTGGGTCCTGGACCCATGTTCTGTAACTATCGCGTCGATAAAATTCGCCGAGAAACGATAGAAATTGAAACAAATCGTATGAGTTTTGTTTAATTTTTCAACGTTTCTCGATTAATTTTATCGATGCGATAGTTACAAAACATGGGTCCTGGAGTTTAAAGGCTCTGTATTATTGCAAAAGATAGAAATAGTGGAGTGGAGAGAGAGAAATGAAACGGCATGACATGCGAGAAAAGATCTGCTGATTGCTGATTGGATTGTGGTTGCGATGTTGGACATCGGTATGCCCTTTGGAGTCGGGGTGTTATGTAACTATACACGAAATACTTAAATAGGTCTATCTTGATTATTAAAAAAATATTGAGATAGGATCGTTTTGATTCTAAAGTCAAAACTTAAGTGCAACTCCTTTTGATTTTGATTTGATTTTGGTGTGACCAAATATTTGTTCAGTGACGCCAAATAATTGGTACCCGAGCCAGCCCGCAGACAAGTAAAATTACCTCGAACATAGTACTCGAACCATATTCACTCACACCATGGTCGAGCGTCTCCAGAGCCCTTTAAAATAGATTGATTTGAAACAAAAAAAAAATACATCTTGTAGCTCTCTTTGAAATGAAAGTTTTGGAATACCTACACTCAATATTTTCGAAAAGGTCAAGGTAGGTCCGTTTTAATTCTAAGTGACACAAATATATTTTACGTAGGTAAAGCTGTGTACTGCCTTTTTTTCCTCGAAGTACTGCTTTCTCAAAAATGAAACGGCAGCTCTGGTCGTTAGCCACAAACCTACTCAATGCCTGCCATGCCAATGCAATTTTGGTGCTAAAGATGTACACATGTCAACGAGTGCTTAACATATGAAAACAGACATTTATTTAAAATTGCAACAACAATGAAGACAACGAAGAAGTTTAAATATGTATGGTCGAGAAATGGGACAGTTTACCTGCGGAAAGAAGAGGGTGACAATATTGTGTAAGAATTAATGTTGTACTGCTGATTTTCTTAAGCTATGAATGTAGTCACTAGTCAGATCTGATTCACCTTCTAGTTTTTCTGTATGTAATAACCCAGTAGATCTCGTTTCGATTTTTTAGCTCATCTTGATTCGTTGATGAATGGATTTATAATAATGAATTAAATTTGTATAACATACAGGGTTATACTCTTTTTGGTAATTGTAAAAAGTCTTATTCTGCTTATTCCTAAAAATGAATGGAAGAAACACGTAAAGAGTGTGCAATTGGAAAAATATTGAGAAGGGTAACAATTTTCAGAGATTAAAGAAAGTATGTTGGTAAAGATTCCAGAATCAAGACTACTCTTGACAAAAAAGACGTATATTCTGATAAAGGGCTACAAAAGACCCTACATAGGTAGGTATATGTCCTTATTTGTATGGGAAAAAAAAAATTGTTTGTTTTTATCGAGCACCATTTTTTCTGTTCTTCTACATTAAAAACGTGTACCAAAAAAATTTCATGCTAATCGGATTGTATTAACACGTGCCGCAATGAGTTTGAAAATTTGAATTTTCATTAAACCGACCAAAACCGGGTGCTATTAAAAATTTGATTTGCAGAATTAATAAAGTGCACTTTCAAATCTGTAACCAACTCTTGCTTCAAAAATAAAAAAAAATAAAAGGCACGACTGGGTCGCACGTTCTTGCTCAAAAAATTCAATTTGCTTGGAAATTAAGAATTTTTAAAAATATTCGAGTAACTATACAAACATTTTTAAAATTATTATCGAAATATTTTGAGCTATTTTTAAGATAAATAAGGTTTTTCATAACGGTTGTATAGCATGTACCGTTATTTTTGGAGCTAAAAAAATATTTAAATAATCCTTAACTCTCACAGTGGCATCAACTTTAAGCTCAGTGCGGCATGTGTAAACGTGATTAAAAAAAAAAAAAAAATAGGGTAGTGTTTTTAGATGTCAATGAACAAAAACAAACGGGTGCTCAAAAGTTTTTAAAATAAGGACCACCCTAATGTACACCCCCTGTCAAAAACGGATGAGAATCTGCTTGGGTGCTTTGAAAGGAAAATTCTTCGGGTGATCTTCGGTCCAGTATGTATCGATGGAGTATGGAGGAGATGATTTAACAACGAGCTTTATGGGCTTTTCAGCGACGTCGACCTAGTCAAAAAGCTAAAAATACAGCGGCTGAGATGGCTGGGACACGTGGAGCGTATGGACACCGACGCACCAGCCCGACGAGTCTTCGAATCTACGCAGCAGAGGAAGACCCCACCTTAGGTGGCGCACACAAGTGGAGAACGACCTCAACCAACTTGGAGTGCGTAACTGGAGGCAGCTAGCTAGGGACCGAGCTGGCAGGAGAGGTTTGTTGGTTGA
Source organism: Dasysyrphus tricinctus (assembly GCA_963921185.1). Lineage (NCBI taxonomy): Eukaryota > Metazoa > Arthropoda > Insecta > Diptera > Syrphidae > Dasysyrphus > Dasysyrphus tricinctus. The sequence continues at coordinate 56,381,043 of OY992532.1, read as the reverse complement.
GGCCGTAGTCCACCCTGGACTGTATGCGCCATGTAAAGTAAAGTAAAGTAAAGTAAGTACCCTAATGTACACATTTAAATAAGTTGTTTGTTTTCAATAATATATTACATGATAAATTTGTAAAACATTTACATATTATCTTATATTAAGTTTTCTTTTTTATTAAAAATTTTAAAGTAAAAATAAGTATTAAAATACATAGTACCTACAGATAGTTCAGTTTTTTTATCACTAGGTAGGTACCTATGTATGATAAAAAACAAGGTATGACCATTTAAAATTATTGTGTTTGTATTAATTTCCAACAAATGTTAGTGAATGCAAGGCCTATGGCAGGTTGTGAAAATTTGAAATTTAGTTAATTTCGATGTTCAATTACTTCACCAACGTTTGTTTGGCTTTTTGATTTTTGTGCATGTAAAGAAGCTAAAGGCGTTAAAATTCATGCGAATTTTAACGCCTCTAGGTTCTTTACATGTACAAAACTCAAAGAAGTTAGAAGAATAGAATCTTTTTTGTAGCTGAATTTGTATAATTTTTTTCTTATTAACTAGATTGCACAATTTACAGAGATGTAGCTATTTACTACCTCACTACTAAAAAAGCTTATTACATTTTTATTTAAAATAATATCACTGATAACGATTTTGTTGAAGGAAAAGCTACTACAAAAAACCTTCATTAAATTAAGAAAACAGTTTTTCCATTAGGAGAGAGAAGTGGGGCCTAGATATTACAAGTAAGGATGTTGTTTACATTTTTATTCAAATAAATCAATAACAAATAAGATACATATATATTTAAATATATTTTTATATCACAAATAAGTTAATAAATAAATAATAATATAGATAAATAAACTAATAAATAGATAAATAAATACATTAATAAATAAATAAATAAATAAATTAATTAATTCATTAATTAATAAATAAATAAGTAAATGAATAAATAAATAAAAATAAAAACAAATAAATAAATAAACATATGAATAAATAAATAAATGAAGAAACACAAATAAATAAAACATTTTTTCCTTTTTTTTCAATTTTATCACAGAGTACCTATGCATGGAAATAAATAAATAAATAAATTAATAAATAAATAAATAAATGAATAATTAAAAAAAGATAAAGAATATTGAAAAATTAACAAACATATATGGAATAGAAAATAAGTAAATTAATAAATTAGAAAATAATATTTACACCTTAATTTGCTAGGTTTTAAATAAGATTATTGTCAGAAGAGCTGCATGATTGGTTATTACGTTCATATAATTTAGAAATTCGAATTTTAACATATTTGATGTTCGCTTCTTCGTGAAGGTATTCCGTAGAATAATGCCAAGGGAGATTTATCATCATTTTTAATATTTTATTCTGCATTATTTGCAATCTACGAATATGACTTTCAGCGCATGTTCCCCATACTGGAGAACCATATAGCATTATGCTTTGGAATATTACTTTAAGCAATTTGTTGTCTACACTTATTTTATTTACGGTTTCCTGAATATGCAAATTAAAAGTCAGCGTTTTATCTAGGTGTACCCCGAGATACTTAGCACACGGTTTCCATTCCGTCAGAACTCAGAACCCCATTCAACTGAAGCCTATTGCCTGGCAAGTTGCAGGGTTTTCTTTTCCTTGTGAAAAAGAAAGCCTGTGTCTGGGAAGCGTTTAATTTTATTTTCCAATCCTCGCAATACGATTGAACTAAATTCAGAGCAGATTGCAGATTGGTTTCAATAAGGGAACTAACTGAACCTGATGAGTAAATATACGTATCGTCCGCAAGGATTGCAGTTTCACAGTTTTGGGGTTTAGGAAAATAATATGTGTATAAAATATACAAAAATGGTCCAAGTACGGAGCCTTGGGGTACACCTGCAATAATTTCAATGACATCGGAATACCAATTGTTAACGGAAACTGTGAAAGTACGCTTTGTTAGAAAAGATGATATAATTTTGACTATAAAAAGTGGGAAGTTCAAAGTAAACAGTCTGTGAATCAGCCCTTCATGCCAAACCGAATCAAACGCCTTTTCAACATCAAGGAAAGCCATTTCCTTACTTCTTCCCAAAATAAGATTATTTTTGATGTCTTTCGTTATTCTGTCAACTTGGTGCACAGTACTATGATATCTTCGGAAACCAAATTGTTCTTGTGGCAAGATATTAAATTGTTCAATATGTGATAGTAATTTGTTTTTAATTAATTTTTCTAAGCATTTGGTAAGAGAGCTTAACAAGCTTATTGGCCTGTAGCTGGAGGGCATGCAAGCATTTTTGCCTGGCTTCGGTATAGGGATAACTTTTACCATTTTCCAGGCATTCGGAAAGTATCCCAGTTTAAAATATCTATTAAATATTGTTTTTAGATAGCTAACTCCTGTTTTAGGAAGATTTTTTAAAAATTAACTTTTAATCCCATCATAATCCAGGATTATTCTTTCTGGGTGTGGTCTCCATGTTGTGTATTTATATGAATATGTTAATCAATAAAAAATAAAATGATTTAAATAAAACAATTTTAATATATTAAATTTAATTGTATCACAACATAAATTTTTAATATAATTAGCGACGTGTTTCGGTTTCAATGAACCATCATCGGGCTTAATTTGCGGAATCAAAGTGTTTTGCCGAAATTCACTTTCGAATTCGATTCGAAATTTTTTTGTCCGGAGCTAGGCCGAACAAAACGCCAATTTGTAGGACTAAAGGCCATAAAAAGCTATTTTGAATCAATAATTCAACAAGTCCAATCCTAAATGCTAAGTCTTCTACTTGCCTGGTTTATTTCAGTAGTGTAAAGAATTTGTATTATAAAACCTTCTTATATAGAAACTTTGCCTGGCCCCGGGCAAAAAAACTTCCAGCTTAATGATTAGGAATTTTAATCTTGTTGGATATAGTTTACATTGGATTTTCGTTGAAAAATTCATGCAAGTTGAATTGAACTTAACACAAATTGCGTATGACAAAGCCCTCACTATTAGGCCAGGAAAAATGGGTTCCGAGGTTGAAAAAATTAATTCATGAAATATTAAAATTGGAATCGACGCAGAATCGCAACCTCTATAACATATCCAAAGTCCCCCAAAATCCCCGCATTGGCTTTTTGTGTAGATGTATTTGAAGAGGTGCAGATGGGGAGAACTTGGAGGTCAATCAAAATAAAATATTTGTTTTGGTACAACCTAACCATATGATACATACTTTAAGGATAGTTTCTAACGTTGAATCTAATGAAATCAAATTCAAAATGATATAACCACCGAAGAAAAATTTATAGTCCTTTTTATGTAATGATGACTTTTTTTCAGGTACAACAGGTAAAATATTATCGAAAACCCTTTGAAAATAACGGTATGTTAATGAAACTTGAAATAAATGTTCATTTTATTATACGAATTAAGAATCAAGACAGTCCCCAAAAATATCCATGGTGAAAGGGTGTTTTTTTAAGGGGTATGGCCAAGTGTAGAATGTTTACCATAACACCCACGGAAAAACTCTTACACCCATGAAACTCGCCAAAAATATTGAATTTGTCGTGGCAACCAAAAATCTAAATAGTCCATACAAATATCTTTTGTCTAATAGTGTTTTTTTGGCGGTTACATTTTGACCTGTTCTACGCGAAAATACGATTTCAAAAATTGAATTTTGCTTGAAAGGACCATAACTTTGTTAAGGGTGCTTGTATAATTTTGGTTTTGCTTTTATTAGATTCAGCGTTAAAAAATACCCTTAAATCATATACCATACTTAGTGGTATATACCTCATTTACACTAAATCGTAATTTTGGCTCAAATCTTTCAACTTCTTCCCAGATTTTCCCTCTCTTTAATAAAAAATCCCCCAGAATAAATATATTTATGTGTACTTTATTGATTTTTGGATACTGTTACCGAGCTTGGAAGCACTCACGGCAAGAGATATAAAATGGGCACCACGGTAATAGATGGGCAAAATGGCACCATTGCAATAGATGGGCAAAATGGCAACGTGGTGGTTGACAAATAAAATGGCGGCATTTATTGGATGGACACCGCCGAAATATCAAGAAATCCCAGTTTCGAGCCTTTCATCACTTAATTTAGTTTAACATATAACATATCAGAATTTAAGCATATTAAGCATAACATATATACGAATCTAAGCATCAAAACAAATGTAGGTATAATATTAATAAATCAAATAAATTAATGTTAACTTTATTATTCCTTCAATAGGAAAATTTAGAAGCTCTGTATAAAAGTGAATTAAATATACATACAAGTACAAAGTACATCTTCTCAAATTTCTGATGTTTTATTCAACGTTGATTTAATCAACATACTAAATTTTCATTTTTTGAAATAACCAACATACACGTGCTAATCATTGCTTGGAGAGATCTACATTGCTTCATCAACGCAGGAGGAGTCATCTCATTGCCATTCAACCACTCCACATACATAATTCATTGCACCAGTCACTGCCGTCCATTCACCTTTATTGATTTTATCTGGCCCAAGAGCAGACAAACCTTGCCAATTAACACCATCACCTGCCTCATTCGTCAACTTGCCGCCATTTTCAACCTGCAACAGAGCCACAGGTAAGTCCAAATGTCACATGTGTCTAACGATCCTACACCATCTGCCATGCCTTTGCCTTCTGCTTCGCCCTTTAACCTCTTTAATTGCAACAAATGTCCACGACCAGATGCCTTCGATAATATGGTAGAATGTGATCAATGTAAAAAATGGTATCACTATCAATGCGCCAAAGTAGATGATAGCGTTGATCTTCTAGATGAATGGAAGTGCGAAGCATGCCGTGTCCCTCAATCGATTGTGTCTATGAATACAGTTGAGTTAGTCAGTTCGAATATAAATATTCAGCAGAACAATAGCTTGCATTCTCATTCTATAAATAGAGCCGCACTTCAACCTGTTCGATCCAGTCCACCATCTGGCAAAAATAGGCCTGCTTCTGCACCCGTGACTAAAGCACTTTCGTTAAATCTACCTCTAGCCCCGCGATCAAAGGTTAGCTCCACTAAATCATCTCAAAGGCAAACAAATCTCTTGCTAAGACAGCTAGAAGAAGAGACTAGACTACGTGAAAAAAGAGAACAAGACTATCTAAAAAAGAAATATGAAATATTAGAACAGGTTTTTTCGGAAGAGGAGGACGAGTCAAACGAAGATGTTCACTTTGAAAGGGAACGTATTGAAGAATGGGTTAATGATACACGTCATCAGGGTGATAATAAAACAAAAAAAGAAGAATCTCGAGATCCCAAAAATTATTCTCTCATTCCAAATATTTCCAATACGTCAGCTTGTAACTTTGCTGGTAATCTTTTCAATCCTTCAGGCATAAATAGTCTTCCGAAAGGCCAAACCATACCTTTGCCAGAAAGCTCTTTAGTAGTTCATTCACCACCGCCGTTAACTAAACAGCAGTTAGCAACAAGGCAAATTATGTCCAAAGAATGTGTAAAATTTTCTGGCAAAGCAGAAGAATGGCCAATGTTTATCTCTTGGTTTGAAAACACTTCAGTGACATGTGCATACAATAATCACGAGAACCTGCAACGTTTACAGCGTTGCTTGACTGGACAAGCCCTTGAAGCAGTTAGATTTCAGCTCATGTATCCTGATCAGGTGAACGAGGTCGTGAAAACCTTAAAGATGTTGTATGGACGTCCGGAGATAATCATACAGTCACTTCTATCGAAAATTCGCAATGAACCCTATCCAAAGGCCGACAAATTAGAAACTTTAATCAACTTTTCGCTCTCAGTAGGTAATGTGTGCAGTGTTATGCAAGCAGCTGGACTATCTTCACATTTAAACAACCCCCTTTTGTTACAAGAGCTTGTCGATAGGTTACCCTCTCAGCTAAAGCTTAATTGGGGAATGTTCAAACAGTCACAAGGCGATATAAACTTAACTACATTTAGAATTTGGCTTTCACAAATAGCCAAGGCTGCCACAGAGGTGACAATTTCAGTACAAGATGTTTCCGAGCCTAAAATAACAAAGAAATCCAGAGGTTTTATGAACATTCATGAGCAGGATGACAGAAAAGGCGTTCGAGGATGCCCAGTTTGTGAAAAATTGTGTCCATCACTAACAGTCTGCGAAAGTTTTTTGAAAATGAATCCTAAAGAGAGATGGGATGTCATTAGGCGCTGCTTCATCTGCCGAACTTGCTTGCGCCAGCATGGAAGGCGTCGGTGCACCTCATCTGCAGTTTGTGGACTCCAAGGTTGCTCCTTTAGACACAATGCCCTCTTGCATATAAATCGTGAAACTGAAGATCAAAGAACATCAATCAACGAAGAGCATAAAGCAACAACTGGAAATATAGGTACACACCTTAGCTGTCCCGTCAATAGACAAGGTAAAGGTCAAATGCTATTTAAAATTCTTCCAGTTACCTTATATTTCGAAGACAGTGAGGTAGACACATACGCGTTTTTAGATGACGGGTCATCAGTTACCCTTATCGATGAAGAACTTGCTCAGCTACTTAAAGCGAGAGGTAAACTTGAACCACTTTGTCTAAAGTGGACCGGAAATACCCATAGGGATGAAAACGATTCCAGAATGATAAACTTGGAAATTTCAGGCTCTGATGGAATACGGAAAAGATTTAATCTACCAAATGTGCACACCGTTAAATCACTGGACCTTCCAAAGCAATCCCTCAATATACAGGCATTAACAAAATCGTACAGTCATCTAAGGAATCTACCCCTTGCGTCCTACACAAATGCTAAACCAAGAATATTAATTGGATTGCAACACTGGAATCTGGGCATTCCTCTTAAATCAGTAGAAGGCAATGCGACTCAACCCGTTGCTATCAAAACAAGAATAGGTTGGACAGTTTTTGGGTCAACAATATTTAAGAGTGATAAAGATTCAACAGTAGGAGATTCTTACCAATTCCACATATGTGAATGCCAAAACAGTATTAGTGCGGAAATGCACAAACTCATGAAGGAATACTTTAAGATTGATGCGGCAGGAACCTCCGATTTCAAAAAAGTTCTATCAGCCTGTGATGAGAGAGCGAAGCAGAAGCTTGAGGCGGAAACATCGTTTGATGGACGAAATTATTCCGTTCCACTTCTGTGGAAGTATGATGACTTGTCACTTCCCAAAAGCAAACAGATGGCCGAGAAACGATTAAGATGTCTTGAGAAAAAATTATCCAAGGAACCCGAGATTCGAGCTAAAATTGACCAGACCATAAAAGATTATATTGCAAAAGGCTATGCAACAAAACTGAACCCTGCAGAGGCGTCAAATTATAGTAGCCGCACCTGGTACCTTCCAATATTTCCGGTGATCAACCCTAACAAACCAAATAAGGTGCGTATTGTTTGGGATGCAGCGGCCAAGGTGGAAGGCGTCTCACTGAACTCGGTTCTTTTAACAGGACCTGACGAGGTTCCAGCCTTGATATCTATTCTTTTCCGGTTCAGAGAACGTAGATTCGCTCTTGCTGCTGATATACGCGAAATGTTCCACCAGGTAAAAATTAAAACGATTGATCAAGACTCACAAAGATTTTTATGGCTTGATGAAAAAACAAACGAAGTGGAAGAATATAAAATGTCTGTAATGACTTTTGGGTCTACTTGCTCTCCTTATTGTGCCCAGTTTATAAAAAACCAAAATGCTAAGAACTTCGCTGGCCAGTTTCCTAGAGCATCAAGAGCAGTAATCGAAAACCATTATGTTGATGACTTCCTCGACAGCATCGATGATGAAGAAGAGGCAATTAAGTTAGCAAAGGACGTTATATACATTCATAGCCAAGCAGGCTTCGAGATTCGAAATTTTCTCTCTAATTCTAAAATCATCCTTGATGCACTTCCGAAAAAGTCTGTGAATGAAAACAAACTACTAACCAGTTTAAACCTTGCAGATAAAGCAGAAAAATTACTTGGGATGTGGTGGACACCACAAACAGATATATTTTTGTTTACTCTGCAACAAAAGAGCATAAGAATCGATGTCATGCTGGGAAAAACTATCCCTACCAAAAGAGAGGTTTTAAAAGTTCTTATGTGCGTATTTGATCCACTGGGGCTAATAGCGAATTTTGTCGTCATCCTCAAAATTCTACTTCAGGATATCTGGCGTTCGTCAACTGATTGGGATCAACAAATAAGTAACCTTCACTTCGATAGATGGAGAGAGTGGCTGAGACTTATTCCAAAAATTCGAGAAGTAACAATCAGGAGAACATACCTATCAAATTTAAGATTTGATACAAAAAACTGTGTTCAATTACACATATTCGTAGATGCAAGTGAATCTGCCTATGCAGCTGTTGCGTATTTCAGAGTAAAGTCACAAAATTTAATAGAATGCGCTCTTATAGGAGCAAAGACTAAGGTGGGTCCCATCAAAACCATATCCATACCACGAATGGAACTAGAAGCCGCTGTGCTAGGTACTAGATTTGCGCAAACAATAGCAAAAAGTCACTCGATTGACATCAATGAAACGTTTTACTGGACAGACTCAAGGATAGTGCTTTGTTGGATAAAATCAGAGCACCGAAAATATAAACAGTTTGTCGCTTACAGAATTAGTGAAATTCTTGAATCCTCCAATGAGAAGGAATGGAGATGGATCTCAACTAAAGAAAATGTTGCTGATGACGCTACAAAGCAGAAACCCGACAAAGAGTTTCATTCAAATTCCAGATGGTTCAAAGGTCCAAACTTTCTCTATACACCAGAAGAAAGTTGGGAAAAATCAAAGCCCCATGAATGTAAAGGATGTGCCGGAGATCACGAAGTTAAGATTTGCTGCTTTCAAGAACTTAACGACAACCAACCCATCATTGATTATACGCGTTTTTCTCAATGGACCAGAATTGTTCGCACCACCATGTATGTATATCGCTTTATAGATATAAAATGTTACAAGCGAAATGTTAAAGGGTCGGACTTCTTTACCTCTGCAGAGATCCAACGTGCCGAAAACTGCCTTTATAGAATATGTCAGAAAGAAGGGTTGAGATCGGAATATGAGAATTTTCACACCGCGAACAAATCCTTAGAAGTTATACAGCTGAATAAATCCAGTGTTATCTACAGATTGAGCCCTTATATGGATGAAAATGCAGTTCTACGTATTAAAGGCCGCATAGATGCGGCTCCAATAGTACAAGAAGAAGTTAAAAGACCAATAATACTTCCGAAAAATCATTACATCACTAGTCTTTTAATCACGAATTATCATAATCGTTATCACCACCTTTACAACGAAACCGTAGTCAACGAGATGAGACAAATATATCACATCTCCAATCTTCGAAGCCTGCTCAACAAAATCAAACGAAAATGTAACTATTGCAAAAAGAGACTGGCAGTTCCGAGTCCTCCTATAATGGGTCAACTTCCGGCAGCTCGACTTAGTGCATACACAAGAGCTTTCTCATACGTAGGCATCGATTATTTTGGCCCTCTCCATGTAAAGGTCGGTAGACATAGAGAGAAACGGTGGGGAATGCTGCTGACATGTTTGACAGTAAGAGCTATACATATTGAGATCGCTCACAGCCTCTCAAGCGATTCATGCATCTTGGGATTAAAGCGCTTTATTGCTAGAAGAGGCATGCCGTTCGAAATATATTCCGATAACGGAACCAATTTCCGAGGTGCAAGTGAAGAGCTTGAGCAGGCCATAGAAAAGTTAGACCAGAAAAAGATTACAAAGGAATTTGAGATGCAGCTCACGTGGAAATTTATACCACCAGCATCTCCGCATATGGGTGGATGCTGGGAGCGTCTAGTCCGCTCAGTTAAGCAGACCCTGGCTGAAATTACCCCAAGCAGCAACCCAACTGATGAGCTGCTACTGAGTATGATGGCAGAGGTAGAAAACATAGTCAATACTCGACCGCTCACCTATGTTCCTATCGAGGAAGATGACAAGGAAGCCCTTACACCGAACCACTTCTTAGTGGGTTCATCTAGTGGACTAAAAATTAAAGGGGATATAATCGAAAGTGGAGCAGCCTTAAAAAAGAACTGGATCATGAGCGAAAAGTATGCAAATTCATTTTGGCAGCGATGGCTACTTGAATACTTACCCAACCTAACACGGCGAACGAAGTGGTTCAACTCAGGACGTATCATAACGGAAGGCGACATAGTAATAATTGTGGACTCAAATAGTCCACGAAAATCTTGGCCTATGGGCAAGGTCATAAAAGCATTGCCAGGGGGTGATGGTGTAGTACGCAGTGCAGTAGTGCAGACATCTTCCGGCATATATACAAGACCAGTGGTCAAATTGGCAGTGTTGGACGTAAGGCAGTTCGGTGAAGACGGTAATTTGGGATTCCCCAATTTACCGGGGGGGAGTGTTACCGAACTTGGAAGCACTCACGGCAAGAGATATAAAATGGGCACCACGGTAATAGATGGGCAAAATGGCACCATTGCAAAAGATGGGCAAAATGGCAACGTGGTGGTTGACAAATAAAATGGCGGCATTTATTGGATGGACACCGCCGAAATATCAAGAAATCCCAGTTTCGAGCCTTTCATCACTTAATTTAGTTTAACATATAACATATCAGAATTTAAGCATATTAAGCATAACATATATACGAATCTAAGCATCAAAACAAATGTAGGTATAATATTAATAAATCAAATAAATTAATGTTAACTTTATTATTCCTTCAATAGGAAAATTTAGAAGCTCTGTATAAAAGTGAATTAAATATACATACAAGTACAAAGTACATCTTCTCAAATTTCTGATGTTTTATTCAACGTTGATTTAATCAACAGATACGATGACTAATTTAATATTTTTGGCGAGTTTCATGAGTGTAAATGTTTTTTCGTGGGTGTTATGGTAAACATTCTTCACTTGCCCATCCCCCTTAAAAAAACACCCTTTCACCATGGATATTTTTGGGGACTGTCTTGATTCTAAGTTCGTATGACAAATGGAACATTCACTCCAAATTTTATTAACATACCTTTATTTTCAAAGGGTTTTCGACAATATTTTACCTGTTGTACCTGAAAAAAGTCATCATTACGTGAAAAGGACTATAACTTTTTTTTGGGTGGTTGTATCATTTTGAATTTGGTTTCATTAGATTCAGCGTTAAAAACTACCTTTAAAGCATGTATCGTATGGTTAGGTTGTACCAAAACAAATATTTTAGTTTGATAGACCTCCAAGTTCTCCCCATCTGCACCTCTTCAAATCCATCTACACAAAAAGCCAATGCGGGGATTTTGGATATGTTATAGAAGTTGCAATTCTGCGTCGATTTCAATTTTAATATTTCATTAATTAATTTGTTCAAGGTTCCCCATACGATTTTTGCTATTTTTCCTGGTCTATATGTCACTAATGAGTTCAAGTGAGTAAGCCGAACGAAACGCCAATTTGTAGGACTAAAGTCCAAAGCTATTTTGAATTAAAAATGAAATAAACTTACGGTGAAATAATTCAGAGATAAAATAATCGAAACAAGAAACAATCAAAGACGAAATAATGTTTGACCGAACTAATAAGGAAACGAAATTAAAAATTTCTGAACAATAAAAAACCAAAGAAATGAAGGTGAAAGAATTAAATGCGAAACAACATAATGCGAAACTATACCTAGACGAAACAACAAAAAAACGAAATGAAAAAGATGAAACAAACCCAAGTAAACACAACAACAAATATTAATATTTGACTCTAATTTTGATAGATGCGCAGAACTGAACAAAAATTTGAACTAATTACATTATACATTTAATATGTCTACTGTGCACTTGAGTGCTAGTTTGGGTCAGGGTTAAGAAACAAGTCTAGGGTTGATACAAAAATGAACTCCTCTGAATTTTAGTTTTTTAAATAATTTATTTTAACATTCAGTCGCTCAAGGTAGAGCGGCTTTCTTTCTAAATCCTTGATCACTGGAAATTATTTTCTTCGTGGCTCAATTTAAACAAATTCTTCCAGAGTGATAAAATTCACAGTATGTTCATTCTGTGATTTTTATATGAGTTCGTTAACATCGATCAGTACTCGGATTTGCGTCATAGAAGGTTACAAAAGCATCTAACTGATGAGCCCAACTGTTATGGGTGGAACGAATTTTGGAATCCAGTTCACTTGAAATTTTATTAAAGTTTACAATCTTTAAATCTTAATTTTATAGTAAACATTTATAATTGAAATAATAATGAAAACTGAAAACAATTTTACATCACTCTGTTTCTATTCTTAGTGTCCCTTCAAAATAAAAAAAAATCTTTAAAGAAAAAGCAAGCGTATGGCGTATACGTAACCTTTTTTTTTAAGATTTTTGCTTCGAATCTATATATTATATTTGTTTGTCAGTCCTATTTCAACAATGTTGAGGACTATGTTTCTCTTCTCAAATTCAATAGGTTCTTAATATATTTTTCACTACACTTTTACCTTAGCCAAGTTGAAGTTAGCACCGTCTTTTTCATTGCTTTTGAAGCAAAGTGGTGAGAGTTGGGTGCTGTTCTGATGTTGGTTCATCTACCCGCTTTCGTTGTCACAGTGTAATGATTTCCTTTTATTATTTTCCCATAGCCACCCTCATTTTGCAGATTAGAGCTTACCACTTTTTGGCTTCTACCATATTTTTATTCGTGCCATATCCCGATGTTTTAGAAATAGTTCACGCTTTGAATTACTCTTTGTCTTCTTCAACAGAGGGCTTTCCGCAACCCGTTTTTAAAAAAATTGTTAAAAACAATTCCAACTGCTGATTGACAAACAAAAAAGGGATGATAAGCGAACTCAAACTGACGTGAACTTAAATCATTGGCAGTATACCTATTCAAGTGACGCAAAAAATCGGATCATATTTTTAGACAATAGCATATCAAAATATCAGTGCATTTCCCAAGCGTAAGCAAATGGCCCTCCAATATATGAAAAACAAAGGAGGGTATGTCCAGTAAATCTTAGGGGAGAAGAAGAGTAGTGTGGCAAAAGAATGAACCTATTCAAATGACCGGCACTGTAAAACATATAAACATATAAACTGTTGACATTAGTAGCGATTGACATTGGAAACAGAGAGTGTACTCAAAGTTCTTTAAATGCAAACGAAATTTGGCATACACCGAACCGCGCACATACCCCAAATCCTGTAGTGAGCCCAAGCAGGGAGGTTTCAAGGGGCAGCATATGGCCCCCCATACATATCACACTTTAAAAACGTAGCTGTAATGCTGGTAATGAAAGCAAATTAAAAATATCCTAAAAAAGTAGTATCAGTAATTTTCAATTTTCTAGAAGACATAAAAGCTTTCGGGTTTTTGTGTTCGATTTTAAATTGATATGAGCATTGACCACAAAATGAAAATTTTGTTTTCCATTTCACAATTTGAGAAAAATTGATCCAAACAATTTTTTGAATAATATTGAAACAATAATTTAATTTAAATGTAAGATTCAAGAACAGAATTTTGATAATTTTTTTGCATTTGAAGTATTTCCGTTGTTTTTAATACTTGTTTTTCAATTAAAGTCGTTTTTTTTGACGATTTTTTTACTGACGATTTTTGATACTTTCGGCTTGTGAAAAATGGCAGATTATACTTTTCCCGTTATCCTAGAATAATTTACTTTAAAATAAAAATTCGATCGCACTCGAGAATGTCCAGGTGACGATTTTTTGTTTGCAAGTTTGTAACCCTCAAGCTACTTTAGGCCACACTCAAATCGTCAGATTATTGAAATACACACTTTTCAGCATGTTATTAGCTTACCCTACTTGATGCGCTCGAGTATTTCGAGCTATCGATTATTTTTCAACTAATCTGATACCCTGGAGGTACTCAGCAGAGTGCAAGGTACCCCCTCTTATACCAATGTGACGCACTCGTGTAAAACCCAAAATCCCCTAGTGAGCTCCCCTTCTATTACATTGTTTTATAATTTTTTTCTATTAAAAGTCAATTTTTTAAAAAAGTTGTCTGCATTCAGCATATCCAAGCTTGATTTCTGTTCCAAAACTATTTTTAATGAGTTTGCCCTGTTCAAAGTCCTGTGTAGGTATGTACTTGAAGGCACCTGGTGTATATCCCTAATAACAAAAAATTTTTAGGAAATATTTTCCTATAAATATTAAAGAATTACTGAAATAGCTAAGACAGTGTGAATTGAGAAGCGATAAAGTTACAAACATGGAATTTTATAAACTATTCTCAAAACCGGGTTTTTTCAATCCTATTACCATTTTTACTTGCGATATAGAAAGATACTATAAGGTCCATTTCAAACATGCCCGGCAGCCGGTTAGCCGGCATCGGTTACCCGGTTTTCAACAAATGAACCGGTTCCGGCATGTGTGAAAGCTTCCATAAGATCTTTAACCAAACGACCGGTCAGCCGGTACCGGGTACCCGGTTGCCGGCTATGTGTGAAATGGCTCTAAGGCAAGTTTTGGATTCGTGCAAAAAAAATTGAGATAACAATCAAACATGACATTACGATGATAGAGAACACCAAAAAAGTGGGTGGCACAATTCTGTCTGTCTGTCTGTCTGTCTGTTCCTCTTCAGCCTAAACGGCTCGATCGATTTTCTTCAAAGTTGGTACAAAGTGGTTTTTTGTGATTATGCGCTCATGTTTTTTCATTTTTTTTAGAACTAAAAATAACGGTAAGTGCCATAAAATTTTCTTGGGCAGTTTTACATAATCGTATTTTTCTCAAAAACGGCTCCACAATTTTTCTTTAAAAAAAATCTATAAATTAATTTTAGTAAAGGCTTCCTTTGGGTGGAAAACCAGTTCTCAAAAATGGTTATTAATGGTACCCCCCAAAGAACCATTTTTTAATTTTCGATTTTCTTCAAAATGGTGCAACCGATTTCAATTATTTTTTTCATACAGAAGCTTCCAAGAAATATGAATAGTTTTGTGTACCAAAATTTTTGAAAAAATATTTTTTGGATTTTTAAAAAATGTTTTAAATGTTTGAAAATCAAATATTTCGAAAATGATATGATCGATTTTCTTGAAACTCGATATTTAAGAATTTTTTTTTCTCTCTATATTTATGAAAAAATAACGGTACCTTCCATACAAAAGTTAAAAACCTTAAAGAAAATATTTTTTTTTCTCAGAAATGGCTCCTACGATTTTGCTTAAACTTTTTCTATTTACTAAAATTAGTACGATCTACTAGGTACCACTTACTATCTTTTGCACTTAGCAACTATTAATAGTGACTGTCATATAGAACGTTTTTGTGTTTGTTTTGAATTTTCTCATTATTGGCTAAACGGATTTAAATAAATTTTTTTATATACCTACAAATTTCAGATAAAATTAAATAATATTGCAAAGTTTCTGAATAAAAAAAAAAAAAATTTCAAAACTAAAAAACGGGTTGACAAGTTTTTTGAAAATTTTGTTTTTGTCGGCACATTAATATATACTTTAGATTTGCATTCCAAATTTTCAAAAATGTTTTAAGAATTGTATATATAAAAAATGATTTTTTTAAAAAACCGCTCCAACGATTTTAAACTTTTATTTCCATACAATCATATTCAATGAAGAATTAAGATGGCATTCTTTTTTTTCAACTCAAACTGTCAAAGGAGTTGTTTTAGATAATTTAAATTTCGTACACGGTTAAAAATTTTGGGGTACTTTTTAATATTTTCTGGGTTACATATATGACAACACCAAAAATTTATTGAAATTTAATACTTGACAAATATTAAAATTTGGAAGTTAATACAAAATATGTTAAAACTTAATAATATCAGATATTACAAAGGAATACGAAATCTGTATTATATTTTAATAATACAAAAGTATTATAATATAATATTTTATTTCTTGAAATTTAATTTGTAGATTCTTTTCATGAAAATTAATACAAAATATATTACAAAAATAATAATAATGAAAGACTTTTTTTCTAAGAGTATTTGTCTTCTAAGTCAATTAATGGTGGCATTATTATATTTATTTTTTTCACATATGTGAGAACTAAAATCTTAATGCGACTGAAATTTTATCTACTAATTTGTATATTTTACCTCGAAATATTTCAACGCGCCTTCAAAATAATGCATATTTAAATTGTTTATTTATTGTTTTATTGCTGTTTTAATACAATTTCTATTGAATTTTAATACTTTGGTATTAAAAACATATACTTCATATTCATATTTAAATATGGCTGATGCTTGCTTGTAATGGCTTCCTGTTGTAATACAAATTGTATTAGATTTTAATGCAGTTGTATTGAAAGTATACGCATCTCGCTATTTTAATACAATTTGTATTAAATTTTAATACTTTTTGTATTAAAAATACACAAATCCCGAATCCCGAATATTTTAATACAACTTGTATTAAATTTTAATACATTTTGTATTAAAAATACACGAGTCTCGATATTTTTAATACAAATTTGTATTAAATTTTAATACTTTTTGTATTAAAAATACACGAATCCCGAATCTCTAATATTTTAATCCAATTTTTATTAAATTTTAATACATTTTGTATTAAAAATTCACGAGTCCCGATATTTTTAATACAATTTGTATTAAATTTCAATACTTTTTGTATTTAAAATGTACGCATATACTTAAGTTATTAAATTTTAATGCCAAGAGATTATATTTTATTTCATTCGATTACTTTTTAATCTTTTTGGTATTAAAAATAACAATTTTAATACTAATCTATTAGAATGTAATACAAAGTTATTAGAACATTTCTTTAATATTTACGGAATATTAAAAAGTAATATTTTCTGTATTGAATACGGCTGTAATACAAAGGCTGTATTAAAAAATACCCCAGAATTTTTAACCGTGTATAAGTATAATGCTTCTCTACATTTTTGTCTCACAATTTCCATGTTTTTATACACAATTGTGTTAAACCTGCAGTGTCTGGAACATAATACATGCTTAATGTAAGAAGTAGTTTAAACTATTTTTTTTTTGCCAAGAATAAAAATAATGAAAAAGTGTAGTAACATTATTTTTAGAAAATTGCTTTGTTTTTGTGTAGTTCCCTTATATCTCGTGGCCTGCAAAACCGATTTTGTTGAAAATTCGAAAGATTACCTGTATATACTTTACGATTTTTCAAATAATTTATTATTAGATTAAAAAATTTCACACGACGAATAACTTATAAACAATAAACATAAGGAAAACAATCCATTTTTATCTCAACGAATTTTTCATATTTGGAAAATAATAAAGCTTCTTAAGCAGGAAACTGGACGAGCAACTACGTTCGACCCAGTGGTTGACTTTATTTGAAATGAATCCATAATCTGTATTTATTAAGTGTTTGGCATTAAACCCGCCTAAGAGATAAATCAGATTGTTTTTGTCATCATATTTAAAAACAAAACCACAACTACCGAGAAACATTTAAATTTTTGTTATTAACATACCTATACACACAGTGGTTGTTGTTTTCGCAGTCTCCGTCTATAAATCCATAAGAGACTTGCTTTTTGGTCACGTCCATCCATGTCCTTATATCAACACGGTTACACAAAACAATATTGTTTGTTTGAAAATCTCAAATAAAATCAAATACATATTTCTGTAGCTCTGTTTGCTCAGCCCTGGGGAGGAAAAAAAAAACAAAAAAAAAAAAAACAAACAAACAGAAATCTTCCTAGAATTCTGAATCATAAAATCCAAAATCTAAGTAAAGCTAAGCCCCAAATGATGGTCCAAGCAATTGAATGGAAATTTCCCCTGGGGCCGTGGTTTTAAGTTTATATAATATTTCGACACGAAATTCTGTGTCGTTGGACCGGTGTGTGCCATGGTGGTGCTGCCATTCAGTTCACTTCAACAAAAAAATAATTGAATTGCTGAATGGATAAAATTTTAGTCCATCTATATGCTTCCAGTTATAGTCCATTTGATTAGAATCTCTGATGACAATTCCAAATTTCATACCATACTCCAAAACCGTCAGAATGCCCGCTGATGGCCGGCGTTGGTGATAAGGGGCGTTGGGCGACTTTCATATTACATCCATGGAAAACTGATTTTAATTATAACTATTATTTTAATGAAATTCGTGTGCTGTTATAATGTATGGAATCAACGGCGACTTTTGTCTAGACAATTTAATTAAAATATTTAAAGCATAGTGAAGCTTTTTTGGGACAGGAGCATCAGGCATAAATGTTTTTGAGGGTAATGAATTGAATAAATGAAGATGTGGTGTCATTTATTTAGAAATGGGATTGCATACGATTGGTATAGGTACGTAGAATATTAGTTGAAATGCTATAGTGTTTCACCGAAATTCATATTTGCAAAATATAGGTTCACAAAAGGGCTTGCGGCTACATTGGTCATATTTCCGTAAATATATTCATATAAAAAAACTTTTTGTGACTATTATTATTTACTTTCTATTCTGTAAAATCCAACCCTTTGTAAAATTCAACACCTTAAATACTATGAAAGTTGAAGTTTTAATTGGTATGATGCTTTCAGAAAATGTTTTGTTTTTGAACATCTATTATATGAAAAGGTAGGTATAAATTAGATTTTTGGATGTAGTCAACATTTTTGTAAGTGTACAAAATTTATGTGAGGTGTATTGCAAGTATCTATATGTATTATTAAAAATAATAAAACTTGAGTTTTTGATAAAACTTGAAAAATCGATGATATACATAAAATAGTCTCTCACAATTTTATATACTTTTCCAAAATCCTCTTGAAGGTTTTGTCTTGTCTTGTCTTTTTCATTTTCCCGAACATGGTTTACCCAATTTCAATAAAAACCAAGTGTAGGTATGCCTAGGTTCCACGAACTTACTCTTGTAGTTTAAGTGACTTAAAATTTAGGTATCTACACAATAAATCATGACTTGGCCTAGATCACATTTTAGAGAACCTGGAACATCAGTTCCTATGTTGCTAAAATAACTCTTTAAATATACCAGTAATTATACCTTTCAATGAAGAACGGCCATTCCAAAAATTTCGAAACCAAGCAACTCAATTTCAAATTAAGGAAAAAAATATATTTAAATATGCCAATATTTAGAGTATATATTAGATTTAACGAAAAACTGTAAATATAAAATTGTACCTACTTGTTGTTGTAAAATAGGCAACTGATCAAAAGAGCTCATTATCTTCCGTACCTGGGCATTTTTCAGCATTTTTGCCGCTATCAGTTCTCTATAAATTGTGATGCAAATGGCGATGTGCAGTTAGGTTTTTATAAGTGTTTTTAATACACTATTTGAACTCGGAACTATTTTCTTGATAGGAGTGCTCCTCGAAATGACTGAACATTTCATGTCTTCTCCGTTATCGAAAAATGACAAAAGTTGGTATAAACGGTGAACTATATTAGATAGTGTTTGTAAAATTATTCCGCATACAAAGCAAGACTTGAAAAAGGATTATGGTGGACTTCTTATAGATTTTTAAATCATGTCTAACGGTCTAAAATAGGGTAACGGAGAAGACAAAATTGCACTTTCTTATCAAAATATCAACGACTCACAGGCACTTTTTTTTTAAGTCTCTGAATTTCTTTGATGCAAAGGAAAAAAATGGATCAAGGTAACTAAAAAAAAATATATGTTAAATTTCATTGAAATCGGTTGACGTTTACACGTGCTAGCGAGCACTTGAAGTTTTTCATATAAAATATATGGTGTTTTCACAGTCTTTTACTCAAAGTGCCGGTAAAAGTGTAAACGTTGATTGAAAAACTTTAAACTTGGTACATATGCTAAGTACCATAAGGAGTTCACAAATATATTTTTTTATTTTTGTAAATAACAGTTACTCCACTGAAAATAGCAACAAATTCACAAAAACAACGATATTTAATTAAATTTTGTATGGGGTTAGTATTAAGGGCCCTGGAGACGCTCGAACATGGTGCGAACTCGGAACTATTTTCTTGATAGGAGTGCTCCTCGAAATGACTGAACATTTCATGTCTTCTCCGTTATCGAAAAATGACAAAAGTTGGTATAAACGGTGAACTATATTAGATAGTGTTTGTAAAATTATTCCGCATACAAAGCAAGACTTGAAAAAGGATTATGGTGGACTTCTTATAGATTTTTAAATCATGTCTAACGGTCCAAAATAGGGTAACGGAGAAGACAAAATTGCACTTTCTTATCAAAATATCAACGACTCACAGGCACTTTTTTTTTAAGTCTCTGAATTTCTTTGATGCAAAGGAAAAAAATGGATCAAGGTAACTAAAAAAAAATATATGTTAAATTTCATTGAAATCGGTTGACGTTTACACGTGCTAGCGAGCACTTGAAGTTTTTCATATAAAATATAAGGTGTTTTCACAGTCTTTTACTCAAAGTGCCGGTAAAAGTGTAAACGTTGATTGAAAAACTTTAAACTTGGTACATATGCTAAGTACCATAAGGAGTTCACAAATATATTTTTTTATTTTTGTAAATAACAGTTACTCCACTGAAAATAGCAACAAATTCACAAAAACAACGATATTTAATTAAATTTTGTATGGGGTTAGTATTAAGGGCCCTGGAGACGCTCGAACATGGTGCGAGTGAACATAGTTCGACTAAACTCCGCAGACACTGAAACCAAGTAGAAACCAAACTACTCGAACTTCATTATTCTTACGACTTATATGTCATTCGCAATATTCACTGTCACATTTATTTAATTTTCTTTCAGGTTGTTTGGCATTTTTCTTTTTTTTTTAAATATTGAAATTCAAAATTATACCCAAATGTTCGTGTAAACCTATAAAAACGTTCCGCAAATAGTCGAATCTGGTATACGACAAACGATTAGCCCCGCCCTCGAACATCTATAAATATCAAACTCCTTTTGATTTTGGTGAGACCAAATTTTTGTTTAGTGACACCAAATAATTGGTACTCAAACCAGCCCGCAGACAAGTAAAATCAGCTCGAACATAGTACTCGAACCATGTTCACTCGCACCATGTTCGAGCGTCTCCAGGGCCCTTTATACAAAACTATTGAACATATTTTTTTTTTATACTCCTTACGGTAGTTAATTTTAATAACATTTTTCCAACAATTTTTACAATTTTGCTGATATTTTGAGTAAAAACTGTGAAAACCCCATGTATTTTGAATGAAAAATTTCAAGTGCTCGCTAGCACGTGTTAACGTAAACCGATTTCAATGAAATTTTATACAAATTTTTCAATTGCCTGAATCACTTTTATCATTGATGAAAATAATTTAAAAATATGAATTACAATACAATTGAACAAAAAAGAAATCTTTACGTGTCTTCTCCGTTACCATTAGTTGTCTTCTCCGTTACCATCTTTCATATTTTTTTCTGATAATAAAATGAAACTTGGCATTAAACCAAGGATGGTTTTTGATAAATGTTGGTCTTATGAAAGTGTGCAAAAAAAATCAATTTCATATCTTAATGTACGGGGCAGAATTTTAAACTTCAAGGCAAAGGTCGGAAATCTCTAAATCGTACGTGTTTTCTCCGTTACCATCTATTTTTACTTGCGATATAGGTACTATAGGGCAAGTTTTGGATTCGTGCAAAAAAAAAATTTCGAGATAACAATCAAACATAACATTACGATGATAGAGAACACGAAAAAAGTGGGTGGCACAATTCTGTCTGTCTGTCTGTCTGTCCGTACCTCAACCTACAGCCTAAACCACTGAAGCGATTTTCTTCAAATTTTGAACTTAAGGTTTTTTTGTAACTCTCCAGAGGGGAAATTGAAATTTTTTTTTAGCTCAAAAAATAACGGTACTTGCCATACAACCGTTATGGAAAAGCTTATTTATCTCAAAAACGGCTCCAACGATTTTGATAAAAAAAAATCAGTGTATTACTGTAGATATGATGTACCTTCTAATAAGAAAAAAAATCACCAAAAACATTTATTAACGGTACCTGCCATATAACGGTTTTTTCGATTTTTGATTTTCTCATTAACCGCTCATCCGATTTCAATGAAATTTTTTTCACAAAAGCTTTGTTAAAATATAAATAATACTGCATTCCAAAATTTTTGAAAAAATTAATTTTGGATTTTTAAAAAAAGATTCAAATTTTTTTTTTCAAAATTCAATATTTCAAAAATGGGTTGATGAATTATTTTGAAATTTCAGTTTTTAATGTATATTAATATAAACTCAAAATTGGCATACCAAATTTTTTTTTGAAAAATGTGACAAAATTTTTATACATACAAAATTAATTTTTAAGAAAACGGCTCCAACGATTTTTTTTTTTTTTTTTGCATATATACATATTTTTTCAAGTAATCAAATGGCATACTTTTTTTTTAGCTCTAAGTTATTTATCAGGCTGTTTATACAATTAAAAGAACGATTTAAATGCTTTTTATACTTTTTCTATAATTACTTAAATATTTTTTAAAGTTCTTAAGCCCCACACAACTTGAACATAAGAGCAAGTACGTGCGATCCAGTCGTGCATTTTATTTTGTATAAACTTACTAAATTTCATAATTTTTTGGTGAAATTTATGTGTCGTGTACTTTGTGATGAATTCTTAAAACCCACTGAGTGTTATAAAAAATATTAATTTCTTAACAAGAAAAACCTTACTACAAGCGACCGATTGTCTTCTCCGTTACTTTGGAATGGCCGAGAACGATAATTAAGTTCAAGGGTTTTTATTAATGAATTTGTTTGTTTGGGGCATAAGCATGCTTAAAGCCAAAATTTCAATTGAAATGCTACTAGATTCACCCTTGCGTTTCCGAAAGAATGTCACACTACACAAACTAAGCCGAATTTGACAATTTAACACTCAATAGTTTTTGTTGAAAATTAAATTTCATATAGTTGGTACCTACCTAGTAGACTTTTAAAAAAATACAAACAAAAGTGAGAGTTCAGAACTCCAGTTCCAAAGTATGTTTATTGAACAGGTAGAGATAGCTTAACAACGTATTACATTTAATTTTTCAATATTTGTAGTCTTATAATAAGCTAACAAAATATTTCATATCTTTACACTAATGGCGGGATCAGCTTCCAAGTCCTGTACGGAGCTAAAAGACAGTGAAGTTTGGGATAGACTCCCTAGTCTTAAACAACGACAGGGCAGTATAGAGCGGTGAATAGCTGAAACGGCGGCGAACGGTTGGGATAGAGTCCCTTCTAGTCTACAGCGAAAATACGGTTGGAGGTTAAGACACCGAAGGTTGGCATAGAATCCCTAGTCTTAACTATTGCGGTGGAGAAGAGAAGGCTCAGACAGCAAAGATTGGGATAGACTCCCTAGTTTTAACTACAGGCAGTTGTGGTCGAAAATAAAAAGGGTAAGACAGCGACGGTTGGGATAGAGTCCCTAGTCTAAGCTTATCAGAGGAGGTTAAGACACCGAAGGTTGAGATAGAGTCCCTAGCCTTTACTATGGCAGCGGAGAAGGAAAGGCTAAGACAGCGAAGGTTGGGATAGAGTCCCTAGTCTAAACTAATGATCAAGGAGGGGGAGAGTGGAAGGGGGTTTTTTTGATGGAATCTAACCAATTTTGAAGCTACTAACGGCGGAGAAGAGAAGGCTAAGACAGCGAATGTTGGGATAGAGTATCTAGTCTAAGCTTCTCGGAAGCGGTAGGAGGTTAAGCCAGCAAAGGTTGGGATAGAGTCCCTAGTGTAAGACAGCGAAGGTCGGGATAGAGTCCCTAGTCATAACTAATGATAAAGGAGGGGGAGAGCGGAGGGGGGGTTTTAACGGCGAGAGCCAAAAAGTTCTGAAGCTACTACCTGGTATTGACAGCCAGCTGTGTGCTTCGTTATTAGTGGTACACTAATAAGTTTGAGATGGTTCTTTACTTTGAACACTTTATTGGTACTAAAATACACGGTGGCAAGCTGGCTAGAACAGTCTGATTTTCGATTTGTTTGCCACCCTTACTTGTTAATTCGGCAGCGAGAGCCAAATATGCAGTTTAAAAAGCACAAACGAAACTTATTGCTGCCGTCACCAACTGCCAGTGTATTCTCTCTTTGGAAAGTTGCTTGGGTGCCTCTGGGGTATGAAACATTTCTTGACAATTCCATTCTGCATAATAACTATAGTGGAATCTTGGCGTTTTGTCAATATGCAGTTGTAGATCTATGCGGGTAGGCATAACTTCGTTGCAATATTTTAATAGAGACAAATGTTTAAGAGTATGGAATTCGTTCTTAAAAAAATCGTGCTAAGAAAAACTCTTTTAATAAATAATTGAGTAGAAATGACATCAACATTTTTGAATAAATATGAATTTATGCAAAGTTAAAATTTGAAAATAAAGTTGGTTAAAAAAAAAAAGTATAAATAAAATTTTCAAAACACTTTTGAGGAAAATTTTTGGAATGCAAATTTTAATAAGAAACAAAAATACCAACCGGATTTTGAAATTTTGAAATACATAATATTTATGTAAGATATTATCTACATACCTATTTTCAAAAAATTACTTAAATTATTATTTTTATATTAGCTACCTATATATTTTGATATATGCGATATTTTTATAGTGTTTAAAAATTAAAAAAAATCAGAATCGAAAATAGCGTTTTGGTGGAGCTACTGTAGATATACTTGCTTAGTTTTTTTTAATATTTTGTAGAAAACCTATCTAAATTCAGCAACTACACTAAATTTTATCAAAATCGTAGGAGTCGTTTTCAAGAAAAATGAGATTTTCTTCAACTGTTTTTTAACATTTGTATGGAAGGTAGCTACCATTATTTTTGAACAAAAGTAAAAACATTTTTTAATATCCTAAAAAGTGTTTAAAAACAAGCTGAAAACAAATATGTATTGAGTTTTCAAAAAAATATATTTTCCAAAATTTAATTTCTTACATACTAAGGACGAAATTTAGATGAGGAGTCATTGTTGTGATCCGGTCACTTGGACGCCATTTTCAGAAGTGGCACCCGATCTGGGCCAATTTGTAAAATAAGAATAAACGCGTAGATTACTTTTCCATTGATAAAATAAAAGTTAAAATAAAAATTATTTCTTTAAAAGACAGGGGCGGAATCGCGTAAGGCGATAGTTGATTGTTGATCATCAAAATTAATGATTTTGCATCACGTAAGGTGATTATCAAATTGACTATCACTTTTTTGCTATGGTTTGTTGGTGACAGCTTTTTAGGTGTCACTTTCATACATTTTGTTAAATTTTTTTTGGGCAAGATAAGTTGTGTTAGCTTCAGCTCCACTATAAATCGAAAGTTTAGTGAAAAAAATGAAAAATATATTCAATTCAATTCAATATTTTCTTTATTCTCAGTATATCGATACCTTCCCTTTAGAATATATTATTATAGTTAATATAAAAGTAAGTGAACAGAGATGTATACTTCAACTTAAGGAATAAAGTTGGACCTCGCCAGCTCGGGAAGTTATTCCGTTATTCCATGTAAAAGAAGATCATTTTTATTCGATGTTTTGTGGCAGTTCTTAATGAAAACAAACATTTTTCTTAATTTCTATTATTACTATTGCAAGATGTATACCTACATGTTAACCAGGAACAATATTTTCGGCACAATTGAAAATAATTTTCACAACAAAACACAACAGCTGATCAAAATGACATTTATGCCTGTGAAATTTTCACCAAGTTTCCCAAACTTGGGTAAATGCTGCCAAGCAATCATAAATTTTTAGCGATCACTTTACGCAGAGCAAAGAAAAATTGATAATCAAAATTGACTATCAAAACAGTGACAGTCAACTATCGCTTTACGCGATTCCACCCCAGGTGTTTAGAAGACACCCCTTTGGGTAAAATGTCGTCAACAAAGTTTTTAATGTCAAGGGGTGGGATCTCCACATTTTGGTGGTTTTTAATATAATGAACATGATAAAAGTTGAGCAAACGCCTGTAAATAATGAAATTTGTTGACGTTAAAAATATTAAAAACTTCCAAAAGAAAAGTGAAAGTTGACATAAAAAAAGAGTATGGTCTCGTAAGGAAAAACCATTGGCATTCTAACCGAAAGTACATATTTCTATTCAAGACCTAATTTTTGAGACATCAACTGTTATTTCCCAACACTTTGCATCTAGATGCGTTTGGAAAACTGTTTTCATTTTCAAAATATTATATATTACCAAGGGCCTTATCACGAAAAACGAAAACGATCGGACGATATCGTTTTGAAGATAGCTATCTTTATTATTCTCTATAGATATGGTAGAGATGGCAGTGCTGGAAACGATATCGTGCGATCGTTTTCATTTTACATGATTTTGCCCCAGACTAAGCACCACTAAAGGAGTCTGATGATCGAGGTGGCTCTCGTGAAATAGCTTTAACTCCAGCCTTTATACCTGGTGGTAACACACGCAAGTTGTTGTTGTTCATTCAAAATTATTCAATATAAATTGATGTATAACTTGCAGCATTCACTGCACTTGTGTGGATTTCCATTTACACACAGACCCAACTTAATGATTCCCAGGCTTAATTTCAACCTTAGACTATCAAAAATAAATTACAAATATAAAAATTAGGTCACCCATACCCCCCACAAAAAGCGCATGAATTTCGGTTTCCTGACCGGACTACAGGTTGGGCGCCATTCCACACGGGATGAAGAAAATCGAAAAATCAAAGATTTCGAATTTTTTACTAAATTACACATAACTTTTCTTAGTAAAAGATAGGCTTAAGACATACTCGCACGAAACAAAGTACAGGCTTGGGCTTTGCTTATGTCATGTTCAAAAAGCCATTTTAATTCAAAACAGACAGAGATATACCCATTCAAACTTCAAATTTTGTATGGATTTTCGCAGTTTTTGCCTGAAAAATCTGTTTTAATAAAAATGACTCTGCGAATATGTCATATCCAAGACTTTGGCCTTTAATTTATTTCGTTTAAGCATGTCTTGAGCCTATCTTTAATCCGAAAAAAAAGAAGACAATTTTCTATTTTTTTTTGTTTGGTTTTTGTAGGAACCTACTTACTTCTTGTTTTCAAATATTGATTTATAGAGGTTGTGTGGTGAGATTTTATTTCAGGTTGTTTCAAAACTCAGTACAATGTTTTGAAAATATTTAATGCCATGCCCCATGAGTCATTAGTTATTATAAAAAGTTCATTCCTCATCATAGATTTTTCAAAACATGACATAGAAATACACACCTACCTAACCTCTACCTACCGCCCATTCTCAGCAAAGTTTAAAATCAAAAACACGCTAGGTGCAAATTTAAAATTAAATCCCCCAAGTTGCTTAGCGATATACAAACGTCCTACATAACATTCATACTTCAGACTTGTTAACCTTCCTAACTATTTTCGTCTTTCCTCTATCGTTGTGTTGAAAATTTATGATGATTGAATTTTAACGAGTACAAAAAATAATAAGGTCTATTCATCGCAAATAAAAGTGTTTTGAACTCTTGAATTTACTTTCAGGCGCTATTTATATTATTATTTGTTGTTCACTTTGTGAGCCCACATTGTTTACAAAAATACCCTATTTCAGGTTAAACTCCCATAGACTATCAATTACAGCAAAGTATCTCATTTCATTATTCAAAACTTAACTGTTGATAGGTAAGGTAGGTGGTACCTTCCTATCTCAACACAAAATTTTATGTACTTCACCTATTTCTTCTGAGTCTAAAAAGTTCAAAATAGCTACGCGGCAATAACTTCAGATTACTTTAAGAATAAGGTAGGTATCTATTATCATCTTCTTAAATGAACACTGAAAATGTACATAGGTAGCTATTGTTAGTAATTTTCGAATTTATGAGCGAGCCAAAGATTCTGGTATTTAATAAAATCAATCAAGAAGTTATAAGTTTGATGCCCGCAGCGCATGAACATAAAATCAAAACTGATTTGCTAGATAAAAGCTAAGAACATAAATTCGAAATTAATGTTCCATCATTAAAAAGATGATGAGTTCAAGGAGAATATTAGAAGTTATCGCCTATCTAAGTGGATGCTATTTCAAATTGCTTAAAAATATTTTACTGAAGATGGAGCAAGTTTATAATAGCAAACAGAAATCTTTTGAAAGTTTTAAGTGTGTGATTTTAATCACGGTAGGTTAAGTGCTTCTAATAGGAGGTGATGGATTCATTGAATTATTATGACCTTGACATTGTAATCGGTAGGTATGTACCTGTGAAGATGAACTAAAATCCTGAAAGCTTTATATAAAATATCGATGTTGTCCAAACTCAGGTCAAAAAGGTGTGATAATGAGAATGACCACCCAGGATTTAAGTGTTGCTGATGCCTGCTATCAAGACATTTTTACTTCCGATAGGAACTAGAGGCCAAGTTTTGGATTCGTGCAGAAAAAAAAATTTGAGATAACAATCAAACATATAACATAACGATGATAGAGGACACGAACAAAGTGGGTGGAACAATTCTGTCTGTCTGTCTGTTTGTATCTGGATCTACAGCCTAAACCAAAAGTGCGATTTTCTTCAAATATTGAACTTAAGGTTTTCTTGTAACTCTCCAGAGGAGAAATTGAAATTTGTCTTAGCTCTAAAAATAACGGTACCTACTTGCCATACAACCATTAAGTAAGAGCTAATTTATCTCAAAAAGGGCTCCAATGATTTTGATAAAAAAATAAGTGTAATATTGTAGATATTGTGTACTTTTTGGTAAAAAAAATATTAAGCCGCGTCCACATTATGTCGAATTGTGTAGATCAACAGTGTTGAGTAAGTGTAGACGTGTTGATCGACAACGCAAATCAATATTTGTTGACCCGAACGTAACCCGATTCAAATGGATAGCAATCGACAAATTTGTTGAACAAATTTTATTTTATTAAAGACATTTTAGGGTTTTAATTTCATGAACATAATTTATTGGTTTTGCGCGTTATTAATCACATTTGTACTAGAAGAAAAATGCAATATTTATTGTGAATAAGTATTTGATGTTAATAATATCGTTTTAACTTTATTGTTCACAAGAAAAAATAAATAAAAAAGTTGGGCACCCACCACCAGGATTCGAACACTGAAACCTTCGGTTGGATACTGACGCATCGATTAGAAAATTCCAAACCACACAAATATGTTTGCTACGAAAGTTTTTCACGTACACACTAGCATGTTGATCGCCAATGTTAACCAACAATTTTGATCGGCATAGTGTGAACCGTCCTTTAAAAACATTTATTAACTTTACCTGCCATATAACGGTTTTTGATTTTCGGTTTTCTCACTAACCGCTCATCCAATTTCAATAAACATTTTTGCACAAAAGTTTTCTTTTAATATTAGTAATACTGCATACCAATATTTTGGAAAAAATAAATTTTGGATTTTTAAAAAAAATTCCAAATTTTTGTTTTGAAAATTCAATATTTCAAAAATGGGTTGATGAATTATTTTGAAATTTCAGCTTTAAATATATATTAATATATACTCAAAATTGGCATACCAACTTTTTTAATACAGTAGACGCTCGATACAGTGAAGTCATTGTATATACACTCTATAGTAGTCTCATGCAACACGATTTTGTAGGTTGACATTTGGTCGATAAGTTCGCTGTGATCGCCTTTCCAAGATCTCTTAGTAAAAATAAGGATTACATTTGGACACTAGATGGCCACGAGCTTTTTGGCTTCATGAGAATACTATAGAGTGAAGTTATAAAAAGCAGGCCTGTTCACTGTTTCGAGATTGTTCACTTTTTCGAGCGGGAGCTTTCTAAGGCTTTCTAAAGGTGAATTTGATCTAAAATGCACATTTCGTTCGATGTGAATGTTTTTAATATTAATTAAGCATTAAAGAAGGCTTTCACTCAGGTTTAAACAGAAAACAGAAAAATTCCTCAGAGCTCTCAAGCTATGTAAAACGCGCGACATTTGTATACAAAATACGTTTTTATAGAAAATTTTGTGTGTTCACTATTGTGAATTGTTCACTATTTCGAGATTCACTAAATCGAGCGTCTTCTGTATTCATATTTTGTCAAGTCATCAAATAGCATACTTGTAATTTATGGCTCTAATTAAAAGAGCGATTTAAATGCTTTTTTAAAGTTCTTAAGTTCCATACAACTTGAGCATAAGAGCAACAAAGAGAACATATTTTAGCCAGGAACTTTAACTTTTTTTTCAGGAAAATTATAGACCACACAAACATATTATATTGAAATGATAAAATAGTTGTGATTGACATAACATCTTCAATTTGTGACGTCAACTTAAAACCACGCCGGCGCGGCGCCGCCCGTACGGAAGAGTTGAGGATTGTTTAAATAAAAGAAGAAACACTGAACAAATAATTGTTGTTGTAATTTGTTTTCTCATTTTGGGTGATATTTCCTTATTTCTTTCATAAAATGAAATAATGCCCAAACTGATAAATTTAAATAGCCAAGTAGGAAATAAAGCCCAAAATAGAAAAAAATGCCAAAAACAACTGCATCAAAATAAGGAAATATCGCCCAAATGACCAAATATAAACTCAACACAAGACTAACTCTGGAGAGTCTAAGAATCCAACAACAAATTAAGTGAACTATGCAGACGAAAGAAGACACACACCGACAGTATTAAACAAAGCTATGCTGTAGCAATCTGATTTAAGTACCTGAGCCCAGCTATGATATAAGTGTCATTGTTTTGTTATTTTTGAATAGTAACTGATTGTTCATAAATTATATTAATTGTATTGTATGTTAAAGTTTATGTCAGTGTCGTCTCGGGAAGGATGCAATTTTTGCTATAGGAAACAGATATGAAAGTTTTGAAAAAAAAGTGATAGAAAAAGAAGTTGTTATTTTTGTTAAAGAAACTAAAATCTATTATTATATTAACAGATTGAAATACTATGTATAATAGCCTATTGAATAGACCGGAAAATGAGGGGTTTAAAGGAACAATTAAAGGAACAATTACGTGCATTATTTTATTAAAATATGTTTGTTTGGCCCATCATAAGCATGCTTAAAACCGAAAATGCTACTAAATTCACCCATGCGTTTCTGAGAGAATGGTCACAACGGCCAATTTTCAATATTTTTGGTGTAACTTGAAAACTAAGCCGAATTTGACAATTTTACATATGGGTGTTTCTATCGTTACGGATGTGACAGTGAGACTCCATATTTAGTATATTAAATTATGAAAAATTAGTGGTTCAGTTATAGGATGCAATTTAGTTGCATTATACGGGTGTGACCTTAGAAAACTGGTGATTTGCGATTAAGATATCTAATTTTCATGTGGTGTAAAATATTGCATGAAAAGTATGTATCATTCTTTTGCAAATATTTACCCAGATAGTTGATCTTCAATTTCAGTTAAGAAACGAGAACCAAAACTACGAAAAACTATACAAAATTTTTATTTGAAAACGTTACGGGCATGACAGATCATCGTAACAGGTGTGACCGAGTATGATTTTTATGCATGAAAACAATATATTTTGACGGGAAATTGTTATGTCATCGATGTATAATCATTTCTCACATGATGTTAGAAACACTTTTTCTAGAAAAACGAAGTTTTTCTCACTGAAAAGTGAATATATTTCTCACTTCAATGAGATTTTTTCCAGTTTCTTTTAAAATAGGGAAAACTTTAACTTAAAGATGATTCAATTTATATTAAAGGTAGATTTTCTTAGAATTTAAACTAAAATTTAGTTAAAAAAACAGAATGAATAAGATTTGCAGTGCCAACCTGTTTACCTGTTATCACATTGAAACAATTTTTTTTCTTCTAGTAATGAAACATATTTTTTTTTTGTTACAGGCGTGACATTAACCACTTATGGAATCAATTGCCCAAAACTCAAATTGTATTTACTTTTACTATTGAATAATTAAATGACACAAAAAACGTGCTTAGAATTCTGATAAGGCCCAAATAACCACCGGTTCTCAAATTTAGAAACAGTTAATTATTGAAAATATGGTTTTGAGCTTCTGAAAACAAAAAGTGACTTTTGGTGACCTATTCTGCTAGCTAAGTAGTTCGAGCTGCGAAATAAGCTGCTATAAAAAAAAATTATTGATAATTTCACTTTTAAAATGAAACATGCAATTTTTTAAAACCATCTTACGGTCCTTTTTTCAATTTGAAGTCATATTTTGTGATTTTTCGTAAAGGGTCGTTTTCTATGGCATCTCCATATAATACTTTTCGTTCAAATATAAATTTTCTATTTGAATAGATAGTTCAAAAAATTTTACAAAAAAATTTAAGCTGATGGAAAAGTTAACAAAAACCAACCTAAAAAATAAAAAATCGAGGATATCTAAACTTTTTAATAAATTGTGCATAACTTTTTTTGAAGTAAGGACAGGTTCAAGACATATACGGACAAAATAAAAGTAGAGACTGAAGGCTTTAATATGGCATGTTAAAAAATTATATTTATTCAAAATTGACAGAGATATTCCTATTCAAACCTTATCATTTCTTATAATTTTTAGCAGTTTTGGCCCGAAAGTCCCTTCTTCGGTACAATATGGCAAATTTCACTTTCGTAAAAATGTTCGAAATCAAAATTTAGATATAATATGACATTAAAACTGTAGAGAATTTTTAAAAAGTATGTAAGTTTGTATTTGTTTTTCGGCTGTTTTTAAATGCTTTCAGACCTACAGACCGAACGTCTGGTTTGATTACATAAGATTTGGTACTTGGTGCTAGGAACGTTGAATTTGTCATAAAGTACCAAAAAGTAGGCTTTCGGGCAAAAACTGCAAAAATGATAAGAAATGGTAAAGATTGAATGGCTATATCCCTGTCAATTTACAAATAATATGGCTTTTTAACATGTCATATTAAGGCTCTTAGACTCTAGTTTACTTTGTTCATGCATGTCTTGAGCGTTTCTTTGCTCCGAAAAAAGTTATGCGCAATTTAGAAAAAAATTAAAAATCTTTGATTTTTCGATTTTTTATGTTGGTTTTTGCTTACTTTTCCTGCTTAAATTTCTTAAGAAATTTTCCAAACTATCCATTTCGATAGAAAATTTAATTTGAACAAAAAAGTATTATATGTAAAATTGTCAAATTCTGCTTAGTTTTCGAGTTATACCAAAAATACTGAAAAGTGACCAGTGTGACCATTCTTTCAGTGGGTGTATTTAGTAGCATTTTTGGTTTTGAGCATGCTTATGGGCCAAACAAACATATTCAATAATAAAAACCCTTGCACGTAATTGTTCCTTTTTAAAAGGTCTTTCAATAGGCTATAAATATAACCCCTGAAGAAGTAAGGATTACTTACGAAACTTTGGGAAAATAATGGATTAGAAAGTTGTTTTTGTTCGCATATTTTTACAAATAGAACATAAGAGCCTAAATAAACACAGTGGAAAAGATAAAAAAAAAAAATGTTCAAATATAATATAATATTTCCCAACGCTGAGTTCAAGTATCATTTGTTTTTTTTCTTTTTTGTTAACAAAGCAAGAAAGGCACTTGTTTTCGTTTTCACAGAAGGTTAAGTATATCATTATAAAATATAAATAATAGTAACAACTCTTCTGCTTACAAAATTAAATTGAAATTAATTTACTTGATTATATTACATATTTTGACAGAACCTATTTTTTTAAATGATGCACATTTCAAAGAACTTGAGCTGAAGAAGGAATAAGTTGCTATATGTGTACGTACTGTAAGTTGTTTGATTGATTACATTTTGGGAATATAAAAGATATTAATGATTACAACAAAAAACATTGAGGTGACAGCTGCCAATGCATCGTCATATTAATAGGAAAAGGATTAATATAAAATTGATAAGATTTTTTGTTAGGCCATTTATTTTCAGAAAGTAAAAATAATATAATTTTGCAAAGTCAAAATTGAAATGAAAACACATTCATTTATAGGATATCATCTTGGATCCTCTATACAAGAAATTATTAAGAGTGTTCGTTGTTAGTAATGGCGGATCTTACGGGCCCTATAAACTGCAAATGAAAAGTTTATTCTTTGTTTTATTTCAGCTGAAGATTTTAAAAACCAGGAGCACCACCTTAAATAAAACAAAATTTTTCACCACCAAATTGACGCATAACGAAAAACTGTTTTCGAAGTGGTGTGAATACCCTGTGTTCCGAAAGCTACGTACATAGGTAGTGCTGGAATTTTTATATTAATGACAGCCCCGGATCTATGGAGGGGCAAACCGGGGCCTGTGCCCCGGGTGGCAGCTTACAAGGGCGCCAAATCCATGTGACTGAAAAGATTGAGATTGAGATGCGACAGTGGAGTATCAAGCGTGCCGTACAAGTATTGCCGTAGAAGTATAGTTTACATACAGTATTTAAGCTCACAAAAAATTTAAATACAAACAAAACTAGATTTCAAAAAGTGAGATAAACGATAAAACCATTTATACAGTTTTTCGGCAACAATTTTTCATATGTCGAAAAACAAAAAAAAAAAAAATATTTTAGCCTACAGAATCAAATAGAAATTTCACTCTTAGTTTTATAGGAGCCGAGAAAACTCCATTTACCTTTTTCAACACCCTTTTTCAAAATGGCGGATAGCACAATATTTCCCACCAGCCAGAGACTGCCCTCACGCAAATTGTGTGTATCATTTTCATTGAAATCGTTTAAGATAGAATGAAATTATAAGATGTTGACACTTTTTGAAACATCCTGTTTTGAAATTATTTGCTCTGTTACAATTCTGTATCAGCTACATCACCTGCGTAGATTTCATTGCAATCATTGGAAATATTTGTTTTCCGCTATAACTCTGTCTTAGCTATCATTTATGTCAATTTCATTGAAATCGCTCAAGGAACAACGAAGTCCGGGAATCTCAAATATTTTTTTCGGAACTTCATACTTCGACACATTATCTTGCGTAACTTTGGCTTTTCGAAATTTTGTCCTTTCGAAAAAATACATTTTTATTCCTTATTTGAATGGTTCGTGAATATATCTTCAATAGTTCTCCCACTATAAATTCGGGAACGAACCATATTTTAGAGATCCTTGCAGATTTGATTCGAGTGAGCACGAATTTTATTAGGAATCAAAAATAAGATACGCGATCGATTCAAAAATAAGTTCTCCTTTGAATTTTTCACAAGGAAACGAATCATGTTATCTTTCAACTTAATCTTAGCTGTGAATCTTCTTTGTTTAGGCATTGTCAATTTTCTTATCTATAATGAAAAGTTGCTGAATAGGTATGGACTGCACATCCATTAAA
Source organism: Dasysyrphus tricinctus (assembly GCA_963921185.1). Lineage (NCBI taxonomy): Eukaryota > Metazoa > Arthropoda > Insecta > Diptera > Syrphidae > Dasysyrphus > Dasysyrphus tricinctus. The sequence continues at coordinate 56,345,792 of OY992532.1, read as the reverse complement.
AGTTTTATTCTCCCAGTGACCAAAAAATGCAACCAAGTAGATATGTGGTTTTGTTTTCATTTTTATCAAAAATGGCAGGGGCGCCAAAATCAAGTTTTTCCCCTGGCTCAGAAAAATCGTAGATCCGGGGCTGATTAATGATTGATATATTAAACCTTTTTAAACAAACACCACATGATAAAATATTGAATAAATATTTGTATATATTTTTAGTACCAGTTCCAATACTGTAGACATGACACCTCAACTTATTTTGCACACCCCAATAATAAGTTCAACACTGAATTTTTATTGATTACATGACATTGGGTTAAAGGACTTTTATTAACGTCAATATTATTTACATAATTTATAGTTTCTCTCGCCGCACTCATGTCACCTCTCTGAACTGAATAAATTGACCGAATTGAAATTTGTTTCGATCCATTTTCTATATTTGTTATGTCTATGTATTTTTTTTTTTTTTTTTTCAATTTTTAATTTGATAAAAAAAGTTTCTGCAACATTAAGGGATAAAATAAAAAATGGTTTTCCAAGTGAAACTTAAAATTCAGATCCGTAAATCGCTATGACATGCTTCGTTTTGAAATAATATTAAATATTCATGAAGCTATCTGTGCCAAGATTCAGCTAATTCGAAGCCGCAGGGAGTGAGTGAGATGAGTCACTTTTCGTCGAAAATCGATTCAGTTAGCAAAAGGGAGTGAGTGAGCGTGTGAAATGAAATGTCAGATTACTCGCCAGATATTTCCGCAGTGACTTGGTGTATGTGTTGGTAAATTTCTAGTTTTGGATGGGTATATGTGCTTTTCTCAAGAATTCCTATTCATGGATAGGAAACGAAATAAAAAACAACAACGTATGTAGATAAAAACAACTACCCTTTTATTGATTCTTTAATTTTATTTTATTATCATATGCACATATATATATTAAATAAATTTATATTCTATTCACTTTCAACACTTTTAAACTTTTTATTTCTCAAGGGTAAGACTCACATTAAACTTTAATTATGACAAACAAAAAAAATTGAAATAAAAGATACTCCAAAACCATTACTAAAAATTCCAATGTTTACATTGTTGTATTTGTTGTTTCATTTCGTTTTGCGTAACGAGTGTGACAAGGAGGTAGAATTTAGCTCTTTTATATTTATTCTTTGTCTCATGTTCGAAACTAAATTCGAACTTACTCATTTCACTTAAATAGCTGAATCACTTTTGCGAGTGAAGTGAGATGAGTCGGCGAGTAAGGCGAGTCATCGTCATCTCATCTTACTCGCTGAAATAGCTGAATCTCGGCACTGGACTCCCTCTGATGGTGAAAAAGTTTTGGGTCGAATTTTTCCTAAGTAAAATTTCACCATCACAGTATTTATAAAGAGCTAGGAAAATCAATTTTTGTTTTTTTTTTTGAAAACAAAAAGAAATAAACTCAAGTTAATATTCCAGAATATTTAACAAAAGGGTTTCTGTTCAAGTCGTTGAGTTATGCTAAACCTGAAAGACACAAGTTATGCTAAACTTAAAAAGGTTTTCATTCAATTTATGTGCGCGCATAATGTGTTAACAAAGTTTATCTATTCTTGTGAATTCAAGAGATTTTTATTTGAATAGAAAACAAAAGCCTTAAAATCTTTCTGAGAATGAATTTTCAAGGTCTTTTATCCTATTGTAATAAAATTTACAATTTTATAACCCCTGCTTCTTAGGATCAAAAGTATCATAAATTAAAACAATAACAAGCTAACGTTTGTTGGATACGATTTATCGCATTTTAAAATCTCGTTTTAAAATTCTCGCATATTGAAAACTCGGGTTATCAAAGCTGCATTATTGAAAAGGACTATATCAAAATCTCGTAATCCTAAAATCTTGCAATTTTTACTTGAGAGGTACTTTATGGCAAGTTATGCATTCTTAAAAAAACTGAACTCGAAATTTTGATCACTTGTCATTACGATAACATTGAAGACGATTAGTGGGTCTCACAATTCTTCCTGTCTGTCTGTCGGTTCGGCTACAGCCTAAACGGCTGGATCAATCTTCTAAAAACTTGGTTTAAAAGGGTTTTTCAACAGGGACGCTACAAAAGTAGAGCGACAGGGACAGCAAATGAAGCCATATTTCTTGCCGTTCTTTTGACATTTCTCTTCAGTAAGGTTTGCCATTTCATGACGGAAAGATATACGAGCCAACAAGGAGTCGAAACTATTAAAATTTACTACCGAAATTCAGAGTCAGTGGCCTCAACGTTAAGAGCGCTACGTCCAATTTATGATGAGGCTCATTTCTGGTTGAATGGCTTCGTCAATAAACAAAATATGCGGTATTGGTCAGGCAGCAATCCACTCGTACTCCATAAGTCATCATTGCATCCCGAAAAAATTACGGTTTGGTGTGGTTTATGGGCCGGCGGCGTCATTGGGGCGTACTTCTTCACTGATGATCAAGACCGGCACGTTACTGTGAATAGGGATCGCTACCGTTCAATGATAACCGAATATTTTTGGCCCCAATTGGATGAGACGGACTTGGAGAACATGTGGTTCCAACAGGACGGCACCACAAGCAACACAGCGAATGTCACAATCAATTTATTGGAAACCAAGTTTGGCGAACGTGTTATCTCACGAAATGGTCCAGTCGCTTGGCCGCCTCGGTCGTAGGATTTGACGCCGTTAGACTATTTCCTGTGGGGCTACGTCAAGTCTATGGTCTATGCCAACAAGCCAGCGACGATTGATTAACTTCGTACGAATATCGAACGTGAAATTGCAGCAGTATCGGCCGATTTATGCTTGAAAACCGTCGAAAATTGGGTTCAGCGTCTGGACTTCTGCAAGCGTGCCCGTGGTGGCTATGCAAAAGAAATTGAGTTCCATAAATAATGGCATCGAACGTACTTTCACAGGAATAAAAAATTCATTGATATCTAAAACCATTTTTGTTTTATTTAAAAAAACTTTTGTAGCGCTCTTATTGAAAAACCCGATAGTAGTTTTAGGTAATTCTGCCAACAAGCTTTTTCATTTTTGTAGAACCTACATTTTTTAAAATTTTTAAATTTTATTTTCTCAAAACGATTTCACAACTATTCTTGTAAAAAAAATAAAAAAAATTTCAATACAAAGTTTATTAGATTTTTAAAAAGTACTGAGTTTTATTTTTAAATCAAATATTTTGAAAACTACCAGGTCGATTTCTTGAAACTCGGTATTTAAGAGTTCCTAACACTTTCGTGAATATTTAAAACAAGTTTATGAGAAAATAATCTTTCATACAAATGTTAAAAATCTGTTAAGGAAGAAATTTGTACTTGCGATTATGTACATAGGTACTATAGGGCAAAAAATTCGAAATAACAATCAAACATGAGACATGACATTACGATGATAGAGAACACGAAAAAAGTAGGTGGCACAATTCTATCTGTCTGTCTGTACCTCAACCTAAAGCCCAAACAACTGAAGCGATTTTCTTCAAATTTTGAACTTAAGGTTTTTTGTAACTCTCCAGAGGCGAAATAAAAATTTTTTTTTGCTCCCAAAATAACGGTACTGCCATACAACCGTTAAGAAAAAGCTAATTTATCTCGAAAATGGCTCCAACGAGTTTGATAAAAAAGCAATGTATTTCTGTATTTATGGTGTACTTTTTGGTATACACAAAAATTTCCAAAAACTGTTATTAACGGTACCTGTCATATAACGGTTTTTTTTTAATTTCCTATTTTCTCTTTAACGGCTCAACTTATTTCAATTAATTTTCTTATACAAAAGCTCCTTTAAAATGTCAATAATATTACATATCATTTTTAAAAAATACTAATTTTTTTTTTTTGAAAATTCAATATTTTGAAAACGGGTTGATGAATTTTTTTGAAAATAATTTCGTAAATGTATATTAATAAATACTCGAAACTGGCATCCAAAATTTTGTTTTAAAAATATAACTAAAATTTTATATATGAAAAATTAGTGTTTAAGAAAACCGCTCCATGGATTTTGAATTGTTTTTTTTTGCATATACATATGTATTTTTATTTTTTTCAAGTAATAAAATGGCATACTTGGTTTTGAGCGCTAAGCAATTTTACTAGTTGCTTATACAATTTAAAGAACGATTTAAAAGCTTTTTATGTATTTCTATATTCTTTTTTATATTTTTTATATATTTGTTCTGTAGTGAAAGCGCCCATGGCGTCGTCCACCATTTTTAAAAAGGCTTTTGTAAGCGTGAATTCGATTTTCTCGTCTCCTATCACACTTATGGCCGATTTCACGAAAGGCTTTTAATTATTTAAAAAGCCTTTTAGCCTTTAAATGATGTCTTTTGGTTTCACCAAATGCTTTTATATTTAAGAAGATTTTAAATGCCCTTGAAACTAAACAGTTTTTGTCTCATTAAATTTTAAAAGTCTTCTTTATTAAGCCATTCCAGTCAACAACTGCTGATATTTTGCTGTCAGAATATTGTCCCTCATCCATAATGCTTTTTCACTTTTTCTCATACACTTCGCATGTACGAGGGAAACAACTTCTTTTTTTGAATCCAGGGATGTGAGCCAACTCAGTCAAATTAAAATATCCCTAAAATACCCCTTTTCTACATTGGTGAAACTGAAAAATTTTAAATGTCTGATAAAATTTAAAAGGAGTTTAGATAAAAGAAATTTTAGTGTTTGTTTATGAAATTGGCCATTAGAGTTGTATTTTTTTTTTTAAATTTTGTACGTTAAAATATTTTCTACATTTTTTGTTTACCAAAAATGTTGATACCCCTTTAAAAAAAAAGTTATTGACGCAAATTTTCGAAATTTTGAAGTAAAAAATGGTTTTTATATGATCGAAAAAAATACTTAGTTAGTTTTTTTATAGACTACTTTATTTCCTATATTTTGGTATACTAAATATTTATAAGTGAAAAAAATGTCAAAAATACCTACAACCTGATAAAGTTGCTTATATCCAGCAAATAATTGAATAACTTTCGAACCCCATAGTTTAGAGCTAAACGCTATATTTACACTCTCCAATAAGTAGATACTCTTTAAGAAACGAAAGAAAAAAAATCAACACAGTATTTTTGTAGGTATACAATGGAAATTTGACTGGACTATTATCTAAACTGAAATTCAACCAAGTTATTGATGATAGGTATAAATGTAATTAAAAACATAAACATTTTTACATACATATATGTAAACAAAATAATTAGAAAATTATTCCAAATCGATCCGTTTATTCAATTTCAACACAAATATTTAATAATGCTCAATTTAGTAATTCAGAAATTAATTCGTGTTTAAGCAAAATACAATTGTTTACTTTTTCCCTTAAAAACAACATATTTTAATACTCACACTGCATTATATAATTAAAATTTTCAAAAAAGAAAAGTTGCATAATTGATTAAACCATAATATAAATAGATACGTAGAATGTTAACCATTATGTATAGATACATTTTCAAAATATTTAAACCATTTTAAAAAGCTATTCACCTCTCTTCTGAAAATTTTATTTGTTTTAAACTTTGTTCATATGATGGTGTTACAAAATATATGTATATGTAAATGGCAGTGCCCAGGCCATGATAATTATGTCGACAATATTGTTCTATGTATAATAGAAGAATTTAATATATTGCATGGAATTCCACGAATAATAATAATGCTGGGTGCACTCAACTGTTTTTGAAATATTTCCAAATAACCCCATTGTTCGATGAACCATGTAGGGCCAGCCAAACAATGTGCCATTCAAAATGCAATTTAAGTTATAGTAATTCAATTATCGCTAAGTCCGGAATTACCAACCTGAGAATGCCAAGAACAATCAAAATGGCTATAGCGGATTCACTTTCAATCCACCCATCTAAATACTTGGAACTAACTTCAGTTATTTCCAACACTCTACATTTTATAATGTAGGCATTTCATAAACTTGGAAGCTCTCTTGGAGGTGTTAATGTTTCTGCAAACTTTCATCTATAGATATATGTAATAGAAAAGGTTGCTTAAAATTCTTGTTTAAAAACTTTTTAAAATTTCCATTGCAGCATGTAGGAGTAGGAGTAGGTAGGTAGGTATACAAAATATCGGATTAATGTTTTCTTCATTACTTAATTTGGTGAATATAATATGAACACATGAACACATTCAACAACTTATTTATTTTTGATTAAACTTTTTAACGAAAACCTCTTTTTGAACTTAACTTTGTATGCTCTCGAATGACACCCCACCACAGTTGATTGATTTTAAGAAAAGAAGAAAATTTTAGTGATAAAACCACCATATGTGTGCATTTACACTTAACCAACTCTTCATCTTACTCTGACAGATTATGACAATATTTTTGGAAAAATTATTTAATTTCTTTCATTTTGTTGATATTTTGTTCCTTTGTAGCTTTAATTTTTTGAGCACGAAAACCAAATGTAAAAATCTATCTTAGTTTTTGAGAAATTAAGAAAAAACAAAAGGTACCTACTTTTACCAAAAAAGCCGAAAAAAGGGTTAAATTATGGATAATTCATGAATAAATTAGTTTTTTCGGGCTTTATTGGGAAAAGTACCTTTTGTTTTTTTCTTAATTTCTCAAAAACTAAGAAAGATTTTTACATTTAGTTTTCGGTAATGGATTACAAAATAATAATAAATAATAAATAAATAAATTGGGTGGCGCAACAGCTCATGGAGAACCAGGGCCTAGTGACTTACAACTCACAACCATTCCTGTATGCGTGTTTGTTGGCATGAATGAGGGCAATGAATATTGAACACGAAAATAGCACTTAATTACGAAAAATTTTGAAAATTATCGACTTAAGAAAAAAAAATCACAATTTTGTTTAAACAAATTTGACTTTGAAATTTAATTTCTCAAAAACTATTCACTTAAACAACTTGATTTAAAAACCAAATGCAGGAATGGAGTATTTACTTTCAAAAAAATATAGCACATTATTAGATGTGTTTTCGTTGATTTTTAATGTTTTTTTTGCATTTTAAGTCAATTTTTCAGAAACTGCGCCCCCTGCCTCAGGGAGAGGGGAGATACAACTTTCCCCCAATACAATTTTTTTCTTAGAATATACCCAGGAACCACACCCTAAGATACTTCCACTCAGGTGCGGGACACCCTGTATAAAACGACAAAAAAATTATTTTGAAAATGGTTTAAGTCCCATTTCAAAATTTTAAAATTGAAAAAATGTTAAAAGCGAACAAGTTCAACCCATTCCTACAGTATGGACTCATTAAATTAGGTATGTAGCATAATCACCATCTTGCCATTCTTATTCTATTCTATTCTGTTCTTCCGGGTACTATTCCGATTTTTCTAATAAAAGTGTTGGAATATTGCTTATGGTTAAAGTGTTTATTTTAGGTAAGAATTTCAGACTCAAGTGAAGTTAACATAGCCTTTACCACGTTTTTGATCAAAAATAAAAATTCGTACCGTTAATTGGCCTTAACGCTAAATGTACCACGATCCATTATTTTTTGAATCGTGAAGCGATAAAGAGCAAACTGGTCTGGGGTGCCATATGTTTAACAACCCGCGTGGAGTTACATTTGCTTGGAAATGGGTCCTTCGTCCTTGACAGCAGAACGGTATGTTAGGGATATTTTGGAACCAATTATTGTAGGTACAATTTGCGCAAAGAATCAGCAAAATTTTCATCTTAATGCACGATAATTCTTGTTCCCAAACTGCGAACAGAATTTGCCGACGTGGTCACCCTAGACTGGTCCAGCATGTTCTCCTGATCTTGATTCCATTGAACATATCTAGGACATGCTTGGTAGACAATTGAACAAGAAAACTCCAAGTTTATGAACTTTGGGGGAGCTGAAAAGTGCATTGCTTGAAGCAAGGGGCCAATTAACACAGAAAAACGTTGAAAAGATGTATACCAAAGGGACTTATTTTTGTCCTTAGAGCAAGAAGAGAAGGAATACTAAGTACTAAACCATCCTCATTCCTACAGAGCTTTAAGGGAATACTTGAAATTTTTTAAATCTATTTTCTCACCAAAATACCCCGCTATAAGATTTTTGTGTTTTTTTTTTTAGGAAAACAAAGGGGCAGAGTAATTGTAACTATTTCAATCGATTCTTAATAAAGACATAAATCTTCATTAAAGAGATAAAGATAGAATGAAAATAAACCAACTTTTTCACTTTTTGCCTGCGTTCCTCTAATTTTGTCCGGCAGCGTATTATAATCATCGTGTCCTGTAACCCCGGCTGGGGCATAGGGCGTCAACAAATCGTCTCCATCGTACTTCAGCTGTGGCCACGTCTTTCTCTGAGATTCTGCTTCCGCTAAGACAGTTGATTTCCATGTTGTTCTTGGTCTTCCAACCCGCCGTGCACCCTGAGGATTCCATTCAAAGGACTGCTTTGCAATTTCATCGTTTGGTTTCCTCAGTGTGTGACCAATCCAACGCCATTTACGCTTTCTTATGTCGACGTCCAGCCGCTTGTCTGGCCACAATTCCTCATTTGATATTATTTGTGGCCAGCGAATCTTTAGGATGTGGCGAAGACAGCGATTCACAAAAGCCTGCAATTTCTTCGAAATGATAGACGTGACTTTCCAGGTTTCACAAGTATATAACGTATATAACGCCAATTTGTAGGACTAAAGGCCATAAAAAGCTATTTTGAATCAATAATTCAACAAGTCCAATCCTTAATGCTAAGTCTTCTACTTGGCTGATTTATTTCAGTAGTATATAGAATTTGTATTATAAAACCTTCTTATATAGAAACTATGCCTGGCCCCGGGCAAAAAAACTTCCAGCTTAATGATTAGGAATTCTAATCTTGTTGGATATAGTTTACAGTGGATTTTCGCTGAAAAATTCATGTAAGTTGAACTGAACTTAAAACAAATTGCGTATGACAAAGCCCTCACTATGTCACTGATGAGTTCAAGTGAGTAAGCCGAACGAAACGCCAATTTGTAGGACTAAAGGCCATAAAAAGCTATTTTGAATCAATAATTCAACAAGTCCAATCCTTAATGCTAAGTCTTCTACTTGGCTGATTTATTTCAGTAGTATATAGAATTTGTATTATAAAACCTTCTTATATACAAGTATATAACAGCACGGGTTTGACATTGGATTCGAAGAATCTCAACTTAGTGCGTGAGGAGATTTGACTTGATTTCCAGATTGGGGACAGAGTACCGAAGGCAGCACGAGCTTTATTTATTCTACTTTTAACGTCCAGATCCATACCACCGTTTGCAGAGACAATACTGCCAAGGTAGTTGAACTGTTCCACTACTTCAACTGACGTCTCCTGTAGAATAATACGCTGCTGTGTGGAGCGGCCTGTGAGCATTTTTTTTGTCTTTTTGCTGTTAATTCTTAGACCACTCGACTCTCCCATCACTTGCAGTGTTTGGCACATCCCGTTCAGGCCACTGATGTTATTTGCCAGTAGACATATGTCATCGGCATAGTCTAAATGACTGAGCCTTTCGAACGGTCTCCATTGAGTGCCCTGTTGCTCAGCTGTACCAACACTGGCCGTCAATAAGTCGTCCATCGACAGCAGGAAGAGAATTGGCGATAGAACATCCCCTTGTCTCACACCCTGTTGCACTACGAAGGAGTCGGATAGCTGCCCATTGTGCAAAACAAAACACCTTGCGTTGTTGTAGGACTCTTTAATAATGGCAACAATTTTTGGTGGAATTCCTCTACAAAGCAACGATCTCCATATACATTCTCGGTTAACTCGATCAAAGGCCGTCTCAAAATCCACGAACATGAGGTAAAGCGGTGATTGAAATTCCATCGACTGCTCGAGGACGATACGCAGGGTGTTGATATGGTCGACACACGATCGACCACTGCGGAAGCCAGCTTGATGCCTCTTGAGTGTAGACCAGGGCTGTCGAAGTACTGCAATTGAAGTATTTGTACTGCTTTTTGAAACTCCGTACTGCCGTACTGCTACAACGACCAAAGTACTGCTTTTTTGAAAATTTCACTCAACATTTGCAAATCATAATCCTATCCAAAAATTGTTAGTCCTTTTTATCTAATGTTGACTTTTATATATTAAACAAATAAAATTGTATAGAATACGCTCACAATGTATGTTGAAGATGTATTGAAAAAAATCTCGAGCTCCATTTTTTTACGACTGCATAGTTTGCCGCATATAGGCATTGCCTGTATATCGCAAGTAAAAAATTCTTAATTCTGGAAGTTTATGGACTTTTTGATGCCATTTGGAACAAATTATTCCAAACACGTCAAAATGTAGTTTTTCTCCCATCTGTCAAGCAATGTTAAATTATATTAATGGATCTCTAGCCTTGGAAATTAAGACTTTTACGTACTTTGACTGAAGAACGAATTTTTGGAGGAGTAAAAGGGTGAAAAATTAGTTTTTTTTGCTAATTTCACTAAAACTATCAACTCTTTGAAATGAAATGTAAAGCAAAATTGTTGCTTATTCAATTCTATACAAACAAAATTATCATGTTTTTTTTCATACAACCAATAGATTAAGAGTAAATCATGCAGAAACTTTATAGAGTAGGAAATTTAGAAAAAAAATTTACTAAAATTGCATTAATCAATCAGCAATATTTTTTGTACTATATGCGTTAGGCTACAACGTGCACAAACGTCGCGAGAGCTTTTTATGTAATAAAATCTTTTCAATACCACCATTGAAGTGCGCTAGAGCTAAATAGGTGATGGGCGCGAATATGATAATTTTTAATGAACAATAATGACATACACCCCCCTACCATACTAAAAAATGCTTGTACATATTTGACCCTTCTACAAAAATCCGTTTTCAATTTTTGGCGCCCAAGTTATTATACTCTCCCCAGTGATTAAAAAACAATCCTGAATAAACATTTTTCTTCTTTTAAAATCGCCAGATTAAGGAAAACCCTCCAGATAACTGTCAGATTAAGGTTCAGCACATGTAGGTCATCAAGTTGAACCATATATATCAAAATCTGACGCGCTCGAGTATTTCAAAATGGCAATTTTTTTTTGCATTTTCAAGGAGCTGCCGCAAGCTTGCGTCACATCCGAATCGTCAGTCTTTTAAATGTGAGTATCCTTGGGAGTCACTTAACATCCCCTCTTAAAATCTGACGCGCTCGAGTAAATCCATTTGTTTTCCAATTTCCAATTCTTTTTTACAATATTGACTTAAGTTCACTTTTTGACTCAGGGGAAGATGTTCTAAGTCTGTAATAAGGGCTAATGTGCTCCAACCGATTGCCGTTGGTTATAGAAAGTTTAATTTTCAAAAGTAATAAGCATTTTGAGAAATTATAAATCTTGATTTTCGATTTTCCAAAAATTATCGAATTGACATTGACCCTTTTAGAACCAACGTACCTACATATTTTAATGTCGTACTGCTGTGTACTGCTATTTTTTTCCTCGAAGTACTGCTTTCTGAAAAAGTTAAACGACAGCCCTGGTGTAGACTCGATTCTATCCTTTATTCGCTCGAGAATGATGGTTGCCATTAGTTTTGGGAAAACGGACAAAACGGTGATACCACGCCAATTGTTGCAATACTTTAAGTCACCTTTCTTTGGCAATTTAACAATCACACCATCCTTCCAATCCCTGGGATAGTTTTCGTTTTCCCAAATGCTTTGTATCAACGGATATAAAATACTAGCCGCTGTTTCAGGATCGGCTTTCAGGAATTTAGCTGGCATTCCGTCCAGACCAGTTGCCTTGTTGTTTTTGAGGAGATTTATTGTTGTACGAATTTCCGATTCTGACGGGGGATCGATGTCAATACCCCTATAGGACCTGCGCATCTCGTTTAGTTGGGGCACTTCAGCACTCTGCTCAACTGAATCCTCATTTAGCAAGCCACAAAAATGGTCCTTCCATCTACGTAACTGATCCTCAATTGACACCAAAAGTGTGCCAACCACATCCATTACAGGATGATTCGTGTTGCTTTTTTTCCCGATCACGTCCTTGGCTATTTGGTACAATTCCCGGATATCTCCTCTTCTGGCAGCGATTTCCGCATTATCTGCGAGTCCATCTAACCTCACCCTCCTGTCACGTCTCACACAACGATACACCATCTTATGTGCAATGCGGTACTCTTTTCACAAGTCAGCCTTTCGTTGAATATCTGCTTCGGCATTTATTTGAATTTTCAACGATTTGCGAAGTTCGATCTTATCCCAGGTGTCTTGGGATATCCAAGAGTCTCTACGTCTCGTTCGCTTGGGTACAGTTTCGGATCCAGCCTCCATAAAAACACTTTTAATTTCACCCCACATCTCATCAATTGTTGAATGCTCGATTCCGTTTAATGACGAGGCTCTGTCGTTAAGGGTGGTGACATAGTTTCGACATATGTTGGGGTCATTTAAAGCATTAGTAATGAATTTTGAGCTCCTTGCTGCATCCTCCGCTGGTTTTTGTACGGCAGCGGTTCGTAGTTTGAGACTCATCAGAACCAAATGGTGGTCGCTTCCCACATCGGCATTTCTTATACTCCGGACATCACACATATAGACTTCCTCCATCGCTGCTGAATCATGATATGATCAATTTGGTTTTCGGTTTGACCATCCGGATGCACCCAGGTAATTTTGTTGCACGTCTTATGCTTAAATACAGTCCCACCTATTACAAGACGATTCGCGTTACAAAAGTCGACAAGCAAGTCACCATTTTCATTCCGTGACCCCAAGCCATTTTCTTTTCCATCACGCGTCCCAGTCCGTAATTGTCTGAACCAACTTGGGCATTGAGGTCTCTTAAAAAGGTAGGCTTAAAAATTAAAATTATGTCGAATAACTTCTGTTGCACCTAATGACATCATTTGAAAGCTATTATTGTATTGCTGGATATTAGTCAAAAATGTATAACCGGAAACCAATGAAAGTATTGGCTCTGGTGGAGGTACCAATGGCATCAATTTGACTTGGCCGCTCACTATAAACAATCCAAAGGCTTCATTTTTAAATGTAAATACCTTGCAATGTGGACACACAACGTTCATTGGTCCAACAGAAATAATTTGCTGTGAACTGTAATCCACGTTATAACTCAATGTAGCTCGCAACATTTTTATGTTTTTGAACTCGATTCCATCGATTTCGTTCAACCTCATTTGTAATTTCGCTTAACTCGTCAAATTGACATGCTCTTATACATATAGCTTGCAGCATTGCGAATTCTGCGACCCAAGTTTGTACGTTAGGGTTGGATACAATTTGCCGGTTTTTAAAGTGTCAATTAAAAAATCGACCGTCACAATGTCGACTTTCGCAAAGCCGATTGGTCAAATTACCGACTGATCAAAATGTCGACTCTTATAATATCGATTTTGAAAATATCGACTCGATCGTATTTTGCTTTCCGGCGGAGGGAAAGCATTGTTGGAAAATACAAATGTATGTACGTACATATATAAATTGCGATAAAAATCTAATTGAATGAAAAAGATTCTCTTGATAATTCCCAAATGAAATATCGATTAAAGTTTTAACTCAAAAGAAAAGACATGGAATGCAGTGTTACTTTAATATATTTAAAAAAAATAAAGACAAATTAGTAACTGACGGGCTTGTTTATCATTTAGTAAAGAAACAAAAAGGGGAAGTGTAGATACCAATCATCGACAAAAAAAAAATTCGACTGGACAAATACAAATATAAATTTCATCGACTGTTTTATTTTACTGTATTTTGGATAAAAGTCGACATTTTTATGACTACAGCTTTTCAATCGACATTTAAACAGTCTGGATTTTAAACTGTCAACTTTTTTTTGTCGATCAAACTTCAGTCTACATTTTAACAGTCAATGAAATTTACATGGTTCAGTCGACATTTTCTTGTCGACCATTCGTACGCTTCCCTGTACTTTTATTTGATGGCATTTTTAAAAACCAAAATTTAACTGAAAATAATAAATTGACTCCATTTGTTAAACCTACCAAAAATCGATATTAAATTAAACTTTAAACTTTTAATAAACATAAAGCGTGACTGCTATGAATTAACCATAATGAACTAACTCAAAAAACCGACTGAATAAATTAAAAACTTCATAAATTATTTGTTTAGTAGGTACCTAGGTATTATTTGGTGAAAACCATATTTCAAAATTGATTTATTTGCTATCATTCAATTGATTTTTTTTCTTTTTTATAAAACCATGACCAAATTTCAACAAACTTCACAAAAACACTCCCTGACCAATACCAAAGATTACCTGAAAAAATCCTATTAATTGGTCAACCGCAACCCGTTTTTAGGTTATGGCGTGACAAACTGAAATAGGGATTCATTTTAATAGACAAAGATTAAAAGATTAGTGATATACAGTAAGAAACGAAAAATTTAACTGGAGATGCGTACCGCTCGGCTAAAATACTAGGCAAAATTTTGGAGAGAATTTGTATGGGAGCAAAATTTTAGCGCATTCCAAAGATTTTGATTTATTTGTTAATGATATTGCCTAAGGCAACCATTTACAAGCACGCCATTTTTTTTAATGATCTTACCATTTCTAATAATAAATTAACCAACAATGTTGATCAGCATGGTGCGGATGTGGACCCTCCTTAAGAAAGATGTTTGATTCGATTTCATTTCTTGAAAGCTATCGAAAAAAAAATATTGTATTGCATTGGAAACACAGTTTTTAGATAAAATAAGCCCTAAAATTTCCTGGGGGTCAGCTTAGCCCGAAAGATATTATCAGAACAGCTTAGGAAAAAAGGTGACATTTGCTCTTGTTGTCAAATTGTGAACCTTTAATGATGAATTCTATGGATATCTTTAGTTTTCGTTCATTCAGCTGAAAAAAACAGCATGCTCTATTGAAAATTTTACCTGAAAAGGTATTTTCAAGGCGAAAGGTATTATTTTTTCATTCAGACACCTACATATCTGAATTTCGGTTTTCAATTTCTGAAAAAAAAAAAAAAAATATTAAATAAAAATATCAGGTACTGTCCTTAAGCTCCTCAATTGGATTGAACATGTAAATTTGATGAACTAACCTCATTTTTTCCGCCCGATGCTCTACGGACTTGAACACAAATGCAGCATTGTTTTCGTCTACCTTGTTTTAACATTAGAAATGTTTGAACGAAGGCATACCTACATACTTACAATGTGAAAAAAATCAAAAGAATTCCAAAAACGTGAAACCCCTAATGGACAAAGAGGGCGAAGCGTCAGGGGTATAGACAAAATTATTGCGTTCAAGCTTCACTTTGTTCATAATGGTCTGCCGAAACAAAATACGAAGAAGATGATAAAACAGACCATAAAAAGGAGAAGTGTTCGTCAGTGACGGTGCGTCAATAAGACGTTTAAGACAGTGCCTACCCTACCGTAAAGACAAAAAAAAAGAAACCTACTCGTTACAATCAAGAAAACTGTCTTTACATTAATTTCATTATGTCCCTTAATCCATAACTTATCTCAAATAATTGTCAACAGCTATAATTTGCCAAACATAAATCATAACATTCATCCCTTACTATTCACACACTCACATTTTCCACACCTACTTGCATATCATTAAATAATTTGACCTCTACCAACAACCACAATTCACAAAATCTTAAGAAAAAAACAGAATGTACATGTAAATTTTTAAGCCCCAACATCGTATTTTTGTTCAGTTTCTTTGAAGCTTGAGAAAACAACAGCTTACATAAAAAATTGTCTTTAACGCTTGGGAAAAAACACAGCCTACATGCAATTTGCTAACCTTTTTCTCATTTCTTTTCCAATTTCCGTAGGGTTTGGAAAACCACATTTTAGACGTAAATTGGTTAACCCCATCTGTGACTTTTCATCCCTCTTCTGAGCTGGGAATAAATAGAGCCTACGTTTGAATATTCAAATTGCTTAGTTTTATCTTCGTTTCTTCATCTAATTCCTTCGTGGGCTTAGAAAAACATTCTGCTATGCAAATTTTTCAGCCCAACCTTGTTTTAATAAATACTACAACAAGAAAAAATATTATCTATACGATTTTAGGTAGCATTCTTTGTTTCACTAAGTGTTTTTAAAAATTTAAGGTTTGAAAACGAACACAAAATTGAAACATTGTAATGTATTATATTTAGCTTTTAACAGCCCCCCCTCTGGATACGCCACTGCACAAAACGTAAGAACTTGATTTTTGTGAACTCATTTGCCTTCTAGGTGCCTATCTATTTAGGCATAATACCTTGAAGGACCAAAAGCTTAAAGAATTTTGAGCGATACAGTTGTCTCAACACTGATATCTTTCATACAAAGCGAAAGGCATATTTTTTTTTCTATTAAAATGAAAAATGGTGGATGGATGCTCTGAGGGAAGGGATACAAAATTGTATGATTGATCCTTTACTTAATTATGTACAATGTACATAATTTATATACATTGAAAGATATCAACAAAAATTATCATCATAATAAGATAAACAAAAATCAAAGGATCTGGAGTGTATTTTCTATAATCATATCATAATCATACATTCACCACATACCCTACATTCCGTGTGCTATGCAGTGTGTACGCACATGCATCAGCCACGTTCCTCGAAACTTATCCAGTTTCCCGGTTTACATAATATTCTTCATTAAAGGAGCACATTGTTTGGTTTTAATTCATAGCACACTGACGGGAGCTTAGCGTGTCAGTGTTAGCAGAACACTCCTCCTGCTAGTGCAAGTCGAACTCATGCAGAGATTTGTATACATTACGCTGATTGAGTATGGAAGAACTTAATTACCAATGGAATTTTGATGTTGTGGGATGATATAAATAAAAACAAAACACTAAGGGCTAGTTTTTCAGTGCATACTTACTTACTTACTTAAGGTGGTGCTACAGTCCAGGGTGGACCGGGCTTCAACCAACAAACTTCTTTCAGCAGCCGGCTCGGTTTCTAGCAAGCTGTCTCCAGTTTCGCACGCCAAGTTGGCTTAGGTCCTCTTCCACTAGCTTGCGCCACCTTTTACGCTGTCCACCTCTACTGCAATGTCTCACGGGGTTGGATTCGAAGATTTTCCGGACTGGAACATTGATGTCTATTCGCTCTAGGTGGCACAGCCATCTCATTCGTTGGCTTTTCACTTTGTGGCTAGGTCGGTGTCGCCCGTACAGTTAGTTGTTGTTACTTCTTATCCATTCCCCATCTATGCAGACGGGACCAAAAATCACCCAGAGAATATTCCTCTCGAAACAGCCTAACGCGTTCTCATCCACCGATAACAGTGTCCATGCCTCTGCGCCATACATCAGGACCGGGATGATAAGCGTCTAATACAGGGACAGTTGAGTTGCTCGATAGAGGGCTTTGCTTCTCATTTGCCTTCTTGGCCCAAAGAAACAGCGATTGGCAAGAGTAATCCTTCGTTTGATCTCACGACTGGTATCGTTCGCTCAGTTTATAGCGGATCCTAGATAGACAAAAGCTGCGTTTAATTATCTCTGGGTCTGGGTCGAGGTTATCTTTTAACATGTAATACAAAAACAACATGGGATCTAGGTTTCTATCGAGTTTAATTTCAATAACCCAGATAGAGGTTTTCATTCTGACCGGCAGAGGGCTATTTACCATTGTGAATGAATGATGTCAGCAATTTGTTAGCAGTGTTAGGAATAGAGAGAAAAAGAGACAAGTGTTTACATGAAAAACAAATAATCATACGAAAAAACGAGACTCATATACAGCACTGTTTTTGCACTGACCCGCATAGTTTAATTTTAAAGAGGTGAACCATATGGGTTATGAGCGATAATAAAACGCGGCTAAAGTCTCTGACCACCTAAAAATTATAGCTGTCTATATTGACGTTCTGTTCGTCCGATTATATCAATGTCGTCAGCGTAAGCGAGTAATTGGAAGGACTTTTGAAAGATCGTGCCTTTAGTGTTGACGTGAGAGTTTTGTACTATTCTTTCCAGAACGATGTTGAAGAAGTCGCATGACAAGGCGTGCGTCGCCTTGCCTAAAACCTTTTTTGACATCAAAGGTGTTGGTGAGGTCTTTGCCGACCTTGATGGAGCAGCGTGCATTCTCCATCGTCAACCTGCATAAACAGACGAGTTTGGTAGATGCCGTCATACACGTCCTTAAAATCGATTAAAAGGTGGTGGGTATCGATTTGAAACTCCTGGGTTTTTGTCCAAGATATGTCGTAGTGTGAAGATTTAGTCGATGGTGTCGATGGTGGATTTCCTTAGCCTAAGGCCTGGTTCACACGAGATTGAACCGCACGTTTTTTATAGCATTCGAATTTTACTGAACAAATATCGGGTGTTCACACGATATTTATATTTATTCGTTTAAAACTCGAATAGCTGCAGTATAATGAAAATGAATGGAAAAGTTTGAATTTGTGAAGTATTTTATTTTTATATTTTTAAGTGAAAGGACTAGTGGGCTGAAATTTGGACGGATGATAGAAATTATTGATTTAAATATGAATTAAAAAAATAAGAGTCCTAGAATACCGTTGGACGGAGATAACGGCAATATTTGATCGCTTTCACATATGAACTCATATCTCTTTAGTGCATTGATGAATTTTCTTGTTGTTTTTAAATATAACATATAAATAAAATTACGGTTATTTTGACACCTTATTTATTATACTACGTGCTATATAAGCGACACAATCTTGATTTTAAATTGATCGAAAAATCAAAACAATTGCATTGAAATTACCTGCTTGGACCATTGTCCACGACCATCCACCAGCGAGAAGATCCCGTTATCTACATGGTATTTCTTTTAATTAAAATTTTATATGGATGGCTTTAAGAAATTATAGCTCCTCGTTTTCGGTACTTTGTCTTTTTCGGTACTTTGTCGTTTTTGGTACTTTGTCTTTTTCGGTACTTTGTCGCTTTCGGTACCTTGTTGTTTTTGGTACTTTGTCGTTTTCGGTACTCTGTCGTTTTCATAACTTTATCGTTTTCGGAACTTTGTCGTTTTCGGTAATTTGTCATTTTCGGAACTTTGTCTTTTTCGGTACTTTGTCCTTTTCGGTACCTTGTCGTTTTCAGTACTTTGTCGTTTTCGGTACTTTGTCGTTTTCGGTACTTTGTCTTTTTCGGTACTTTGTCGTTTTCGGTACTTTGTCCTTTTCGGTAGTTTGTCGTTTTCGGTACTTCTTCTTCTTCGGTACTTTGTCGTTTTTCAGTACTTTGTCGTTTTTCGGTACTTTGTCGTTTTTTGGTACTTGTTGTTTTTCGGTACCTTGTCGTTTTCCGGTACTTTGTCTTTTTTCGGTACTTTGTCGTTCCTCTGTACCTTGTCGTTTTTCGGTACTTTGTCGTTTTTCAGTACTTTGTCGTTTTTTGGTACTTTGTCGTTTTTGGGTACTTTGTCGTTTTTCGGTTGTTGGTCGTTTTTCGGGAATTTGTCGTTTTTCGGTACTTGGTCGATTATCGGTACTTTGTCTTTTTCGGTACTTTGTCGTTTTTCGGTACTTTGTCGTTTTTCAGTACTTTGTCGTTTTTCGGTACTATGTCATTTTTCGGTGCTTTGTCTTTTTCGGTACTTTGTCGTTTTTCGGTTGTTGGTAATTTTTATGCACTTTGTCATTTTTCGGTACTCTGTCGTTTTTCGGTACTTTGTCGTTTTGGGGTCCTTTGTCGTTTTTCGGTACTTTGTCGTTTTTCGGTACCTTACCGTTTTCGGTACTTCTTCGTCTTCGGTACTTTGTCGTTTTTCAGTACTTTGTCGTTTTTCGGTACTTTGTCGTTTTTTGGTACTTTGTTGTTCTTAGGTACTTGGTCGTTTTTCGGTACTTTTTCGTTTTTTGATACTTTGTCGTTTTTCGGTACTTTGTCGTTTTTCGGTACTTTGTCGTTTTTCGGTACTTTGTCGTTTTTCAGTGCTTTGTCTTTTTCGGTACTTTGTGGTTTTTCGGTACTTTTTCGTTTTTCGGTACTTTGTCGTATTCGGTATTTTGTCGTTTTTCAGTATTTTATCATTTGCGGTACTTCTTCGTTTTCGGTACTTCTTCGTTTTCGGTACTTTTACGTTTTTCGTAACTTTGTCGTTTTTCGGTACTTTATCATTTTTCGGTACTATGTCGTTTTTCAGTGCTTTGTCTTATTCGGTACTCTGTCGTTTTTCGGTACTTTGTCATTTTTTGGTACTTTGTCTTTTTTCAGTACTTTCTCGTTTTTCGGTACTTTGTCGTTTTTTGTACTTTGTCCTTTTCGGTACTGTGTCGTTTCTCGGTACTTTGTCCTTTTCGGTACTTTGTTGTTTTTCGGTACTTTGTCTCTTTTCGGTACCTTGTCGTTTTTCGGTACTTTGTTGTTTTTCGGTACTTTGTCGTTTTTCGGTGCTGTCTTTATCGGTACTTTGTCTTTTTTTGGTACTTTGTTGTTTTTCGGTACTTTGTCGTTTTTCGGTATTTTGTCGTTTTTCGGTACTTTGTCGTGTTTTGGTACATTGTCGTTTTTCGGTACTTTGTCGTTTTTCGGTACTTTGTCCTTTTCGGTACTTTGTCGTTTTTCGGTACCTTGTCGTTAATCGGTTCTTTATCGTTTTTCGGTACTTTGTCGTTTTTCGGTGCTTAATCTTTTTTGGTACCGTCGTTTTTCCGTATTTTGTCGTTTTTCGGTACTCTGTCGTTTTTCGGTACTCTGTCATTTTTCGGTACTTTGTCGTTTTTCGGTACTTTGTCGTTTTTCGGTACTTTGTCGTTTTTCGATGCTTTGTCTTTTCCGGTACTTTGTCGTTTTTTGGTACTTTGTCTTTTTGTGTACTTTGTCTTTTTTCGGTACTTTGTCGTTTTTCGGTACTTTGTCTTTTTGGGTACTCTGTCTTTTTTCGGTACTTTGTCGTTTTTCGGTACTTTGTCATTTTTCGGTACTTTGTCAGTTTTCGGTACTTTGTCGTTTTTCGATACTTTGTCCTTTTCGGTACTTTGTCGTTTTTCGGTACTTTGTCGTTTTTCGGTACTTTGTCATTTTTCGGTGCTTTGTCTTTTTCGGTATTTTGTCTTTTTTTTGGTACTTTGTTGTTTTTCGGTACTTTGTAATTTTTCGGTACTTGGTCGTTTTTCGGTACTTTGTCCTTTTCGGTACTTTGTCGTTTTTCGGTACTTTGTCCTTTTCGGTACTTTGTCGTTTTTCGGTACTTTGTCGTGTTTTGGTACCTTGTCGTTTTTCGGTACTTAATCGTTTTTGGGTGCTTCGTCTTTTTAGGTACTTTGTCGTTTATCGGTACATTGTCGTTTTTCGGTACTTTGTCGTTTTTCAGTACTTTTTCAGTTTTCGGTACTTTGTCGTTTTTCGGTACTTTGTCCTTTTCGGTACTTTGTCGTTTTTCGGTACTTTGTCATTTTTCGGTGCTTTGTCTTTTTCGGTATTTTGTCTTTTTTTGGTACTTTGTTGTTTTTCGGTACTTTGTAATTTTTCGGTACTTGGTCGTTTTTCGGTACTTTGTTCTTTTCGGTACTTTGTCGTTTTTCGGTACTTTGTCGTTTTTCGGTACTTTGTCGTTTTTCGGTACTTTGTCGTTTTTCGGTACATTGTCGTTTTTCGGTACTTTGTCGTTTTTCGGTACTTTGTCGTTTTTCGGTACTTTGTCTCTTTTCGGTACTTAATCGTTTTTCGGTACTTTGTGATTTTTCGGTATGTTGTCCTTTTCGGTACTTTGTCGTTTTTCGGTACTTTGTCGTTTTTCGGTACTTTGTCGTTTTTCGGTGCTTTGTCTTTATCGGCACTTTGTCTTTTTTTGGTACTTTGTTGTTTTTCGGTACTTTGTCGTTTTTCGGTACTTTGTCGTTTTTCGGTACTTTGTCCTTTTCGATACATTGTCGTTTTTCGGTTCTTTGTCGTTTTTCGGTGCTTTGTCATTTTTCTTTACTTTGTCGTTATTCGGTATTTTGTCTTTTTTTGGTTCTTTGTTGTTTTTCGGTACTTTGTCCTTTTCGGTACTTTGTCGTTTTTCATTTTTCTTTACTTTGTCGTTATTCTGTACTTTGTTGTTTTTCAGTACTTTGTCGTTTTTCGGTACTTGGTCGTTTTTTGGTACTTGGTCGTTTTTCGGTATTTTGTCATTTTTCGGTATTTTGTCGTTTTTCGGTACTTTGTCGTTTTTCGGTACTTTGGCTTTTTTTGGTACTTTGTTGTTTTTCGGTACTTTGTCGTTTTTCGGTGCTTTGTCATTTTTCTTTACTTTGTCGTTATACGGTACTTTGTTGTTTTTCGGTACTTGGTCGTTTTTCGGTTCTTTGTCGTTTTTCGGTGCTTTGTCATTTTTCTTTACTTTGTCGTTATTCGGTACTTTGTCGTTTTTCGGTACTTTGTCGTTTTTCGGTACTTTGTCGTTTTTCGGTACTTTGTCGTTTTTCGGTACTTTGTCGTTTTTCGGTGCTTTGTCATTTTTCTTTACTTTGTCGTTATTCGGTACTTTTTTGTTTTCGGTACTTTGTCGTTTTTCGGTACTTGGTCGTTTTTCGGTATTTTGTCATTTTTCGGTACTTTGTCGTTTTTCGGTACATTGTCGTTTTTCGGTACTTTGTCGTTTTTCGGTACTTTGTCGTTTTTCGGTACATTGTCGTTTTTCGGTACTTTGTCCTTTTGGGTACATTGTCGTTTTTCGGTACTTGGTCGTTTTTCGGTACTTTGTCGTTTTTCGGTACATTGTCGTTTTTCGGAACTTTGTCCTTTTTGGTACATTGTCGTTTTTCGGTACTTTGTCGTTTTTCGGTACTTTGTCGTTTTTCGGTACTTTGTCGTTTTTCGGTGCTTTGTCATTTTTCTTTACTTTGTCATTATTCGGTACTTTGTTGGTTTCGGTACTTTGTCGTTTTTCGGTACTTGGTCGTTTTTCGGTATTTTGTCATTTTTCGGTATTTTGTCGTTTTTCGGTACTTTGTTGTTTTTCGGTACTTTGTCGTTTTTCGGTATTTTGTCTTTTTTTGGTTCTTTGTTGTTTTTCGGTACTTTGTCCTTTTCGGTACTTTGTCGTTTTTCGGTACTTTGTCGTTTTGTGGTACTTTGTCTTTTTTTGGTACTTTGTCGTTTTTCAGTACTTTGTCGTTTTTCGGTTTTTTTGTCGTTTTTCAGTATTTTGTAGTTTTTCGGTACTTTTTTGTTTTTCGGTACTTTGTCGTTTTTCGTTACTTTGTCGTTTTTCGGTGCTTTGTCTTTTTCGGTACTTTGTCGTTTTTCGGTACTTTGTCGTTTTTCGGTACTTTGTCATTTTTCGGTACTTTTCGTTTTTCGGTACATTGTCGTTTTTCGGTACTTAGTCGTTTTTCGATACTTTGTCGTTTTTCGGTACTTTGTCTTTTTCGGTACTTTCTCGTTTTTCGGTACATTTTCGTTTTTCGGTACTTTGTTGATTTTCGGTACTTTGTCATTTTTCGGTACTTTGTCGTTTTTCATTTTTCTTTACTTTGTCGTTATTCGGTACTTTGTTGTTTTTCAGTACTTTGTCGTTTTTCGGTACTTGGTCGTTTTTCGGTACTTTGTCGTTTTTCCGTACTTTGTTGTTTTTCGGTACTTCGTCGTTTTTCGGTATTTTGTGATTTTTCGGTACTTTGACATTTTTCGGTACTTTGTCGTTTTGCGGTACTTTGTCGGTTTTCTGTACTTTGTCATTTTTCGATACTTCTTCGTTTTTCGGTACTTTGTCGTTTTTCGGTGCTTTGTCGTTTTTCGGTACTTTAACGTTTTTGGGTGTTTTGTCTTTTTCGGTACTTTGTCTTTTTTCGGGATATTGTCATTTTTCGGTACTTTCTGGTTTTTCGATACTTTGTGATTTTTCGGTACTTTGTCGTTTTTTGGTACTTTGTCGTTTTTCGGTGCTTTGTCGTTTTTCGGTGCTTTGTCGTTTTTCGGTACTTTAACGTTTTTGGGTGTTTTGTCTTTTTCGGTACTTTGTCTTTTTTCGGGATATTGTCATTTTTCGGTACTTTGTGGTTTTTCGATACTTTGTGATTTTTCGGTACTTTGTCGTTTTTTGGTACTTTGTCGTTTTTCGGTGCTTTGTCGTTTTTCGGTACTTTGTCGTTTTTCGGTACTTTGTGATTCGTTTTTCGGTGCTTTGTCATTTTTCTTTACTTTGTCGTTATTCGGTACTTTTTTGTTTTCGGTACTTTGTCGTTTTTCGGTACTTGGTCGTTTTTCGGTATTTTGTCATTTTTCGGTACTTTGTCGTTTTTCGGTACATTGTCGTTTTTCGGTACTTTGTCGTTTTTCGGTACTTTGTCGTTTTTCGGGACATTTTCGTTTTTCGGTACTTTGTCCTTTTCGGTACATTGTCGTTTTTCGGTACTAGGTCGTTTTTCGGTACTTTGTCGTTTTTCGGTACATTGTCGTTTTTCGGTACTTTGTCCTTTTCGGTACATTGTCGTTTTTCGGTACTTTGTCGTTTTTCGGTACTTTGTCGTTTTTCGGTACATTGTCGTTTTTCGGTACTTTGTCCTTTTCGGTACATTGTCGTTTTTCGGTACTTTGTCGTTTTTCGGTACTTTGTCGTTTTTCGGTGCTTTGTCGTTTTTCGGTACTTTAACGTTTTTGGGTGTTTTGTCTTTTTCGGTACTTTGTCTTTTTTCGGGATATTGTCATTTTTCGGTACTTTGTGGTTTTTCGATACTTTGTGATTTTTCGGTACTTTGTCGTTTTTTGGTACTTTGTCGTTTTTCGGTGCTTTGTCGTTTTTCGGTACTTTGTCGTTTTTCGGTACTTTGTGATTCGTTTTTCGGTGCTTTGTCATTTTTCTTTACTTTGTCGTTATTCGGTACTTTTTTGTTTTCGGTACTTTGTCGTTTTTCGGTACTTTGTCGTTTTTCGGTACTTGGTCGTTTTTCGGTATTTTGTCATTTTTCGGTACTTTTTTGTTTTCGGTACTTTGTCGTTTTTCGGTACTTGGTCGTTTTTCGGTATTTTGTCATTTTTCGGTACTTTGTCGTTTTTCGGTACATTGTCGTTTTTCGGTACTTTGTCGTTTTTCGGGACATTTTCGTTTTTCGGTACTTTGTCCTTTTCGGTACATTAACGTTTTTCGGTACTTTGTCGTTTTTCGGTACTTTGTCGTTTTTCGGTACTTTGTCTTTATTTGGTACTTGTTGTTTTCGGTACTTTGTAGTTTTTCGGTGCTTTGCCGTGTTTCGGTACTTTGTTGTTTTTTGGCACATTGTCGTTTTTCGGTACTTTGTCTTTTTTTGGTACTTTGTTGTTCTTCGGTACTTTGTCCTTTTCGGTACTTTGTCGTTTTTCGGTACTTTGTCGTTTTTGGGTATTTTGTCGTTTTTTGGTACTTTTTCGTGTTTCGGTACTTTGTCGTTTTTCGGTTTTTTTGTCGTTTTTCAGTATTTTGTAGTTTTTGGTACTTTTTTGTTTTTCGGTACTTTTTCGTTTTTTGGTACTTTGTCGTTTTTCGGTGCTTTGTCTTTTTCGGTACTTTGTGATTTTTCGGTACTTGGTCGTTTTTCGGTATTTTGTCGTTTTTTGATATTTTGTCCTTTTTCGGTACTTTGTCATTTATCGGCACTTTGTGATTTTTCGGTACTTTGTCCTTTTCGGTACTTTGTCGTTTTTCGGTACTTTGTCGTTTTTCGGTACTTTGTCGTTTTTCGGTGCTTTGTCTTTTTCGGTACTTTGTCTTTTTATGGTACTTTGTTGTTTTTCGGTACTTTGTTGTTTTTCGGTACTTTGTCCTTTTCGGTACATTGTCGTTTTTCGGTACTTTGTCGTTTTTCGGTACTTTGTCGTTTTTCGGTACATTGTCGTTTTTCGGTACTTTGTCCTTTTCGGTACATTGTCGTTTTTCGGTTCTTTGTCGTTTTTCGGTGCTTTGTCATTTTTCTTTACTTTGTCGTTATTCGGTACTTTGTTGTTTTCGGTACTTAATCGTTTTTCGGTACTTGGTCGTTTTTCGGTATTTTGTAATTTTTCGGTATTTTGTCGTTTTTCGGTACTTTGTCGTTTTTCGGTGCTCTGTCATTTTTCTTTACTTTGTCGTTATTCGGTACTTTGTTGTTTTCGGTACTTTGTCGTTTTTCGGTACTTGGTCGTTTTTCGGTATTTTGTCATTTTTCGGTGCTTTGTCATTTTTCTTTACTTTGTCGTTATTCGGTACTTTGTTGTTTTTCAGTACTGTTTTGTTTCAGTGGTGTTTTGTCTTTTTCGGTACTTTGTCTTTTTTTGGTACTTTGTTGTTTTTCGGTACTTTGTCGTTTTTTGGTCCTTTGTCTTTTTCGGTACTTTGTCGTTTTTCGGTACATTGTCGTTTTTCGGTACTTTGTCGTTTTTCGGTACTTTGTCGTTTTTCGGTACATTGTCGTTTTTCGGTACTTTGTCCTTTTCGATACATTGTCGTTTTTCGGTTCTTTGTCGTTTTTCGGTGCTTTGTCATTTTTCTTTACTTTGTCGTTATTCGGTACTTTGTTGTTTTCGGTACTTTGTCGTTTTTCGGTACTTGGTCGTTTTTCGGTGCTTTGTCATTTTTCTTTACTTTGTCGTTATTCGGTACTTTGTTGTTTTCGGTACTTTGTCGTTTTTCGGTACTTGGTCGTTTTTCGGTATTTTGTCATTTTTCGGTGCTTTATCATTTTTCTTTACTTTGTCGTTATTCGGTACTTTGTTGTTTTTCAGTACTGTTTTGTTTCAGTGGTGTTTTGTCTTTTTCGGTACTTTGTCTTTTTTTGGTACTTTGTTGTTTTTCGGTACTTTGTCGTTTTTTGGTCCTTTGTCTTTTTCGGTACTTTGTCGTTTTTCGGTACATTGTCGTTTTTCGGTACTTTGTTGTTTTCGGTACTTTGTCGTTTTTCGGTACTTGGTCGTTTTTCGGTATTTTGTCATTTTTCGGTACTTTTTTTTGGTACTTTGTCGTTTTTCGGTGCTTTGTCATTTTTCTTTACTTTATCGTTATTCGGTACTTTGTTGTTTTTCGGTACTTGGTCATTTTTCGGTTCTTTGTCGTTTTTCGGTGCTTTGTCATTTTTCTTTACTTTGTCGTTATTCGGTACTTTGTTGTTTTCGAAACTTTGTCGTTTTTCGGTACTTGGTCGTTTTTCGGTATTTTGTCATTTTTCGGTATTTTGTCGTTTTTCGGTACTTTGTCGTTTTTCGGTACTTTGTCGTTTTTCGGTACTTTGTCGTTTTTCGGTACTTTTTCGTTTTTCGGTGCTTTGTCATTTTTCTTTACTTTGTCGTTATTCGGTACTTTTTTGTTTTTCGGTATTTTGTCATTTTTCGGTACTTTGTCGTTTTTCGGTACTTTGTCGTTTTTCGGTACTTTGTCGTTTTTCGGTACTTTGTCGTTTTTCGGTACTTGGTCGTTTTTCGGTATTTTGTCATTTTTCGGTGCTTTGTCATTTTTCTTTACTTTGTCGTTATTCGGTACTTTGTTGTTTTTCAGTACTGTTTTGTTTCAGTGGTGTTTTGTCTTTTTCGGTACTTTGTCTTTTTTTGGTACTTTGTTGTTTTTCGGTACTTTGTCGTTTTTTGGTCCTTTGTCTTTTTCGGTACTTTGTCGTTTTTCGGTACATTGTCGTTTTTCGGTACTTTGTCGTTTTTCGGTACTTTGTCGTTTTTCGGTACATTGTCGTTTTTCGGTACTTTGTCCTTTTCGATACATTGTCGTTTTTCGGTTCTTTGTCGTTTTTCGGTGCTTTGTCATTTTTCTTTACTTTGTCGTTATTCGGTACTTTGTTGTTTTCGGTACTTTGTCGTTTTTCGGTACTTGGTCGTTTTTCGGTATTTTGTCATTTTTCGGTACTTTTTTTTGGTACTTTGTCGTTTTTCGGTGCTTTGTCATTTTTCTTTACTTTGTCGTTATTCGGTACTTTGTTGTTTTTCGGTACTTGGTCATTTTTCGGTTCTTTGTCGTTTTTCGGTGCTTTGTCATTTTTCTTTACTTTGTCGTTATTCGGTACTTTGTTGTTTTCGAAACTTTGTCGTTTTTCGGTACTTGGTCGTTTTTCGGTATTTTGTCATTTTTCGGTATTTTGTCGTTTTTCGGTACTTTGTCGTTTTTCGGTACTTTGTCGTTTTTCGGTACTTTGTCGTTTTTCAGTATTTTTTCGTTTTTCGGTGCTTTGTCATTTTTCTTTACTTTGTCGTTATTCGGTACTTTTTTGTTTTTCGGTATTTTGTCATTTTTCGGTACTTTGTCGTTTTTCGGTACATTGTCGTTTTTCGGTACTTTGTCGTTTTTCGGTACTTTGTCGTTTTTCGGTACTTTGTCGTTTTTCGGTACTTGGTCGTTTTTCGGTATTTTGTCATTTTTCGGTACTTTGTCATTTTTCGGTACATTGTCGTTTTTCGGTACTTTGTCCTTTTCGGTACATTGTCGTTTTTCGGTACTTTGTCGTTTTTCGGTACTTTGTCGTTTTTCGGTTCTTTGTCGTTTTTCGGTGCTTTGTCATTTTTCTTTACTTTGTCATTATTCGGTGCTTTGTTGTTTTCGGTACTTTGTCGTTTTTCGGTACTTGGTCGTTTTTCGGTATTTTGTCATTTTTCGGTATTTTGTCGTTTTTCGGTACTTTGTTGTTTTTCGGTACTTTGTCGTTTTTCGGTACTTGGTCGTTTTTCGGTACTTTGTCGTTTTTCGGTACATTGTCGTTTTTCGGTACTTTGTCCTTTTCGGTACATTGTCGTTTTTCGGTACTTTGTCGTTTTTCGGTACTTTGTCGTTTTTCGGTACTTTGTCGTTTTTCGGTGCTTTGTCATTTTTCTTTACTTTGTCATTATTCGGTTCTTTGTTGTTTTCGGTACTTTGTCGTTTTTCAGTACTTGGTCGTTTTTCGGTATTTTGTCATTTTTCGGTATTTTGTCCTTTTTCGGTACTTTGTTGTTTTTCGGTACTTTGTCGTTTTTCTGTACTTTGTCTTTTTTTGGTTCTTTGTTGTTTTTCTATACTTTGTCCTTTTTGGTACTTTGTCGTTTTGTGGTACTTTCTTTTTTTGGTACTTTGTCGTTTTTCAGTACTTTGTCGTTTTTCGGTTTTTTGTCGTTTTTCAGTATTTTGTAGTTTTTCTGTACTTTGTCGTTTTTCGGTACATTGTCGTTTTTCGGTACTTTGTCCTTTTCGGTACATTGTCGTTTTTCGGTACTTTGTCGTTTTTCGGTACTTTGTCGTTTTTCGGTACTTTGTCGTTTTTCGGTGCTTTGTCATTTTCTTTACTTTGTCGTTATTCGGTACTTTGTTGTTTTTCAGTACTGTTTTGTTTCAGTGGTGTTTTGTCTTTTTCGGTACTTTGTCTTTTTTTGGTACTTTGTTGTTTTTCGGTACTTTGTCGTTTTTCGGTCCTTTGTCTTTTTCGGTACTTTGTCGTTTTTCGGTGCATTGTCGTCTTTCGGTACTTTGTCGTTTTTCGGTACTTTGTCGTTTTTCGGTACATTGTAATTTTTCGGTATTTTGTCGTTTTTCGGTACTTTGTCGTTTTTCGGTGCTTTGTCATTTTTCTTTACTTTGTCGTTATTCGGTACTTTGTTGTTTTCGGTACTTTGTCGTTTTTCGGTACTTGGTCGTTTTTCGGTATTTTGTCATTTTTCGGTGCTTTGTCATTTTTCTTTACTTTGTCGTTATTCGGTACTTTGTTGTTTTTCAGTACTGTTTTGTTTCAGTGGTGTTTTGTCTTTTTCGGTACTTTGTCTTTTTTTGGTACTTTGTTGTTTTTCGGTACTTTGTCGTTTTTTGGTCCTTTGTCTTTTTCGGTACTTTGTCGTTTTTCGGTACATTGTCGTTTTTCGGTACTTTGTCGTTTTTCGGTACTTTGTCGTTTTTCGGTACATTGTCGTTTTTCGGTACTTTGTCCTTTTCGATACATTGTCGTTTTTCGGTTCTTTGTCGTTTTTCGGTGCTTTGTCATTTTTCTTTACTTTGTCGTTATTCGGTACTTTGTTGTTTTCGGTACTTTGTCGTTTTTCGGTACTTGGTCGTTTTTCGGTATTTTGTCATTTTTCGGTACTTTTTTTTGGTACTTTGTCGTTTTTCGGTGCTTTGTCATTTTTCATTACTTTGTCGTTATTCGGTACTTTGTTGTTTTTCGGTACTTGGTCATTTTTCGGTTCTTTGTCGTTTTTTCGGTGCTTTGTCATTTTTCTTTACTTTGTCGTTATTCGGTACCTTGTTGTTTTCGAAACTTTGTCGTTTTTCGGTACTTGGTCGTTTTTCGGTATTTTGTCATTTTTCGGTATTTTGTCGTTTTTCGGTACTTTGTCGTTTTTCGGTACTATGTCGTTTTTCGGTACTTTGTCGTTTTTCGGTACTTTTTCGTTTTTCGGTGCTTTGTCATTTTTCTTTACTTTGTCGTTATTCGGTACTTTTTTATTTTTCGGTATTTTGTCATTTTTCGGTACTTTGTCGTTTTTCGGTACATTGTCGTTTTTCGGTACTTTGTCGTTTTTCGGTACTTTGTCGTTTTTCGGTACTTTGTCGTTTTTCGGTACTTGGTCGTTTTTCGGTATTTTGTCATTTTTCGGTACTTTGTCATTTTTCGGTACATTGTCGTTTTTCGGTACTTTGTCCTTTTCGGTACATTGTCGTTTTTCGGTACTTTGTCGTTTTTCGGTACTTTGTCGTTTTTCGGTTCTTTGTCGTTTTTCGGTGCTTTGTCATTTTTCTTTACTTTGTCATTATTCGGTGCTTTGTTGTTTTCGGTACTTTGTCGTTTTTCGGTACTTGGTCGTTTTTCGGTATTTTGTCATTTTTCGGTATTTTGTCGTTTTTCGGTACTTTGTTGTTTTTCGGTACTTTGTCGTTTTTCGGTACTTGGTCGTTTTTCGGTACTTTGTCGTTTTTCGGTACATTGTCGTTTTTCGGTACTTTGTCCTTTTCGGTACATTGTCGTTTTTCGGTACTTTGTCGTTTTTCGGTACTTTGTCGTTTTTCGGTACTTTGTCGTTTTTCGGTGCTTTGTCATTTTTCTTTACTTTGTCATTATTCGGTTCTTTGTTGTTTTCGGTACTTTGTCGTTTTTCAGTACTTGGTCGTTTTTCGGTATTTTGTCATTTTTCGGTATTTTGTCCTTTTTCGGTACTTTGTTGTTTTTCGGTACTTTGTCGTTTTTCGGTACTTTGTCTTTTTTTGGTTCTTTGTTGTTTTTCTATACTTTGTCCTTTTTGGTACTTTGTCGTTTTGTGGTACTTTCTTTTTTTGGTACTTTGTCGTTTTTCAGTACTTTGTCGTTTTTCGGTTTTTTGTCGTTTTTCAGTATTTTGTAGTTTTTCTGTACTTTGTCGTTTTTCGGTACATTGTCGTTTTTCGGTACTTTGTCCTTTTCGGTACATTGTCGTTTTTCGGTACTTTGTCGTTTTTCGGTACTTTGTCGTTTTTCGGTACTTTGTCGTTTTTCGGTGCTTTGTCATTTTTCTTTACTTTGTCGTTATTCGGTACTTTGTTGTTTTTCAGTACTGTTTTGTTTCAGTGGTGTTTTGTCTTTTTCGGTACTTTGTCTTTTTTTGGTACTTTGTTGTTTTTCGGTGCTTTGTCATTTTTCTTTACTTTGTCGTTATTCGGTACTTTGTTGTTTTCGGTACTTTGTCGTTTTTCGGTACTTGGTCGTTTTTCGGTATTTTGTCATTTTTCGGTATTTTGACGTTTTTCGGTACTTTGTCGTTTTTCGGTACTTTGTCTTTTTTTGGTACTTTGTTGTTTTTCGGTACTTTGTCGTTTTTCGGTGCTTTGTCATTTTTCTTTACTTTGTCGTTATTCGGTACTTTGTTGTTTTTCGGTACTTGGTCATTTTTCGGTTCTTTGTCGTTTTTCGGTGCTTTGTCATTTTTCTTTACTTTGTCGTTATTCGGTACTTTGTTGTTTTCGGTACTTTGTCGTTTTTCGGTACTTGGTCGTTTTTCGGTATTTTGTCATTTTTCGGTATTTTGTCGTTTTTCGGTACTTTGTCGTTTTTCGGTACTTTGTCGTTTTTCGGTACTTTGTCGTTTTTCGGTACTTTGTCGTTTTTCGGTACTTTGTCCTTTTCGGTACTTTGTCGTGTTTCGGTACTTTGTCGTTTTTCGGTTTTTTGTCGTTTTTCAGTACTTTGTAGTTTTTTGGTACTTTTTTGTTTTTCGGTACTTTTTCGTTTTTTGGTACTTTGTCGTTTTTCGGTGCTTTGTCTTTTTCGGTACTTTGTCGTTTTTCGGTACTTTGTCGTTTTTCAATACTTTTTCGTTTTTCGGTACTTTGCCGTTTTTCGGTACTTTGTCGTTTTTCGGTACTTTGTCTTTTTCGGTACTGTAGTATTATACTATCTTGAAATAGATTTAAAAATATTTATGTTTTCTAAATAGTCAGCAATGAAAAATTATTCAGAGCTAGATAACAATAAATGATTATTCTATCTGAAGCTGTGAAGCTATAAACAAGCTTTTTACTTTGGATACTACATTGGCGACAAGGATGGGATAATTAAAAAAAAGGAATTTTCAAGAAATAAAAAAAAAGAAAAACAGGGATCAAATTAAAAAAAACAGGATATAAGGCTAAAAGGAAATCGATACAAATTTAAAATTAAAAGACGAACTTAATTTGGACTTAGAGGAAAATACGATACAAAATACATAAGAAAAAGGAAGAAATTTAAAAGGTGCTGAATTTCGTGTTCAAAAAAATGCTTTAGGTAAGCAAAACAGAAGAATAAAGCTTTTTTTTAAATTAAAACCATTTTTGTATGAACAATACATATGTATTTATGTATTTTATGTATCATGCCCAATGAACAATTCCTATAATTATAATAAGGCTAAGGTGTGTTTACCTAGATTAACTTTAAGAAATAATAAGTGTGTAGGTACATAATACATATTACATACATAATACATATGTATATGCAAAATTAACATAGTATACATACATATATAAATATATGTACTGTACATAAATACATATATGTAGGTATGTTCTATGGTACATACATTTCAATAAAAATGTATATTAAAAATAAAATTAAATATATTTGCTGGAATAATATGAAGTGAGTAGCGGGGAGATCTATTTTAGTATAATGTGTATTGGGTTTCAATGATGGAAATTTGATTTTTCATTTGATATATAAATGAATTGAATTGAGTTGCTTTAATGCAAAACAAATTTGTTGGCCAATTCAAAAAAAAAATGAATTGAGTTGCTTAAATGCAGATAAGTTATGTTGTGTAATTAAAAAAAATGAATTCAGTTGCTTAAATGCAGAAAAAAAGTTGTTGTCCAATTCAATTTTAAAAGTTGAATTGAGTTGCTTAAATGCAGACAAATAATCAAGTCCAATTCAATTTTGAATTGAGATGCTTAAATGCAGAAGAATAAATAAAAAATAGTCCAATTCAATTCATTTGACTTAAATTAATATTGATGTTGAATTTCTTAAGGAAATAATAAGTAAAGCGTTATTTTTTTTTTGTTAAAGATCGAACACAGTTGATTACAGATGCTAGTCCTACTGGGCTAGGAGCGGTATTAATACAAATCAATGAAACAGGTCCACGAGTAATTTCGTATGCTAGCAAAAGCCTATCGGATGTGGAGAAACGGTACGCTCAGACGGAAAAAGAGGCATTAGCTCTGGTTTGGGTCACAGAATGTTTTCATTTTTATTTGTTTGGTCGAGAGTTTGAGCTTTAAGTTAATTACGGATCACAAGCCACTTGAAGTAATTTTTGGACCAAAATCACGACCTTGTGCTAGAATTGAACGATGGGTTTTGAGATTGATGTCTTACAAATACAAGGTTATTTATCGTCCAGGGAAATCAAATATAGCCGATCCATTATCGCGGCTGACAATATGTAATGACCCTAATATGCAATCTTTCGACGAGCAAACGGAAGAATACGTTAATTGGGTAAAACTAAATGCCACTCCAGTTGCAATCAAGCTCTTGGAAATTGAACAAAAGTTAATTCACGACGAAACCATTCAAGCTGTTAAGGTTGCACTTCGTGACAATATTTGGACAGGAAGAGGGAAGAGCGTTGCTGTTTAAAATATTTGCAGCTGAATTCTGTTTTTCTGGTGAAATTTTATTGCGTGGCACACGAATTGTTATGCCAGAAGCTCTAAGAAGTCACACACTTGATTTAGCCCATGAAGGTCATCCTGGCATTACATTGATGAAACAAAGATTACGATCAAAAGTTTGGTGGCCAAAAATAGATACAGATGTTGAGGCAAGAGTGAAACAATGTCGAGGATGCATACTGGTGTCCGCACCATCAGCACCAGAACCAATAAAAAGAAGGCAGTTACCATCGGAACCGTGGCAACACATTGCTATTGATTTTTTAGGTCCACTGCCATCACAACACCACTTGCTCGTTATTGTTGACTATTATAGTCGGTACATTGAAATTGAAATAATGAAAAAGATTGATTCCATAGAGACGATTAAACGACTACAGACGGTATTCTCAAGATTTGGACTGCCATTATCAATTACGGTCGATAATGGAAGGCAATTTACAAGCGATGAATTTCGTGGATATTACAATTTAAATAATATCCTGTTGATAAATACCACACCATATTGGCCACAGCAAAATGGGGAAGTTGAAAGACAAAATCGATCGATCTTGAAAGTCATCAGTCAAAACATGGGCAGTAATTGGATAAACGATTTAAATGAATAATTGCTTATGTACCGTTCAACACCACACTCTACGACACAGAAAACCCCATCACAATTACTCTTTGGGCGTAACATCAGAGATAAGCTACCCAGTATCTACCAGCCAATGGAAATTGATGAAGAGACCGCCGATAAGGACAAAGAAAAAAAAAGAGAATGGTAAAGAGTATGCAGATAAACGAAGACGAGCAAATGAAAGTGATATTGAGGAGGGAGATGAAGTTCTAGTAAAACAAATGTTAAAGTCAAATAAATTGGCATCTAACTTTGAACCAGAGCCATACACAGTGCTATCAAGGAAAGCAGGTGAAGTTGTTGTTGTTTTAAAGGAAACAGGGAGAAAATATCGTTGAAATATTGCTCATTTATTGAAATTAAGCAGCACGACAGAACCAATAAATACTTCAAGAAACAAAGCTGATAGTAATACAATTATTCAACCTGCAAGTCAATCATCAGAAGGAATACTTCGCAGATCAACTCGGCGACCTCTGAATTAAAAAAAAAATTTAATTGATTAAGATTAAATTATGTTGGAAAATTTAAATAGAAGGAAGTAATGTAGTATTATACTATCTTGAAATAGATTTAAAAATATTTATGTTTTCTAAATAGTCAGCAATGAAAAATTATTCAGAGCTAGATAACAATAAATGATTATTCTATCTGAAGCTGTGAAGCTATAAACAAGCTTTTTACTTTGGATACTACAGGTACTTTGTCGTTTTTCGGTACATTTTCGTTTTTCGGTACTTTGTCGTTTTTCGGTACTTTGTCATTTTTCGGTACTTTTCGTTTTTCGGTACTTTGTCGTTTTCCGGTACTTTGTCGTTTTTTGATACTTTGTCATTTTTCGGTACTTTGTCTTTTTCGGTACTTTCTCATTTTTCGGTACATTTTCGTTTTTCGATACTTTGTCGTTTTTCGGTACTTTGTCATTTTTCGGTACTTTGTCGTTTTTCATTTTTCTTTACTTTGTCGTTATTCGGTACTTTGTTGTTTTTCAGTACTTTGTCGTTTTTCGGTACTTGGTCGTTTTCCGGTACTTTGTCGTTTTTCCGTACTTTGTTGTTTTTCGGTACTTCGTCGTTTTTCGGTATTTTGTGATTTTTCGGTACTTTGACATTTTTCGGTACTTTGTCGTTTTTCGGTACTTTGTCGATTTTCTGTACTTTGTCATTTTTCGATACTTCTTCGTTTTTCGGTACTTTGTCGTTTTTCGGTGCTTTGTCGTTTTTCGGTACTTTAACGTTTTTGGGTGCTTTGTCTTTTTCGGTACTTTGTCTTTTTTCGGTATATTGTCAATTTTCGGTACTTTGTGGTTTTTCGGTACTTTGAGATTTTTCGGTACTTTGTCGTTTTTTGGTACTTTGTCGTTTTTCGGTGCTTTGTCGTTTTTCGGTACTTTGTCGTTTTTCGGTACTTTGTGATTTTTCGGTACTTGGTCGTTTTTCGGTATTTTGACGTTTTTCGGTATTTTGTCGTTTTTCGGTGCTTTGTCATTTTTCTTTACTTTGTCGTTATTCGGTACTTTGTTGTTTTTGGTACTTTGTCGTTTTTCGGTACTTGGTCGTTTTTCGTTATTTTGTCATTTTTCGGTATTTTGTCGTTTTTCGGTACTTTGTCGTTTTTCGGTACTTTGTGGTTTTTCGGTACTTGGTCGTTTTTCGGTACTTTGTCGTTTTTCGGTGCTTTGTCATTTTTCTTTACTTTGTCGTTATTCGGTACTTTTTTGTTTTCGGTACTTTGTCGTTTTTAGGTACTTGGTAGTTTTTCGGTATTTTTTAATTTTATGTACTTTGTCGTTTTTCGGTACATTGTCGTTTTTCGGTACTTTGTCGTTTTTCGGTACTTTGTCGTTTTTCGGGACATTGTCGTTTTTCGGTACTTTGTCCTTTTCGGTACATTGTCGTTTTTCGGTACTTGGTCGTTTTTCGGTACTTTGTCGTTTTTCGGTACATTGTCGTTTTTCGGTACTTTGTCCTTTTCGGTACATTGTCGTTTTTCGGCACTTTGTCATTTTTCGGTACTTTGTCGTTTTTCGGTACTTTGTCGTTTTTCGGTGCTTTGTCATTTTTCTTTACTTTGTCATTATTCGGTACTTTGTTGTTTTCGGTACTTTGTCGTTTTTCAGTACTTGGTCGTTTTTCGGTATTTTGTCATTTTTCGGTATTTTGTCGTTTTTCGGTACTTTGTCGTTTTTCGGTACTTTGCCGTTTTTCGGTGCTTTGTCATTTTTCTTTACTATGCCATTATTCGGTACTTTGTTGTTTTCGGTACTTTGTCGTTTTTCGGTACTTGGTCGTTTTTCGGTATTTTGTCATTTTTCGGTATTTTGTCGTTTTTCGGTACTTTGTCGTTTTTCGGTACTTTGTAGTTTTGTGGTACTTTGTCTTTTTTTGGTACTTTGTCGTTTTTCAGTACTTTGTCGTTTTTCGGTTTTTTTGTCGTTTTTCAGTATTTTGTAGTTTTTCGGTACTTTTTTGTTTTTCGGTACTTTGTCGTTTTTCGTTACTTTGTCGTTTCTCGGTGCTTTGTCTTTTTCGGTACTTTGTCGTTTTTCGGTACATTGTCGTTTTTCGGTACTTTGTCGATTTTCGGTACTTTGTCGTTTTTCGGTACTTTGTCTTTTTTTGGTACTTGTTGTTTTCGGTTCTTTGTAGTTTTTTGGTGCTTTGCCGTGTTTCGGTACTTTGTCGTTTTTCGGTACATTGTCCTTTTTCAGTACTTTGTCTTTTTTGGTACTTTGTTGTTCTTCGGTACTTTGTCCTTTTCGGTACTTTGTCGTTTTTCGGTTCTTTGTCGTTTTTGGGTATTTTGTCGTTTTTCGGTACTTTGTCGTGTTTCGGTACTTTGTCGTTTTTCGGTTTTTTTGTCGTTTTTCAGTATTTTGTAGTTTTTTGGTACTTTTTTGTTTTTCGGTACTTTTTTGTTTTTTGGTACTTTGTCGTTTTTCGGTGCTTTGTCTTTTTCGATACTTTGTCGTTTTTCGGTACTTTGTCGTTTTTCAATACTTTTTCGTTTTTCAGTACTTTGTGGTTTTTCGGTACTTTGTCGTTTTTCGGTACTTTCTCTTTTTCGGTACTTTGTCGTTTTTCGGTACATTTTCGTTTTTCGGTACTTTGTCGTTTTTCGGTACTTTGTCATTTTTCGGTACTTTGTCGTTTTTCATTTTTCTTTACTTTGTCGTTATTCGGTACTTTGTTGTTTTTCAGTACTTTGTCGTTTTTCGGTACTTGGTCGTTTTTCGGTACTTTGTCGTTTTTCCGTACTTTGTTGTTTTTCGGTACTTCGTCGTTTTTCGGTATTTTGTGATTTTTCGATACTTTGACATTTTTCGGTACTTTGTCGTTTTTCGGTACTTTGTCGATTTTCTGTACTTTGTCATTTTTCGGTACTTCTTCGTTTTTCGGTACTTTGTCGTTTTTCGGTGCTTTGTCGTTTTTCGGTACTTTAACGTTTTTGGGTGCTTTGTCTTTTTCGGTACTTTGTCTTTTTTCGGTATATTGTCATTTTTCGGTACTTTGTGGTTTTTCGGTACTTTGTGATTTTTCGGTACTTTGTCGTTTTTTGGTACTTTGTCGTTTTTCGGTGCTTTGTCGTTTTTCGGTTCTTTGTCGTTTTTCGGTACTTTGTGATTTTTCGGTACTTGGTCGTTTTTCGGTATTTTGACGTTTTTCGGTATTTTGTCGTTTTTCGGTACTTTGTCGTTTTTCGGTACTTTGTCGTTTTTCGGTACTTTGTGGTTTTTCGGTACTTGGTCGTTTTTCGGTGCTTTGTCGTTTTTCGGTATTTTGTCGTTTTTCGGTACTTTGTCGTTTTTCGGTGCTTTGTCGTTTTTCGGTACTTTAACGTTTTTGGGTGCTTTGTCTTTTTCGGTACTTTGTCGTTTTTCGGTACTTTGTGATTTTTCGGTACTTGGTCGTTTTTCGGTGCTTTGTCGTTTTTCGGTATTTTGTCGTTTTTCGGTACTTTGTCGTTTTTCAGTGTTTTGTCGTTTTTCGGTGCTTTGTCTTTTTCGTTACTTTGCTGTTTTTCGGTACATTTTCGTTTTTCGGTACTTTGTCGTTTTTCGGTACTTTGTCATTTTTCGGTGCTTTGTCATTTTTCGGTACTTTGTCGTTTTTCGGTACTTTGTCGTTTTTCGGTGCTTTGTCTTTTTCGGTACTTTGTCGTTTTTCGGTACTTTGTTGTTTTTCGGTGCTTTGTCTCTCTCGGTACTTTGTCGTTTTTCGGTACTTTGTCGTTTTTCGTTACTTTGTCATTTTTCGGTAATTTGTATTTTTTCGGTACTTTGTGATTTTTCGGTACTTGGTCGTTTTCGTGATTTTGTCGTTTTTTGGTATCTTGTCCTTTTTCGGTACTTTGTCGTTTATCGGCACTTTGTGATTTTTCGGTACTTTGTCCTTTTCGGTACTTTGTCGTTTTTCGGTACTTTGTCGTTTTTCGGTACTTTGTCGTTTTTCGGTGCTTTGTCTTTTTCGGTACTTTGTCTTTTTATGATACTTTGTTGTTTTTCGGTACTTTGTCGTTTTTCGGTACTTCGTCGTTTTTCGGTACTTTGTCGTTTTTCGGTACTTTGTCGTTTTCGGAACTTTGCCATTTTTCGGTACTTTGTCGTTTTTCGGTACTTTTTCGTTTTTCGGTACTTTGTCGTTTTTCGGTACTTTGTGATTTTTCGGTACTTGGTCGTTTTTCGGTATTTTGTCGTTTTTTGGTATTTTGTCCTTTTTCGGCACTTTGTCGTTTATCGGTACTTTGTGATTTTTCGGCACTTTGTCGTTTTTCGGTATTTTGTGATTTTTCGGTACTTTGTCGTTTTTCGGTACTTTGTCCTTTTCGGTACTTTGTCGGTTTTCGGTTTTTTGTCGTTTTTCGGTACTTTGTCATTTTTCGGTGCTTTGTCTTTTTCGGTACTTTGTCATTTTTCGATACTTTGTCGTTTTTCGGTACTTGGTCGTTTTTCGGTACTTTGTCGTTTTTCGGTACTTTGTGATTTTTCGGTAATTTATATTTTTCGGTTCTTCGTCGTTTTTCGGTACTTTGTCGTTTTTCGGTACTTTGTCGTTTTCGGAACTTTTCCATTTTTCGGTACCTTGTCGTTTTTCGGTACTTTGTCGTTTTTCGGTACATTGTCGTTTTTCGGTACTTTGTGATTTTTCGGTACTTGGTCGTTTTTCGGTATTCTGTCGTTTTTTGGTATTTTGTCCTTTTTCGGTACTTTGTCGTTTATCGGTACTTTGTGATTTTTCGGTACTTTGTCCTTTTCGATACTTTGTCGTTTTTCGGTACTTCGTCGTTTTTCGGTATTTTGTGATTTGTCGGTACTTTATCGTTTTTCGGTACTTTGTCATTTTTCGGTACTTGTCATTTTTCGGTACTTTGTCGTTTTCGGTACTTGGTCGTTTTTCGGTACTTTGTCGTTTTTCGGTACTTTGTGATTTTTGGGTAATTTGTATTTTTCGGTACTTCATCGTTTTTCGGTACTTTGTCGTTTTTCGGTACTTTGTTGTTTTCGGAACTTTGCCATTTTTCGGTACTTTGTCGTTTTTCGGTACTTTGTCGTTTTTCGGTGCTTTGTCTTTTTCGGTACTGTCTTTTTTTAGTACTTTGTTGTTTTTCGGTACTTTGTCGTTTTTCGGTACTTGTGATTTTTCGGTACTTTGTCGTTTTTCGGTATTTTGTGATTTTTCGGTACTTTGTCGTTTTTCGGTACTTTGTCCTTTTCGGTACTTTGCCGGTTTTCGGTTTTTTGTCGTTTTTCGGTACTTTGTCGTTTTTCGATGCTTTGTCTTTTTCGGTACTTTGTCATTTATCGGTACTTTGTCGTTTTTCGGTACTTGGTCGTTTTTCGGTACTTTGTCGATTTTCGGTACTTTGTGATTTTTCGGTAATTTGTATTTTTCGGTACTTCGTCGTTTTTCGGTCCTTTGTCGTTTTTCGATACTTTGTCGTTTTCGGAACTGTGCCATTTTTCGGTACTTTGTCGTTTTTCGGTACTTTGTCGTTTTTCGGTGCTTTGTCTTTTTCGGTACTTTGTCTTTTTTTAGTACTTTGTTGTTTTTCGGTACTTTGTCGTTTTTCGGTACTTGTGATTTTTCGGTACTTTGTCGTTTTTCGGTATTTTGTGATTTTTCGGTACTTTGTCGTTTTTCGGTACTTTGTCCTTTTCGGTACTTTGTCGGTTTTCGGTTTTTTGTCGTTTTTCGGTACTTTGTCATTTTTCGGTGCTTTGTCTTTTTCGGTACTTTGTCATTTTTCGATACTTTGTCGTTTTTCGGTACTTGGTCGTTTTTCGGTACTTTGTCGTTTTTCGGTACTTTGTGATTTTTCGGTAATTTATATTTTTCGGTACTTCGTCGTTTTTCGGTACTTTGTCGTTTTTCGGTACTTTGTCGTTTTCGGAACTTTTCCATTTTTCGGTACCTTGTCGTTTTTCGGTACTTTGTCGTTTTTCGGTACATTGTCGTTTTTCGGTACTTTGTGATTTTTCGGTACTTGGTCGTTTTTCGGTATTTTGTCATTTTTCGGTATTTTGTCCTTTTTCGGTACTTTGTCTTTTGTCGGTACTTTGTGATTTTTCGGTACTTTGTCCTTTTCGGTACTTTGTCATTTTTCGGTACTTCGTCGTTTTTCGGTATTTTGTGATTTGTCGGTACTTTATCGTTTTTCGGTACTTTGTCGTTTTTCGGTACTTGTCATTTTTCGGTACTTTGTCGTTTTTTAGTACTTTGTCGTTTTTCTGTACTTTGTCGTATTTCGGTACTTTGTGCTTTTCGGTACTTTGTCGTTTTTCGGTTTTTTGTCGTTTTTCGGTGTTTTGTCTTTTTCGGTACACGGTCATTTTTCGGTACTTCTTCGTTTTTCGGTACTTTGTCGTTTTTCAGTACTTTGTCGTTTTTCGGTACTTTGTCGTTTCTCGGTGCTTTGTCTTTTTCGGTACTTTGTCGTTTTTCGGTACATTGTCGTTTTTCGGTACTTTGTCGATTTTCGGTACTTTGTCGTTTTTCGGTACTTTGTCTTTTTTTGGTACTTGTTGTTTTCGGTTCTTTGTAGTTTTTTGGTGCTTTGCCGTGTTTCGGTACTTTGTCGTTTTTCGGTACATTGTCCTTTTTCAGTACTTTGTCTTTTTTTGGTACTTTGTTGTTCTTCGGTACTTTGTCCTTTTCGGTACTTTGTCGTTTTTCGGTTCTTTGTCGTTTTTGGGTATTTTGTCGTTTTTCGGTACTTTGTCGTGTTTCGGTACTTTGTCGTTTTTCGGTTTTTTTGTCGTTTTTCAGTATTTTGTAGTTTTTTGGTACTTTTTTGTTTTTCGGTACTTTTTCGTTTTTTGGTACTTTGTCGTTTTTCGGTGCTTTGTCTTTTTCGATACTTTGTCGTTTTTCGGTACTTTGTCGTTTTTCAATACTTTTTCGTTTTTCAGTACTTTGTGGTTTTTCGGTACTTTGTCGTTTTTCGGTACTTTCTCTTTTTCGGTACTTTGTCGTTTTTCGGTACTTCGTCGTTTTTCGGTATTTTGTGATTTGTCGGTACTTTATCGTTTTTCGGTACTTTGTCGTTTTTCGGTACTTGTCATTTTTCGGTACTTTGTCGTTTTTTAGTACTTTGTCGTTTTTCGGTACTTTGTCCTTTTCGGTACTTTGTCATTTTTCGGTACTTCGTCGTTTTTCGGTATTTTGTGATTTGTCGGTACTTTATCGTTTTTCGGTACTTTGTCGTTTTTCGGTACTTGTCATTTTTCGGTACTTTGTCGTTTTTTAGTACTTTGTCGTTTTTCGGTACTTTGTCGTTTTTCGGTACTTTGTGCTTTTCGGTACTTTGTCGTTTTTCGGTTTTTTGTCGTTTTTCGGTGTTTTGTCTTTTTCGGTACACGGTCATTTTTCGGTACTTCTTCGTTTTTCGGTACTTTGTCGTTTTTCAGTACTTTGTCGTTTTTCGGTACTTTGTCGTTTCTCGGTGCTTTGTCTTTTTCGGTTCTTTGTCGTTTTTCGGTACATTGTCGTTTTTCGGTACTTTGTCGATTTTCGGTACTTTGTCGTTTTGTGGTACTTTGTCTTTTTTTGGTACTTTGTCGTTTTTCAGTACTTTGTCGTTTTTCGGTTTTTTTGTCGTTTTTCAGTATTTTGTAGTTTTTCGGTACTTTTTTGTTTTTCGGTACTTTGTCGTTTTTCGTTACTTTGTCGTTTCTCGGTGCTTTGTCTTTTTCGGTACTTTGTCGTTTTTCGGTACATTGTCGTTTTTCGGTACTTTGTCGATTTTCGGTACTTTGTCGTTTTTCGGTACTTTGTCTTTTTTTGGTACTTGTTGTTTTCGGTTCTTTGTAGTTTTTTGGTGCTTTGCCGTATTTCGGTACTTTGTCGTTTTTCGGTACATTGTCCTTTTTCAGTACTTTGTCTTTTTTTGGTACTTTGTTGTTCTTCGGTACTTTGTCCTTTTCGGTACTTTGTCGTTTTTCGGTTCTTTGTCGTTTTTGGGTATTTTGTCGTTTTTCGGTACTTTGTCGTGTTTCGGTACTTTGTCGTTTTTCGGTTTTTTTGTCGTTTTTCAGTATTTTGTAGTTTTTTGGTACTTTTTTGTTTTTCGGTACTTTTTCGTTTTTTGGTACTTTGTCGTTTTTCGGTGCTTTGTCTTTTTCGATACTTTGTCGTTTTTCGGTACTTTGTCGTTTTTCAATACTTTTTCGTTTTTCAGTACTTTGTGGTTTTTCGGTACTTTGTCGTTTTTCGGTACTTTCTCTTTTTCGGTACTTTGTCGTTTTTCGGTACATTTTCGTTTTTCGGTACTTTGTCGTTTTTCGGTACTTTGCCATTTTTCGGTACTTTGTCGTTTTTCATTTTTCTTTACTTTGTCGTTATTCGGTACTTTGTTGTTTTTCAGTACTTTGTCGTTTTTCGGTACTTGGTCGTTTTTCGGTACTTTGTCGTTTTTCCGTACTTTGTTGTTTTTCGGTACTTCGTCGTTTTTCGGTATTTTGTGATTTTTCGATACTTTGACATTTTTCGGTACTTTGTCGTTTTTCGGTACTTTGTCGATTTTCTGTACTTTGTCATTTTTCGGTACTTCTTCGTTTTTCGGTACTTTGTCGTTTTTCGGTGCTTTGTCGTTTTTCGGTACTTTAACGTTTTTGGGTGCTTTGTCTTTTTCGGTACTTTGTCTTTTTTCGGTATATTGTCATTTTTCGGTACTTTGTGGTTTTTCGGTACTTTGTGATTTTTCGGTACTTTGTCGTTTTTTGG
The DNA here is from genome assembly GCA_963921185.1 of Dasysyrphus tricinctus. Classification (NCBI taxonomy): domain Eukaryota; kingdom Metazoa; phylum Arthropoda; class Insecta; order Diptera; family Syrphidae; genus Dasysyrphus; species Dasysyrphus tricinctus. The sequence goes on along the minus strand of OY992532.1, from coordinate 56,301,947 downwards.
TACTTTGCCGTTTTTCGGTGCTTTGTCGTTTTTCGGTTCTTTGTCGTTTTTCGGTACTTTGTGATTTTTCGGTACTTGGTCGTTTTTCGGTATTTTGACGTTTTTCGGTATTTTGTCGTTTTTCGGTACTTTGTCGTTTTTCGGTACTTTGTCGTTTTTCGGTACTTTGTGATTTTTCGGTACTTGGTCGTTTTTCGGTGCTTTGTCGTTTTTCGGTATTTTGTCGTTTTTCGGTACTTTGTCGTTTTTCGGTGCTTTGTCGTTTTTCGGTACTTTAACGTTTTTGGGTGCTTTGTCTTTTTCGGTACTTTGTCGTTTTTCGGTACTTTGTGATTTTTCGGTACTTGGTCGTTTTTCGGTGCTTTGTCGTTTTTCGGTATTTTGTCGTTTTTCGGTACTTTGTCGTTTTTCAGTGTTTTGTCGTTTTTCGGTGCTTTGTCTTTTTCGTTACTTTGCTGTTTTTCGGTACATTTTCGTTTTTCGGTACTTTGTCGTTTTTCGGTACTTTGTCATTTTTCGGTGCTTTGTCATTTTTCGGTACTTTGTCGTTTTTCGGTACTTTGTCGTTTTTCGGTGCTTTGTCTTTTTCGGTACTTTGTCGTTTTTCGGTACTTTGTTGTTTTTCGGTACTTTGTCATTTTTCGGTAATTTGTATTTTTTCGGTACTTTGTGATTTTTCGGTACTTGGTCGTTTTCGTGATTTTGTCGTTTTTTGGTATCTTGTCCTTTTTCGGTACTTTGTCGTTTATCGGAACTTTGTGATTTTTCGGTACTTTGTCCTTTTCGGTACTTTGTCGTTTTTCGGTACTTTGTCGTTTTTCGGTACTTTGTCGTTTTTCGGTGCTTTGTCTTTTTCGGTACTTTGTCTTTTTATGATACTTTGTTGTTTTTCGGTACTTTGTCGTTTTTCGGTACTTCGTCGTTTTTCGGTACTTTGTCGTTTTTCGGTACTTTGTCGTTTTCGGAACTTTGCCATTTTTCGGTACTTTGTCGTTTTTCGGTACTTTTTCGTTTTTCGGTACTTTGTCGTTTTTCGGTACTTTGTGATTTTTCGGTACTTGGTCGTTTTTCGGTATTTTGTCGTTTTTTGGTATTTTGTCCTTTTTCGGTACTTTGTCGTTTATCGGTACTTTGTGATTTTTCGGCACTTTGTCGTTTTTCGGTATTTTGTGATTTTTCGGTACTTTGTCGTTTTTCGGTACTTTGTCCTTTTCGGTACTTTGTCGGTTTTCGGTTTTTTGTCGTTTTTCGGTACTTTGTCATTTTTCGGTGCTTTGTCTTTTTCGGTACTTTGTCATTTTTCGATACTTTGTCGTTTTTCGGTACTTGGTCGTTTTTCGGTACTTTGTCGTTTTTCGGTACTTTGTGATTTTTCGGTAATTTATATTTTTCGGTACTTCGTCGTTTTTCGGTACTTTGTCGTTTTTCGGTACTTTGTCGTTTTCGGAACTTTTCCATTTTTCGGTACCTTGTCGTTTTTCGGTACTTTGTCGTTTTTCGGTACATTGTCGTTTTTCGGTACTTTGTGATTTTTCGGTACTTGGTCGTTTTTCGGTATTCTGTCGTTTTTTGGTATTTTGTCCTTTTTCGGTACTTTGTCGTTTATCGGTACTTTGTGATTTTTCGGTACTTGGTCGTTTTTCGGTACTTTGTCATTTTTCGGTGCTTTGTCTTTTTCGGTACTTTGTCATTTTTCGATACTTTGTCGTTTTTCGGTACTTGGTCGTTTTTCGGTACTTTGTCGTTTTTCGGTACTTTGTGATTTTTCGGTAATTAATATTTTTCGGTACTTCGTCGTTTTTCGATACTTTGTCGTTTTTCGGTACTTCGTCGTTTTTCGGTATTTTGTGATTTGTCGGTACTTTATCGTTTTTCGGTACTTTGTCATTTTTCGGTACTTGTCATTTTTCGGTACTTTGTCGTTTTTTAGTACTTTGTCGTTTTTCGGTACTTTGTCGTTTTTCGGTACTTTGTCATTTTTCGGTACTTTGTCGTTTTCGGTACTTGGTCGTTTTTCGGTACTTTGTCGTTTTTCGGTACTTTGTGATTTTTCGGTAATTTGTTTTTTTCGGTACTTCATCGTTTTTCGGTACTTTGTCGTTTTTCGGTACTTTGTTGTTTTCGGAACTTTGCCATTTTTCGGTACTTTGTCGTTTTTCGGTACTTTGTCGTTTTTCGGTGCTTTGTCTTTTTCGGTAGTTTGTCTTTTTTTAGTACTTTGTTGTTTTTCGGTACTTTGTCGTTTTTCGGTACTTGTGATTTTTCGGTACTTTGTCGTTTTTCGGTATTTTGTGATTTTTCAGTACTTTGTCGTTTTTCGGTACTTTGTCCTTTTCGGTACTTTGCCGGTTTTCGGTTTTTTGTCGTTTTTCGGTACTTTGTCGTTTTTCGATGCTTTGTCTTTTTCGGTACTTTGTCATTTTTCGGTACTTTGTCGTTTTTCGGTACTTGGTCGTTTTTCGGTACTTTGTCGTTTTTCGGTACTTTGTGATTTTTCGGTAATTTGTATTTTTCGGTACTTCGTCGTTTTTCGGTCCTTTGTCGTTTTTCGATACTTTGTCGTTTTCGGAACTGTGCCATTTTTCGGTACTTTGTCGTTTTTCGGTACTTTGTCGTTTTTCGGTACTTTTTCGTTTTTCGGTACTTTGTGATTTTTCGGTACTTGGTCGTTTTTCGGTATTTTGTCATTTTTCGGTATTTTGTCCTTTTTTGGTACTTTGTCTTTTGTCGGTACTTTGTGATTTTTCGGTACTTTGTCCTTTTCGGTACTTTGTCATTTTTCGGTACTTCGTCGTTTTTCGGTATTTTGTGATTTGTCGGTACTTTATCGTTTTTCGGTACTTTGTCGTTTTTCGGTACTTGTCATTTTTCGGTACTTTGTCGTTTTTTAGTACTTTGTCGTTTTTCGGTACTTTGTCGTTTTTCGGTACTTTGTGCTTTTCGGTACTTTGTCGTTTTTCGGTTTTTTGTCGTTTTTCGGTGTTTTGTCTTTTTCGGTACACGGTCATTTTTCGGTACTTCTTCGTTTTTCGGTACTTTGTCGTTTTTCAGTACTTTGTCGTTTTTCGATACTTTGTCGTTTTTCGGTGCTTTTTCGTTTTTCGGTACCTTGTCGTTTTTCGGTACTTCGTCGTTTTTCGGTACTTTGTGATTTTTCGGTACTTGGTCGTTTTTCGGTATTTTGTCGTTTTTCGGTATTTTGTCCTTTTTCGGTACCTTGTCGTTTATCGGCACTTTGTGATTTTTAGGTACTTTGTCCTTTTCGGTACTTTGTCATTTTTCGGTACTTTGTCGTTTTTCGGTACTTTGTCGTTTTTCGGTGCTTTGTCTTTTTCGGTACATTGTCTTTTTATGGTACTTTGTTGTTTTTCGGTACTTTGTTGTTTTTCGGTACTTTGTCGTTTTTCGATACTTTGTGATTTTTCGGTAATTTGTATTTTTCGGTACTTTGTCGTTTTTCGGTACTTTGTCGTTTTTCGGTGCTTTGTCGTTTTCGGAACTTTGCCATTTTTCGGTACTTTGTCGTTTTTCGGTACTTTGTCGTTTTTCGGTACTTTGTCGTTTTTCGGTACTTTGTGATTTTTCGGTACTTTGTCGTTTTTCGGTATTTTGTCGTTTTTCGGTATTTTGTCCTTTTTCGGTACTTTGTCGTTTATCGGCACTTTGTGATTTTTAGGTACTTTGTCCTTTTCGGTACTTTGTCGTTTTTCGGTACTTTGTCGTTTTTCGGTGCTTTCTCGCTTTTCGTTACCTTGTCGTTTTTCGGTACTTTGTCGTTTTTCGGTACTTTGTGATTTTTCGGTACTTTGTCGTTTATCGGTACTTTGTGATTTTTCGGTACTTTGTCCTTTTCGGTACTTTGTCGTTTTTCGGTACTTCGTCGTTTTTCGGTATTTTGTGATTTGTCGGTACTTTATCGTTTTTCGGTACTTTGTCGTTTTTCGGTACTTGTCATTTTTCGGTACTTTGTCGTTTTTTAGTACTTTGTCGTTTTTCGGTACTTTGTCGTTTCTCGGTACTTTGTGCTTTTCGGTACTTTGTCGTTTCTCGGTTTTTTGTCGTTTTTCGGTGTTTTGTCTTTTTCGGTACACGGTCATTTTTCGGCACTTCTTCGTTTTTCGGTACTTTGTCGTTTTTCAGTACTTTGTCGTTTTTCGGTACTTTGTCGTTTTTCGGTGTTTTCTCGTTTTTCGGTACCTTGTCGTTTTTCGGTACTTTGTCGTTTTTCGTACTTTGTGATTTTTCGGTACTTGGTCGTTTTTTAGTACTTTGTCGTTTTTCGGTACTTTGTCGTTTCTCGGTTTTTTGTCGTTTTTCGGTGTTTTGTCTTTTTCGGTACACGGTCATTTTTCGGCACTTCTTCGTTTTTCGGTACTTTGTCGTTTTTCAGTACTTTGTCGTTTTTCGGTACTTTGTCGTTTTTCGGTGCTTTCTCGCTTTTCGTTACCTTGTCGTTTTTCGGTACTTTGTCGTTTTTCGGTACTTTGTGATTTTTCGGTACTTGTCATTTTTCGGTACTTTGTCGTTTTTTAGTACTTTGTCGTTTTTCGGTACTTTGTCGTTTCTCGGTTTTTTGTCGTTTTTCGGTGTTTTGTCTTTTTCGGTACACGGTCATTTTTCGGCACTTCTTCGTTTTTCGGTACTTTGTCGTTTTTCAGTACTTTGTCGTTTTTCGGTACTTTGTCGTTTTTCGGTGCTTTCTCGCTTTTCGTTACCTTGTCGTTTTTCGGTACTTTGTCGTTTTTCGGTACTTTGTGATTTTTCGGTACTTTGTCGTTTATCGGTACTTTGTGATTTTTCGGTACTTTGTCCTTTTCGGTACTTTGTCGTTTTTCGGTACTTCGTCGTTTTTCGGTATTTTGTGATTTGTCGGTACTTTATCGTTTTTCGGTACTTTGTCGTTTTTCGGTACTTGTCATTTTTCGGTACTTTGTCGTTTTTTAGTACTTTGTCGTTTTTCGGTATTTTGTCCTTTTTCGGTACTTTGTCGTTTATCGGCACTTTGTGATTTTTAGATACTTTGTCCTTTTCGGTACTTTGTCGTTTTTCGGTACTTTGTCGTTTTTCGGTACTTTGTCGTTTTTCGGTGCTTTGTCTTTTTCGGTACTTTGTCTTTTATGGTACTTTGTTGTTTTTCGGTACTTTGTTGTTTTTCGGTACCTTGTCGTTTTTCGATACTTTGTGATTTTTCGGTAATTTGTATTTTTCGGTACTTTGTCGTTTTTCGGTACTTTGTCATTTTTCGGTGCTTTGTCGTTTTCGGAACTTTGCCATTTTTCGGTACTTTGTCGTTTTTTGGTACTTTGTCGTTTTTCGGTACTTTGTGATTTTTCGGTACTTGGTCGTTTTTCGGTACTTTGTGCTTTTCGGTACTTTGTTGTTTTTCGGTTTTTGTCGTTTTTCGGTGCTTTGTCTTTTTCGGTACACGCTCATTTTTCGGCACTTCTTCGTTTTTCGGTACTTTGTGATTTTTCGGTACTTTGTCGTTTTTTGGTACTTTGTCGTTTTTCGGTACTTTATCGTTTTCGGTGCTTTGTCTTTTTCGGTACTTTGTCTTTTTTAGGTACTTTGTTGTTTTTTGGTACTTTGTCGTTTTTCGGTACTTTGTCGTTTTTCGGCACTTTGTCTTTTTCGCTACATTGTCATTTTTCGGTACTTTGTCGTTTTTCGGTACTTGGTCGTTTTTCGGTACTTTGTCGTTTTCGGAACTTTGCCATTTTTCGGTAATTTGTCGTTTTTCCGTACTTTGTCGTTTTCCGGTACTTTGTCGTTTTTCGGTACTTCGTCGTTTTTCGGTATTTTGTGATTTTCGGTACTTTGTCCTTTTCGGTACTTTGTCGTTTTTCGGTTTTTTGTCGTTTTTCGGTACTTTGTCGTTTTTCGGTGCTTTGTCTTTTTCGGTACTTTGTCTTTTTTTGGTTTTTTGTCTTTTTTCGGTACTTTGTCGTTTTTCGGTACTTTGTCGTTTTTCGGCACTTTGTCTTTTTCGCTACACTGTCATTTTTCGGTACGTTGTCGTTTTTAGGTACTTGGTCGTTTTTCGGTACTTTGTCGTTTTCGGAACTTTGCCATTTTTTCGGTACTTTGTCGTTTTTCCGTACTTTGTCTTTTTTTGGTACTTTGTATTTTTTCGGTACTTTGTCGTTTTTCGGTACTTTGTCGTTTTTCGGCACTTTGTCTTTTTCGCTACACTGTCATTTTTCGGTACGTTGTCGTTTTTAGGTACTTGGTCGTTTTTCGGTACTTCGTCGTTTTTCGGTATTTTGTGATTTTTCGGTACTTTGTCTTTTTCGGTACTTTGTCGTTTTTCGGTTTTTTGTCGTTTTTCGCTACTTTGTCGTTTTTCGGTACTTTGTCGTTTTTCGGTGCTTTCTCGTTTTTCGGTACCTTGTCGTTTTTCGGTACTTTGTCGTTTTTCGGTACTTTGTGATTTTTCGGTACTTGGTCGTTTTTCGGTACTTTGTCCTTTTTCGGTACTTTGTCGTTTATTGGCACTTTGTGATTTTTAGGTACTTTGTCCTTTTCGGTACTTTGTCATTTTTCGGTACTTTGTCGTTTTTCGGTACTTTGTCGTTTTTCGGTGCTTTGTCTTTTTCGGTACATTGTCTTTTTATGGTACTTTGTTGTTTTTCGGTACTTTGTTGTTTTTCGGTACTTTGTCGTTTTTCGATACTTTGTGATTTTTCGGTAATTTGTATTTTTCGGTACTTTGTCGTTTTTCGGTACTTTGTCGTTTTTCGGTGATTTGTCGTTTTCGGAACTTTGCCATTTTTCGGTACTTTGTCGTTTTTCGGTACTTTGTCGTTTTTCGGTACTTTGTCGTTTTTCGGTACTTTGTGATTTTTCGGTACTTTGTCGTTTTTCGGTATTTTGTCGTTTTTCGGTATTTTGTCCTTTTTCGGTACTTTGTCGTTTATCGGCACTTTGTGATTTTTAGGTACTTTGTCCTTTTCGGTACTTTGTCGTTTTTCGGTACTTTGTCGTTTTTCGGTGCTTTCTCGTTTTTCGTTACCTTGTCGTTTTTCGGTACTTTGTCGTTTTTCGGTACCTTGTGATTTTTCGGTACTTTGTCGTTTATCGGTACTTTGTGATTTTTCGGTACTTTGTCCTTTTCGGTACTTTGTCGTTTTTCGGTACTTCGTCGTTTTTCGGTATTTTGTGATTTGTCGGTACTTTATCGTTTTTCGGTACTTTGTCGTTTTTCGGTACTTGTCATTTTTCGGTACTTTGTCGTTTTTTAGTACTTTGTCGTTTTTCGGTACTTTGTCGTTTTTCTGTACTTTGTGCTTTTCGGTACTTTGTCGTTTCTCGGTTTTTTGTCGTTTTTCGGTGTTTTGTCTTTTTCGGTACACGGTCATTTTTCGGTACTTCTTCGTTTTTCGGTACTTTGTCGTTTTTCAGTACTTTGTCGTTTTTCGGTACTTTGTCGTTTTTCGGTGCTTTCTCGTTTTTCGGTACCTTGTCGTTTTTCGGTACTTTATCGTTTTTCGGTACTTTGTGATTTTTCGGTATTTGGTCGTTTTTCGGTATTTTAATGTTTTTCGGTATTTTGTCCTTTTTCGGTACTTTGTCGTTTATCGGCACTTTGTGATTTTTAGGTACTTTGTCCTTTTCGGTACTTTGTCGTTTTTCGGTACTTTGTCGTTTTTCGGTACTTTGTCGTTTTTCGATACTTTGTGATTTTCCGGTAATTTGTATTTTTCGGTACTTTGTCGTTTTTCGGTACTTTGTCATTTTTCGGTGCTTTGTCGTTTTCGGAACTTTGCCATTTTTTGGTACTTTGTCGTTTTTCGGTACTTTGTCGTTTTTCGGTACTTTGTCGTTTTTCGGTACTTTGTCGTTTTTCGGTGCTTTGTCTTTTTCGGTACTTTGTCTTTTTATGGTACTTTGTTGTTTTTCGGTACTTTGTTGTTTTTCGGTACTTTGTCGTTTTTCGATACTTTGTGATTTTCCGGTAATTTGTATTTTTCGGTACTTTGTCGTTTTTCGGTACTTTGTCATTTTTCGGTGCTTTGTCGTTTTCGAAACTTTGCCATTTTTTGATACTTTGTCGTTTTTCGGTACTTTGTCGTTTTTCAGTACTTTGTCGTTTTTCGGTACTTTGTCGTTTTTCGGTACTTGGTCGTTTTTCGGTACTTTGTCGTTTTCGGAACTTTGCCATTTTTCGGTACTTTGTCGTTTTTCCGTACTTTGTCGTTTTTCGGTACTTCGTCGTTTTTCGGTACTTCATCGTTTTTCGGTGTTTTGTGATTTTTCGGTACTTTGTCCTTTTCGGTACTTTGTCGTTTTTCGGTTTTTTTCGTTTTTCGGTACTTTGTCGTTTTTCGGTGCTTTGTCTTTTTCGGTACTTTGTGTTTTTTTGGTACTTTGTTGTTTTTCGGTACTTGGTCGTTTTTCGGTACTTTGTCGTTTTCGGAACTTTGCCATTTTTCGGTACTTTGTAGTTTTTCCGTATTTTGTAGTTTTTCGGTACTTCGTCGTTTTTCGGTATTTTGTGATTTTTCGGTACTTTGTCGTTTTTCCGTACTTTTTCGTTTTTCGGTACTTCATCGTTTTTCGGTATTATGTGATTTGTCGGTACTTTATCGTTTTTCGGTACTTTGTCGTTTTTCGGTACTTGTCATTTTTCGGTACTTTGTCGTTTTTTAGTACTTTGTCGTTTTTCGGTACTTTGTCGTTTTTCGGTGCTTTTTCTTTTTCGGTACTTTGTCGTTTTCGGTATTTGTTGTTTTTCGGTACTTTGTCGTTTTTCTGTATTTTTGCATTTTTCGGTATTTCGTCGTTTTTCGGTACTTTGTCGTTTTTCGGTACTTTGTCGTTTTTCGGTACTTTGTCGTTTTTCAGTACTTTGTCGTTTTCGGTACTTAGTCCTTTTCGGTACTTTGTCATTTTTCGGTACCTTGTCGTTAATCGGTTCTTTATCGTTTTTCGGTACCATGTCGTTTTTCGGTACTATGTAATTTTTTGGTACTTCGTCGTTTTTCGGTACTTTGTCGTTTTTCGATACTTTGTCGTTTTTCGGTGCTTTGTCTTTTCCGGTACTTTGTCGTTTTTCGGTACTTTGTCCTTTTCAGTACTTTGTCGTTTTTCGGTACTTTGTCGTTTTTCGGTACTTTGTCGTTTTTCGGTACTTTGTCGTTTTTCGCTACTTTTTCGTTTTTCGGTACTTCGTCGTTTTTCGGTATTTTGTGATTTTTTGTACTTTGTCATTTTTCGGTACTTTGTCGTTTTTCGGTACTTTGTCCTTTTCAGTACTTTGTCGTTTTTCGGTACTTTGTCATTTTTCGGTACTTTGTCGTTTTTCGGTACTTTGTCGTTTTTCGCTACTTTGTCGTTTTTCGGTACTTCGTCGTTTTTCGGTATTTTGTGATTTTCGGTACTTTGTCATTTTTCGGTACTTTGTCGATTTTCGGTACTTTTTCGTTTTTAGGTATTTTGTGATTTTTCGGTACTTGGTCGTTTTTACATTTTTTGTTGTTTTTCGGTATTTTGTCGTTTTTCGGTACTTTGTCGTTTTTGGTGCTTTGTCGTTTTTCGGTACTTTTACGTTTTTGGGTGCTTTGTCTTTTTCGGTACTTTGTCGTTTTTCGGTACATTGTCGTTTTTCGGTACTTTGTCGTTTTTCGGTACTTTGTGATTTTTCGGTAATTGGTCGTTTTTCGGTACTTGTCATTTTTCGGTACCTTGTCGTTTTTCGGTATTTTGTGATTTTGCGGTACTTTGTCGTTTTTCGGTACTGTGTCCTTTTCGGTACTTTGTCGTTTTTCGGTTTTTTGTCGTTTGTCGGTACTTTGTCGTTTTTCGGTGCTTTGTCTTTTTTGGTACTTTGTCTTTTTTGGTACTTTGCTTTTCGGTACTTTGTCGTTTTCGGTATTTTGTCGTTTTTCGGTGCTTTGTCTTTTTCGGTACTTTGTCGTTTTTCGGTACTTTGTGGTTTTTCGGTGCTTTGTCTTTTTCGGTACTTTCGGTCTTTTTTTGGTACTTTGTTTTTTTTCGGTACTTTGTCATTTTTCGGTATTTGTCATTTTTCGGCACTTTGTCGTTTTTCGGTATTTTGTGATTTTTCGGTACTTTGTCGTTTTTCCGTACTTTTTCGTTTTTCGGTACTTCGTCGTTTTTCGGTATTTTGTGATTTTTCGGTACTTTGTCGTTTTTCGGTACTTGGTCGTTTTTCGGTACTTTGTCGTTTTCGGAACTTTGCCATTTTGCGGTACTTTGTCGTTTTTCCGTACTTTGTCGTTTTTGGTGCTTTGTCGTTTTTCGGTACTTTGACGTTTTTGGGTGCTTTGTCTTTTTCGGTACTTTGTCGTTTTTCGGTACATTGTCGTTTTTCGGTACTTTGTCGTTTTTCGGTAGTTTGTGATTTTTCGGTAATTGGTCGTTTTTCGGTAATTTGTCGTTTTTCGGTACTTGTCATTTTTCGGTACCTTGTCGTTTTTCGGTATTTTGTGATTTTGCGGTACTTTGTCGTTTTTCGGTACTTTGTCCTTTTCGGTACTTTTTCGTTTTTCGGTTTTTTGTCGTTTTTCGGTACTTGTCGTTTTTCGGTGCTTTGTCTTTTTCGGTACTGTCTTTTTTGGTACTTTGTTGTTTTTCAGTACTTTGTCGTTTTCGGTATTTTGTCGTTTTTCGGTGCTTTGTCTTTTTCGGTACACTGTCATTTTTCGGTACTTTGTCGTTTTTCGGTACTTTGTGGTTTTTCGGTGTTTTGTCTTTTTCGGTACTTTCGGTCTTTTTTTGTTACTTTGTTGTTTATCGGTACTTTGTCGTTTTCGGAACTTTGCCATTTTTCGGTACTTTGTCGTTTTTCCGTACTTTGTCGTTTTTCGGTACTTCGTCATTTTCGGTTCTTTGCCATTTTTCGGTACTTTGTCGTTTTTCGGTGCTTTGTCTTTTTCGGTACTTTGTCTTTTTTTGGTACTTTGTCGTTTTTCGGTACTTTGTGGTTTTTCGGTGCTTTGTCTTTTTCGGTACTTTCGGTCTTTTTTTGGTACTTTGTTGTTTTTCGGTACTTTGTCATTTTTCGGTACTTGTCATTTTTCGGTACTTTGTCGTTTTTCGGTATTTTGTGATTTTTCGGTACTTTGTCGTTTTTCCGTACTTTGCCGTTTTTCGGTACTTTGTGGTTTTTCGGTGCTTTGTCGTTTTTCGGTGCTTTGTCTTTTTCGGTACTTTGTCTTTTTTGGTACTTTGTAGTTTTTCGGTACTTTGTGGTTTTTCGGTGCTTTGTCTTTTTCGGTACTTTGTCTTTTTTCGGTACCTTGTCGTTTTTCGGTATTTTGTCATTTTTCGGTATTTTGTGATTTTTCGGTACTTTGTCGTTTTTCGGTACTTTGTGGTTTTTCGGTGCTTTGTCTTTTTCGGTACTTTGTCGTTTTCGGAACTTTGCAATTTTTCGGAACTTTGTCGTTTTTCCGTACTTTGTCGTTTTTCGGTACTTTGTCGTTTTTCGGTACTTTGTCGTTTTTCGGTACTTTGTCCTTTTCGGTACTTTGTCGTTTTTCGGTACTTTGTCGTTTTTCGGTACTTAGTCGTTTTTCGGTGCTTTATCTTTTTCGATACTTTGTCAGTTTTCTTTACTTTGTCATTTTTCGGTCCTTTGTCGTTTTTCGGTACTTTGTCGTTTTTCTTTACTTTGTATTTTTTCAGTACTTGGTCGTCTTTCGGTTCTTTGTCGTTTTTCGGTACTTTGTGATTTTTCGGTACTTGGTCGTTTTTCGGTATTTTGTCGTTTTTCGGTATTTTGTCGTTTTTCGGTACTTTGTCATTTTTCGGTGCTTTGTCTTTTTCGGTACTTTGTCTTTTTTTGGTACTTTGTTGTTGTTCGGTACTTTGTCCTTTTCGGTACTTTGTCGTTTTTCGGCACTTTGTCTTTTTCGCTACACTGTCATTTTTCGGTACTTTGTCCTTTTCGGTATTTTGTCGTTTTTCGGTACTTAGTCGTTTTTCGGTGCTTTATCTTTTTCGATACTTTGTCAGTTTTCTTTACTTTGTCATTTTTCGGTCCTGTGTCGTTTTTCGGTACTTTGTCGTTTTTCAGTACTTTGTCGTTTTTCGGTACCTTGTGATTTTTCGGTACTTGGTCGTTTTTCAGTATTTTGTCGTTTTTCGGTACTTTGTTGTTTTTCGGTACTTTGTCGTTTTTCGGTGCTTTGTCGTTTGTCGGTTCTTTGTCGTTTGTCGGTGCTTTGTCGTTTTTCTTCACTTTGTAGTTTTTCGGTACTTTGTCGTTTTTCGGTATTTTGTCGTTCTTCGGTATTTTGTCCTTTTCGGTGCTTTGTCTTTTTCGGTAGTTTGTCTTTTTTTTTGTACTTTGTTGTTTTTCGGTACTTTGTCATTTTTCGGTACTTTGTCGTTTTTCGGTACCTTGTCCTTTTCGGTGCTTTGTCTTTTTCGGTACTTTGTCCTTTTCGGTACTTTGTCGTTTTTCGGCACTTTGTCTTTTTCGCTACACTCTCATTTTTCGGTACTTTGTCTTTTTTTGGTACTTTGTTGTTTTTCGGTACTTTGCCATTTTTCGGTACTTTGTCGTTTTTCGGTACTTTGTCGTTTTTCGGTACTTTGTCGTTTTTCGGTACTTTGTGATTTTTCGGTGCTTTGTCTTTTTCGGTACTTTGCTGTTTTTCGGTACATTTTCGTTTTTCGGTATTTTGTCGTTTTTCTGTACTTTTTCGTTTTTCGGTACTTTGTCGTTTTTCGGTATTTTGTCCTTTTCGGTGCTTTGTCTTTTTCGTAAGTTTGTCTTTTTTTAGTATTTTGTTGTTTTTCGGTACTTTGTCATTTTTCGGTACTTTGTCGTTTTTCGGTACCTTGTCCTTTTCGGTGCTTTGTCTTTTTCGGTACTTTGTCCTTTTCGGTACTTTGTCGTTTTTCGGCACTTTGTCTTTTTCGCTACACTGTCATTTTTCGGTACTTTGTCCTTTTCGGTACTTTGTCGTTTTTCGGTACTTTGTCGTTTTTCAGTACTTAGTCGTTTTTCGGTGCTTTATCTTTTTCGATACTTTGTCAGTTTTCTTTACTTTGTCATTTTTCGGTCCTTTGTCGTTTTTCGGTACTTTGTCGTTTTTCTTTACTTTGTATTTTTTCAGTACTTGGTCGTCTTTCGGTTCTTTGTCGTTTTTCGGTACTTTGTGATTTTTCGGTACTTGGTCGTTTTTCGGTATTTTGTCGTTTTTCGGTACTTTGTCGTTTTTCGGTACTATGTCGCTTTTCGGTACTTTGTCGTTTTTGGGTGCTTTGTCTTTTTTGGTACTCTGTCGTTCTTCGGTACATTGTCGTTTTTCGGTACTTTGTCGTTTCTCGGTACTTTGTCGTTTTTCGGTATTTTGTCTTTTTTCGGTATTTTGTCGTTTTTCGGTACTTTGTCATTTTTCGGTACTTTGTCGTTTTCGGTACTTTGTCGTTTTCGGTATTTTGCCTTTTGTCTTTATCGGTACATTGTCGTTTTCGGTACTTTGTCGTTTTCGGTACCTTGTCGCTTTCGGTACTTTGTTGTTTTCGGTACTTTGTCGTTTTTCGGTTCTTTGTCTTTTTCGGTACTTTGTCGTTTTCGGTACTTTGTCTTGTTCGGTACTTTCTCGTTTTAGGTACTTTGTCTTTTTCAGTACTTTGTCTTTTTCGGTATTTTGTCGTTTTTCGGTACTTTGTCATTTTTCGGTACTTTGTCGTTTTTCGGTATTTTGTCTTTTTTTGGTATTTTGTGGTTTTTCGGTACATTGTCGTTTTTCGGTACTTTTTCATTTTTCGGTACTTGTCATTTTTCGGTACTTTGTCGTTTTTCGGTATTTTGTGATTTTTCGGTAATTTGTCGTTTTTCGGTACTTTGTCCTTTTCGGTGCTTTGTCGTTTTTCGGTTTTTTGTCGTTTTTCGGTACTTTGTCGTTTTTCGGTGCTTTGTCTTTTTCGGTACTTTGTCTTTTTTTGGCACTTTGTTGTTTTTCGGTACTTTGTCGTTTTTCGGTACTTTGTCGTTTTTCGGTGCTTTGTTTTTTTCGGTACTTTGTCTTTTTTTGGTACTTTGTTGTTTTTCGGTACTTTGTCGTTTTTCGGTACTTTGTCGTTTTTCGGTGCCTTGTCTTTTTCGGTACACGGTCATTTTTCGGTACTTCTTCGTTTTTCGGTACTTTGTCGTTTTTCAGTACTTTGTCGTTTTCCGGTACATTGTCGTTTTACGGTATTTTGTTGTTTTCGGTACTTTGTCGTTTTTCGGTGCTTTGTCGTTTGTCGGTACTTTGTCGTTTGTCGGTGCTTTGTCGTTTTTCTTCACTTTGTAGTTTTTCGGTACTTTGTCGTTTTTCGTTATTTTGTCGTTTTTCGGTACTTTGTCGTTTTTCCGTACTTTATCGTTTTTCGGTACTTTGTCGTTTTTCGGTACTTTGTTGTTTTTCGGTACTTTGTCGTTTTTCGGTGCTTTGTCGTTTGTCGGTACTTTGTCGTTTGTCGGTGCTTTGTCGTTTTTCTTCACTTTGTAGTTTTTCGGTACTTTGTCGTTTTTCGGTATTTTGTCGTTTTTCGGTACTTTGTCCTTTTTCCGTACTTTATCGTTTTTCGGTATTTTGTCGTTTTTCGGTACTTTGTCGTTTTCGGTACCTTGTTGCTTTCGGTACTTTGTTGTTTTCGGTACTTTGTCGTTTTTCGGTTCTTTGTCTTTTTCGGTTTTTTGTCTTTTTCGGTACTTTGTCGTTTTCGGTACTTTGTCTTGTTCGGTACTTTCTCGTTTTCGGTACTTGTCTTTTTCAGTACTTTGTTTTTTTCGGTATTTTGTCGTTTTCAGTACTTTGTCGTTTTTCGGTACTTTGTCGTTTTTCAGTACTTTGTCGTTTTTTGGTACTTTGTCGTTTTTTGGTACTTTGTCGTTTTTCGGTACTTTGTCGTTTTTCGGTACTTTGTCGTTTTCGGTACTTTGTCGTTTTCGGTACTTTGTCGTTTTCGGTACTTTGTCGTTTTTCGGTACTTTGTCGTTTTCGGTACTTTGTTTGTTCAGAACTTTGTTGTTTTCGGGACTTTGTCTTTTTCGGTACTTTGTCGTTTTCGGTACTTTGTCTTGTTCGGTACTTTTGCGTTTTCGATACATTGTCTTTTTCGATACTTTGTAGTTTTCGGTACTTCGTCATTTTCGGTACTTTGGCGTTTTCGGTACTTTGCCTTTCGTCTTTATCGGTTCTTTGTCGTTTTCGGTACTTTGTCTTGTGCGGTACTTTGTCGTTTTCGATACTTTGTCGTTTTCGGTACTTTGTCGTTTTCCGTACTTTGTCGTTTTCAGTACTTTGTCTTCTTCGGTACCTTGTCGTTTTCCGTACTTTGTCTTTTTCGGTACTTTGTCGTTTTCGGTACTTTGTCTTTTTCGGTACTTTGTCGTTTTCGGTACTTTGTCTTGTTCAGAACTTTGTTGTTTTCGGGACTTTGTCTTTTTCGGTACTTTGTCGTTTTCGGAAATTTGTCTTGTTCGTTACTTTTTCGTTTTCGATACATTGTCTTTTTCGGTTTTTTGTTGTTTTCGGTACTTTGTCATTTTCGGTACTTTGTCGTTTTCGGTACTTTGCCTTTTTTCTTTATCGGTACTTTGTCGTTTTCGGTACTTTGTCTTGTTCGGTACTTTGTCGTTTTCGGTACTTTGTCGTTTTCGGTAGGTACTTTGTCGTTTTCGGTACTTTGTCGTTTTCGGTACTTTTTTGTTTTCGGTACTTTGTCGTTTTGGTACTATTTCCTTTTCGGTACTTTGTCTTTTTCGGTTCTTTGTCGTTTTCGGTACTTTGTCGTTTTCGGTTCCTTGTCGTTTTCGGTACTTTGTCGTTTTCGGTTCCTTGTCGTTGAGTGTTAATTTCTGAAATAATCCTTATCAATATCAAGAGGTGTGTCCACCCACAAAAGAATAACGAAATTTGTTCGCGAAGGCGTTGCAGATATCAACTGTTTCTTTTGACACACAATTTTAATATATTAAATTTGCGGGGTAGCCATCTGAGTTTTTCTTCGAGTTTACACACTTTCAAAATTCTTTAGGGTCTTCTTTAAGAGATCTTCCCATTTCGTTTACATTATTAGTGTATAGAGACTTTGAAAGAGATTTAAATTCTTCGAAATGGGCAATGTAAGAGATAAATATGGTCAACTTGAGCTTTGCAATATATTTTCCATGCTCTATTTCCTCCATTTCGGAGTGACTTTAACTCTTTCGAATACCATGAGTGGCAAAAGTTCCACAATAGTGAACACACAAAATTTTATATAAAAGCGTATCTTGTATACATATTTCGTGCAAGCATTTTACATAGTTTGAGAGCTCTGAGGAATTTGTTTCTATTTTTTGTTTAAACCTGAGTTTAATGCTTAATTAATATTAAAAACATTCACATCGAACGAAATGTGCACTTTGGATCAAGTTCGCCTTTAGAAAGTTTTAGAAACCTCGCGCTCGAAAAAGTGAACAATCTCGAAACAGTGAACATGCCTGGTTTTTATGACTTTACTATTTCGAGCGTCTACGGTATCTATATTAGTCATTCCAGAACTAAATTCAAGAACAAGAGTACTCAGGACTGGCCCGTGCCAAATTAGCGCCTTGCGCAAGCTTCATCATTAGCGCCCCTCAACTGCGGCTATGGGTGGAAAAAGTAATTTCCTTCTTACCCAAGGGGTAGACTTTTCAAAGTTTTTTTTTAATGAGGTATACCCAAGAGACGAACGTGGCCGAGGTTTCACCAAGAGAAGAACAAAATCATGCACTTTGCAAAGATGTAGTTTTCACTTTGGATGTGAATAAAAAGGTAGACGTCGACTTATTTATTTGTGATGCTTGGTAGAAATATAATAACTCCATTTTATAATCTGCGTCTTTACGTCCACCTTACATCAAGCTAAAGCCTAAACGGGTGAATTGATTTTCTTCAATAGAGTAATCATGGTTCTACCAAACAGCACATATGCATAATATCTGTCTTTAAATTCAGAATAAGCTTGTAGTTATAATATAATGGATATGAATATTGTTGTGATCTTCTCAAAAGAAATCAAAATTAAAAAAGTAGTTAGGTACCTAGTGGGGCAGATATCCGATTGCTGCGCGAGCTTTATTTATTCTGCTATGAACGTCCAGATCAGTACCATCATTTGCTGAAACAATACTTCCAAGGTAGTTAAATTGTTTAACCTCTTCAACTGGCGTCTCCTGTATAAAAATACGCTGATGTTTGGAGTGGCCTGTGAGCAATATTTTTGCCTTTCTGCTATTTATTTTGAGACCACTCGACTCTCCTTTCACCTTCAGTGCTTGACATATCCCGTTGATGTTACTTACCAAAAGACAATATAAATATCACCGGCCGGCATAGTCTAAGTGAATAATGGCCAATTTCATAAACAAACACTAAAATTGCTTTTATCTAAACTCCTTCTAAATTTTATCAGACATCTAAAAATTTTCAGTTTCACCAATGTAGAAAAGGAATATTTTAGGGATATTTTAATTTGACATCCCTGGATCCAAAAAAAAAGATTGTTTCCCTCGCACATGCGAGGTCTATGGGAAAAAGTGAAAAAGCATTATGGATGAGGGGAATTATTCTGACAGCAAAATATCAGCTGTTGTTGACTGGAATTGCTTAACATAAAAGACTTTTAAAATTTAATGAGACAAAAACGAGCTTCTAGTTTGCGAGGGCTTTTAAAATCTTCTTAAATATAAAAGCATTTGGTGAAAATAAAAATATAATTTTATGCTAAAAGGTTTTTTTTAAATAATTAAAAGCCTTTCGTGAAATCGGCCATAAGCCTTTCAAACTGTCTCCACTGAATGCTCTGTCTCTCCGCTCTTTCAACGCTGGCCACCAGAACATCGTCTTTCGCCAGTAGAAAAAGAATTGGTGATAGAATAGAACATCCCCTATCTCACACCCTGCCGCGCTTCGAGAGTGATGGTTGTCATTCGTTTTGGAAAAACAGACAAAACTGTAATACCTCGCCAATTGTTGCAACTCTTAAGGCCCCCTTTCTTTTGCAACTTAAGGCCTAGGTTACACATGTAAGTCTTACTTTCGTAAGTTACTTACGGAAGCAACTTTTGATAAAATTACAAGTGTAAACAGCTCTGTAATTGACTTACAGTAAATTTATCCACTTACGTAAGCTGTAAGTTGAAAGAAAAACTTACAAGTATAAAAACGTTAATTCCAACTTACGGAACTCTCACAGCTAGTGATAAGTGATAAGTTTTCAAACTTACGGAAGTATTTTTTACTGTAAGCTTCTGTAAGACTTACATAAGTGGTAAGCAGAACTTACATGGTGTAATCTTGATAGATTTCATTTTTCCACACAACTTGTATATGAATGGATGAAGAATACTAGCAGCTTTCAGGTATTCAGCTGGTATTCCGTCAAGTCCAGCTGCTTTGTTGTTTTTGAGAAGATCAATCGAAGATTGAAATTCTAGTACTGTAGGGGGTGCGACGTCAATACCCCTATAGGATCCACGCATCTCGTTTAGTTGGGGCACTTCAGCACTCTGCCCAACGGAATCCTCATTAAGCAAGGCACAAAAGTGATCCTTCCACCTGCGAAGCTGATTCTCAATTGATATCAAGAGTGTACCATCCACATCCACTACAGGATGATTGGTGTTGCTTGTTTTTCCCGACAACTTCCTTGGATATTTGGTACAATTACTTCATATCTCCTCTTTTTGCGGCGTTTTCCACATTTTCTGCGAGACCGTCTATCCTCACCCTCTTGTCACGTCTCACACAGGTATAGACCGTCGTATGTGCTAGGCGATACTCTCTTCGCAATTCAGCCTTAGGCTATTGATTATGTCCTAAAAAACAGGGCAGTAAGGAAGTAAGAAGTTCATGGAATTTTATTGTAAAAATCATCAAAGGGGTCATTGAAGATGAGAAAACCGTGGATTGCTATTAAATTGGAGGGTGCATGTTTTAGAGGGAAGTGCTAAAGCACCCTTTTTGGTTTTTGCATATAACTCGAAAACGAAGCAAAATTTCAAGATAATTCTCAAAACCTTTTTTTGTAGAGAATTAAATTTACCATCAAAATGGACTTTTGAAAAAAAAATTTAAAAAATTTTTAGTTAGCTAATTTAAAAAAAATCATTGCAAACAAATGTGAAAAATCGCATTTTTTGGATTTTTTTACGTATTTGCTTATAACTTTCTTACCAGCAGAGATAGGTATAGGCATTGCTGCATATAAAGAAAGATAATTAAATTTTCTTTAAAATAAATTTAAAAAAAACGGTTTGGATAAAAATCGACCGAGAAATAGTCGTTCAAACTAGGCTGATGTAAGTTTTTAAAGCTTTATAAATGGCATTTTTGGCTATTTTGATGGTCTTGTTAGATTATACACTCAAACTGGGTGCATTAGGGAGTCATGACCAGTTGAGTCAAAAATAAAAGTCAAGTTTCAAATTTTTCGCAGATTTAGGGTTGCCATCTAATTTTTTTTTCAAAACTTAGAATAATTGCCAAAATCAACACACTTGCTCGTACAAAGTCGGGTTTTGAACACATGTTAGCTTTTCCCTTCTTGAACATGAAAAAAAAATAGTTCCAGACAAGTTTTGCGGTTGAAAGTCCTTGCCAGACGAGCTCAACATTTTCAAAGGAGGTATTTTTTTTTTGAATTTCAAATAACTTTCAAACCTAGTTCTACAAAGCCAGGTTTTCAATATATGCCAGCAAATGTCTCCTTAAATAGAGACAAAATTGTGCCAGACGAGTTTGGCTGTCGAAAATGCATGCCAGACGGCCCTTAATGTTAAAATGTTGGTGATTTTTTTTCTTTTTGTTTTCTAATTTTTTTAAATAATTATCAAAACTAACAAATCTTCTTTCACAAACCGGGGTATTTGATAGTTCATGCCTTTCGTTATATGGACAAAATAGTGCCAGACGAGTTAGGTATTCCAAAATAAAAAAGTTATTTCTTTAATTCCTACTTAGAAAATTTTGAGCTGGTCTGGCAAGGACCTTCCACCGTAAAACTGGTCTAACACTATTTTTTTTCAAGTTCGAGAAGGTATACGCTATTATGTGCTCAAAACCCGGCTTTGTAAAAGCAAGTGTGTTGATTTTGACATTTATTTTAAATTTTGAAAAAATTAGATGGCAACCCTAAAACTGTGAAAAATTTGAAACTTGACTTTTATTTTTGACTCAACTGATCATGACTTCCTAATATACCCAGTTTGAATGCATAATTCAACAAGTCCATCAAAAAAGCCAAAAATGCCATTTATAAAGCTTTAAAAACTTAACATCAGCCTTGTTTGAACGACTATTTCTCGGTCGATTTTTATCCAAACCGTTTTTTTTTTTAATTTATTTTAAATAAAGTTTAATTATCTTTCTTTTATATGGAACAATGCCTATACCTATCTCTGCTGGTAAGAAAGTTATAAGCAAATACGTAAAAAAAAACCAAAAAATGCGATTTTTCACATTTTTTTGCAATGATTTTTTTAAAAATTAGCTAACTAAAAATGTTTTTAATTTTTTTTCAAAAATCCATTTTGATGGTCAATTTGATTCTCTACAAAAAAAGGTTTTGGGAATTATCTGGAAATTTTGCTTCGTTTTCGAGTTATATGCAAAAAACCAAAAAGGGTGCTTTTGCACCCCCTTCTAAAAAATGCAGCCTCCAATTTATTAGCATTCCGCGGTTTTCTCATCTTCAATGACCCCTTTGATGATTTTTACAATAAAATCCCATGAACGTCTTACTTCATTATTATATGACATAATCAATAGCCTATTTCGTTGAGCATCTGCTTCGGCATTTATTTGCATATTCAACGATTTGCGAAGTTCGATTTTTTGCCAGGTATTTTCGGATATCCAAAAGTCTTTAAATCTCGTCCGCTTGGGTACAGTTTCGGATCCAGAATCCATAAAAACACTTTTTATATCACCTCACATCTCATCAATTGTTGAATATTGAATTCCGTTTGATGAGGAAGCTCTATCGTTAAGGTTGGTGACATAGTTACGACATATACTTACAGCATTCGTATTGAACTTCTAACTCCTTTCTGAACCCTGTGAATGTCGTCGTACAGCTGCAGTTTGTAGCTTGAAACTCATGAGAATCAAATGTTGGTCGCTTCCCATGTCGGCATTTCTAATGCTTTGAACATTGACTTCCATTTGCTGCTGAATCATGATATGGTCAATTTGGTTTTCAGTTTGATCATCCGGATGTACCCAGGTGATTTTGTTGCAAGTCTTATGTTTAAACACAGTCCCACCCAGTACAAGACGATTAGCGTTACAAAAATCGACCATTAAATCGCCATTTTCATTCCGTGACCCCAAGCCACTTTTCCCCATCACGCCCCATCAACAGCTCGTGGACAACCAGGGCCGCAGTGACCCCAGTGACTTCGAACTCTCAACCATTCCTGTCTGCGTGTTTTTGGCAGGTAAGGAGAGGACCCACAGTTTTTGACAAGTCCGAACGGCTAGATGAGAAGCACTTATTTATGACAGGTACCTGTACTCTTGGCTTGGAGGATTTGTTTGTCAGTTCCTCGCAAGAGGCAGTACCTCGGATAAAATATTTCTCTTTTTAGGTGGCATGATGGCGGGCGGGGAATCGAACCCACACCATCGGGTATGGCCGGCTTCAAATCTTTAATGGCTTACCATTTGAGTAGTGCAAGTACGTGCGGCACAAAGTGACAGATCTCAAATTAAATCGCTCTGTTCTTTTTTTTTTGTTTGTGTATCAGCACCAGCATTTTGCCTTTTTAAAATTAATCTGTCAAGGACTGTAGTCGATATACTGCAATAATACATAAGTAAACAATACACACTGTAAACAATGCCATTATTTCGTGGACGTGGAAATATAAAGATAATATTACGCACACCACCATTAATAGTTCACATAAGGCGTATAATGCTATCCCACACTGGCAAAGCACAAATTGAAGTTGTTGCAATTATGTAACTACTAACACATACACAGAGAGAAAAAGTACTACATAAAATCAATAAGATTGCCTTATTGAGCTACTTTGCTAAGAAATCTTATTGAAAGTATTGAATAATATGATATTTTCATAGAGAAATCTTATTGATTTTATAAAGAAAATCTTATTGAAGTTTTGAAAATTTTGTACTACAGTTTCTAAGTGGAAAGTCACATTAAATGATGTAAACAATGTGAAAACCTTATTACTAATCATTTTTTAGAAGACATCTTCTTAAATCGAAAAGTTTTTCTTTTAAAAATTTAGGCAGTAGATCAAGCGTTTGATGAACAATAAGAAAACCTTATTACTTTTCAATTTTAAAAAGATAAACTTATAATGCGGGGTAGGTTATGTATACACTGTTCAAATGAATGTCATGCATATGACGGTGTCCACATTGGGTATGAAAAAGTGAATTTTTAATGACTTTTCAGTATTCATATCTCGCTCCCACTCCTTCATTGAAGTGAGATGTGAATACTGAAAAGTCATTAAAAATCCACTTTTTCATACCCAATGTGGACACCGTCTATGAGATTGTATTCTTATTAGCTTTCTGGTTTAAAAAGGTAAACTTATTACTTTTCACTCGTATAAGGAAATCTTCTTGAAACAAAAAGAATTCCTTCTTATTAGCATGAGTTTTCTCATAAACATTGTGTTTGTGTGTGATACCTGCAACGGTGCTTTGCATTTGCATTGTTAAGGGAATTGTGATCGCAATTAGACGTGCGTGTGATTTGACCCGTATCGGCCTATCATATTTGGGAAAAAAATTATAAAGTAAGTAAAAAGAGTTTTGAAATGGAAAATATTCCATATTTTAACGCGAGTAAAAGTGA
Source organism: Dasysyrphus tricinctus (assembly GCA_963921185.1). Taxonomy (NCBI): domain Eukaryota; kingdom Metazoa; phylum Arthropoda; class Insecta; order Diptera; family Syrphidae; genus Dasysyrphus; species Dasysyrphus tricinctus. The sequence goes on along the minus strand of OY992532.1, from coordinate 56,279,117 downwards.
AATTGAACTACCCGGTGAATTAGTGAGCATTCCAGCGGTAGTATGGAAAGATGAGGATATTGCGGAGACACGGCAAATTTTTGACTCCTGGGGCCTGAGTAGTTCGGCGTCGACGTTGCTGAAGGTGTATGTGTTCCTTTATTTTTTGTTATTGAGAATTGATTTTTTATGTTACACTTTTTGTAAGCAACAAAAAATAAAAAAATTGAAAAAAATATAACTATTGCGTCTTTTCGTCATGTGAAAAAGAATTTAAAAAATAACCTTATCTTATGGAAACCTTATTGGCTGGCAATCTCTCTCAATCTTTTAGAAACAATAAGAAGATCTTATTGATAATATGTGACAATCTTTAAGATAATATTTGACAATCTTTTATAAACAATAAGATGGTCTTATTGAAAAGGGATGAAAATCTCTTGGAAAAACAATTAAGTGAGCTTTTTGAAAGTTTGTAGGATTCTGTTTGAAATAATGTGAAATAAAAGAAATTTTAATTTCAATCTTAGATTTAATTTATAAATTAATTTTAATTTTTAATTTCTTCTATTTCACATTACTTCAGACAGAATCCTACAAACTTTCAATAAGCTCACCTTATTGTTTTTCCAAGAGATTTTCATTCCTTTTCAATAAGACCATCTTATTGTTTCTAAAAGATTGTCACATATTATCAATAAGATCCTCTTATTGTTTCTAAAAGATTTTCACATACTATCAAAGAGATTTTCTTATTGTTCCTAAGAGTTTTCCTCATACTTTTAATAAGTTTTCTTATTGTTTTAAAAAGCATTCGTATTGAAAGCTAATAAGATATCTTCTTAAAAATATGTGGATATCCTATAAAATGGTCATCAACATTCTGATAAGATAATCTCTATGGTTTTAATAAGACTTTCTTCTTGGATGAAAACCATAGAGAAATCTTATTACTTTTCTTCTATTTTATGTGGTACTTTTTTCTCTGTGTACCTACATAGCAACCTACATGTTGTGATCTTTCCTCCCCACTAATAGTAGTTAATGCTCCCCTAAATGAAACCTAACGGTACATTACTGTCCCTAAATGAACGTTATAACTGCCCGCAACCAACACCGCTAACATGCTTTGTATTTCTATTTTGAATACAAAAGTAAATCCAAGAGGAAATAACACTTAACCGCATCATGTCAAATAACGAAGTTTGAATATTGCTGAAAAACAAATTGCTAACATTATATCATCACACATAACAGAACAGGTATTCGGTCTAAGCCTCTCTTTATTGTATAATGTAAACTAGTTGCTTGATCCAAATCATATAGATTTAGACGACTGCTGCGGCTGTGTGGCTTTCAACGACATACAAGATACATAAGTATTGATGTTGTTTTAGGCGCAACATACCAACCAATTCTGCTTCGTGTTTGTATATTTTTCATAAATGGGTTTTAGGAGCACTGATACTTTTCTTCTCTATTCGATTCATTTGCTATATTTTGGCGGGCAGTGAGGTTTTCCCAATGGAAAATTGTTAACAAAAACGTTGATAAATAATAAGGATGCAAAAATTTAAATTTGCTTTTATGACTCTCTTGATTTTGATCTAATTTTGAAAGATATATTTCTGAGTAGTTTAACAAAAAATCAATCCATAGGGAACTTGCCACCCTAACCCATGGTCGACAATTCGACATATCGAAGCGTAGCAGAACGTCATGTCGCTTCACTACTAATTTATTAACCGTAAAACCGTTCTTACCAAGGCACTCAGAAAGGCAGTGACTGATGAAGAACTCGCCCAACTACTTGATGACACCTTACGTTAATAATATAAATTTGGTGGCGCGACAGCTCGTGGAGAGCCAGGGCCCAGGGACAACTCTTGATCCATTCCTGTGTGCGTGTTATTATTGGCAGGAGATGAGGTGACATATACCTACAATTTTGTGCTGAGTCCCAACGGGTAGTGGAGAAGCATTTATTCATGACACCCGATACTCTTGGCTCCTGTATCATTACGTAAGCTTCTCTAAAAAACTCAGAGCTGAGTTCAGTAAAAATTTTCCGGACACAGGACTGGATAAAAAGTTTGTTCCTGCCATGTTAAGACTAGGTATTGTCTCTTGAGTTCACGTATGTATATATCGTATATATGTATATTAGGGTGGTCTATAATATTTTTTTTTAGTTTTATTATTTAGATGGGCCTTAATCAGCTCTAAATGAAGAAACAAAAATTCCCCAAATAGCTGATTGTCTGTATCTCTTTATCAATTTACTCAAAATTCAGAAAAATATCGTTAAAAAATATTACTTTAACCGATAAGCATTAACATATTCTAATAATGATAAGAGAAAAGTTTAATACCCAATTACTACATTCTCTGATATTGCATTGCTTAATATCAAGAATATCTATCGAGAAAACTGATTGATTTGCATTATAAAACTACTTGTATTCATAAAGAAAGACAATCAGGGGAATAATCCTTCAAAATTTTATGATCATCTCTAAAAACATTTGCTGTAAACGGTATTACTAATTACATTCTTAGTTTAAAGATATATTGATTAGGGTAAAATGTACTTGAATGCAAACTCTTAAAGCGATTTTAAGGAGTTGTTAGTGTTTGCTACAAAAGACAAAATCAATTATTTTAAAAGAAAATACAAATCAGTGGAATAGCAACTGTACATTTAATGAATAACTCCTTAAACATTTACCTAAAACCACAAAATTGATTACTATTCTAGATTTAGGAATTTTAGATAAGCTTGAAAGATATTTTATTTCGAAAGGGAAAAGCGTTTGCTACAAAAGACTTTACAAATAAATTTTAAAGAGAAAACAAATCAATAACATTGTGTCTCATATAATTCATGAATATGGCTAAAAACATTAACCTCAAACCATAAAACTGATAACTATTCAAGATTAAGGATTTTAAGACAAACGTGAGAAATATTTACCTTCGAGCGGGAAAATCATATTTTCTAAGCTAAAAGCCGTTTGGTACAAAGGTTTATAACAATTATTTTCAAAGCGAGGTCAAATAAGTTGAAAAGTGTTTCTTAAACGTATGTGTATCTGTTTGCACATTTACCTCAAGCGATATTATTGATTATTATTGTAGATTTGGGAATTTAGGGTAAGTGATAAAAGCATTTGATGCTTAGTGGTCAAAGCGTAATGAATCTTCTTCAGAGCAAGGATTATAACTTTCATGGTAAAAAGAAATCACTGCAATAATCATGTAGTTAAACTATGAATGCCATCTATAAAATCGTTTGGGATAAACGATATTGCCATTGCAGTGGAGCTTCTTTAGAGTTGGTAGTGATTGAAGTAAGTATTTCTGTTAAATAATAAATCTGCTTCAGAGCAAGGATTATAACTTTTATGGCAAAAGGAATTCACTGCAATGATCATGTAGTTTAACTATGAATGCCATCTATAAAATCGTTTAGGATAAACGATATTGCCATTGAAGTGGACCTCCTTTAGAGTGTGTTGATTGAAGAATTTTAATTTTCATGACAAAAGGAGATCACTGCAATCACCATGTAGTTAAACTTTGAATCTCATCTATAAAATCGTTTGTGGTAAACGCTTAATTTATCTTGCCATTGGAGCCGACTTTCTTTAGAGTTTGTCACAAACGCTTTCGTAATTGCGGTTGGCAATGGTACAGTGGATGTAGTGCTTGACTGCTAACTTAGAGGTGTGGGTTCGAGCCCTATTCTAGGCAGCATTCTTTTCTATATTCTCCCAGCTTAACTGTGCCAAGATTCAGCTAACTCGGAGCCGCAGGGAGTGAGTGAGATGAGTCACTTTTCATCGAAAATCGATTCAGTTAGCAAAAAGGAGTGAGTGAGCGAGTGAATTGAAATGTCAGATTACTCGCCAGATATTTCCGCAGTGACTTGGTGTATGTGTTGGTAAATTTCTAGTTTTGGATAGGTATGTGTGCTTTTCTCAAGAATTCCTATTCATGGATAGGAAACGAAATAAAAAACATCAACGTAGATAAAAACAACTACCCTTTTATTGATTCCTTAATTTTATTTTATTATCATATGCACATATTTATATTAAATAAATTTATATTCTATTCACTTTCAACACTTCTAAACTTTTTATTTCTCAAGGGTGAAACTCACATTAAACTTTAATTATGACAAAAAAAATAATTGAAACAAAAGATACTCCAAACTCCATTATTAAAGATTCCAATGTTTACATTGTTGTATTTGCTGTTTCATTTCGTTTTGCGTAACGAGTGTGACAAGGAGGTAGAATTTAGCTCTTTTATATTTATTCTTTGTCTCATATTCGAAACTAAATTCGAACTTACTCATTTCACCTAAATAGCTGAATCGCTTTTGCGAGTGAAGTGAGATGAGTCGGCGAGTAAGGCGAGTCATCTCATCTCACTCGCTGAAATAGCTGAATCTCGGCACTGGACGTCACCCGTGAGATTTAATGAGATAATAAACACCTTGATCTCAATCCACTGTGCCAAATCTTTCCAATCCTCCTACTCTTTCTAACTAGTGCCGTGCAATTCAGGTTGCATTTAAAAGACCTTAGGTCCTACAGGCATATAGTTAAAATTATTATTATTATTATTATTATTATTATTAATAAAATTTAGAGTTATAGTGTTAAGTGAGGTATGGACTTCTCTTTAAAAGTACATCCTTTTCAGACAAACTGTTTCGTTTTTTGCGACAAACTAGATACACTATAGCGAGTTTTTTTTGTTAATCTTTGTGCCGGCCGTATCAACAAAATTGTTAGGAATCAACCCTTATATACTACATAAAGAGTTTGATTTAAACGATTTTGTTGGTACGACTTGAGGTTAAACACATTTGCATTAGGCAATATTGGAATTGGTGGGTATTCAGATTCATTTTTATCCGGATGTACAATACTTTGTATTGTAAAACACATTCCTTATTAAAATCGTCATTAATATAACTTAAATCTAAAATATAAAGCTGCTGCCACAGCAGCTCCAAATTAGGTTACAATAAGCTATTTTAGAGTTTGGTCCCTTTTCACGCTTTGTGGCTATGGTTTTTCGCATGGTGGGAATGGATTTTTTTTTTTTTTGAGTGCAGTACTTAATGTAATAAGATATTTATGAATTTTTTGTTTCTTAATGTTTCTTAGTTTTTGAGAAACTAAAAAAAAACAAAAGGTACTTTTCCTTATTTCTTGTTTGTCTATGAGGCAAAAAAAGTACCATTGATAAATTGAACTTTTGTTTTTTTTTCTTAATTTCTCAAAAACTAAGGAACATTTTTACATTTGGTTTTCAGTATTTGACTTAGAATTAATGAGAGCGTTGAATACTAAATAGAAAAGTTATACTAAAGAAGGAAAAATTTTGAAAAAAATCAAATTAAAACAAAAAATTTCACAAGTATTGACTTTAAAATTTAATTGCTCAAAAAGGTTTCACTAAAACAACTTGATTTAAAAAGTAAATAAGAGAATGGAATAAAAGCTTTCGAAAAAGTTTACTACTACATTCGTTCGATGTACGGTTCACGACATATTTGATAAAACGTGTTTTTCAAGATGGCGGCTGACACTTGCACCACCCCGGTCCGCCAACTTGGATTTACGTGTGGAGGACACCCATGAACATATTGCAACCAGAAAATCAGTTCAGTAGAAAATTGAAGACAAAAAATACTCGGCTCCTGGCCTATATTTCCGGTTTTTTATACAAAAAATCAGTTTTTTTAATGAGAGCCACGCACTAAAAATTATGTATATTCTAAACGAATTGAGATTCCACTCTGAAACTTGGCATGTAGATTCTATATTGTATAAGCTTAATTTTGAGAATTAAACAAAAAAAATTAAAACGGTCGAAGTTTCTTAAAATCTGATTTGAAATGTTAACTTCCGGTTTTCTATCTAAAAAAGAAATCGATTTCCGGTTTAGATTTCTTTAATGAAAAGAGCATCTAATTTACCATTTACTTAATTACTCAAATAATTTTTCTATCCCTTCATTTAATTTATAAACATTTTTCTTTCAGACTCTACCCCATGGCTTGTCGAAACCTTACAAGCCCATAACTCCAGCACCAGGCCTCAAAATTCAAAATCCTTCTGCATTTATGTTAAGTATCAAAAGAAGTACAAGTGACCCAAAATTGAACGAATTTCAAGACCCGACCTTTTTTTCGCTGTCCGCTTCACGTGAAATGCCCCATTTATAAGTGAATAATTTTTGTTTGTCTTGATTATTTATCAGATGTACTAATGCTTGTATGGTAGTCAATTTTTTTGTTCTTAAATTGAGTGCTAAAACGTCAATTTTTCCTTAAAAAGCATGGTTCTTTGAACGAACGTCATTTTTCTTAAGCGTTTTCAGCCATTACAAAAGCAAATAAGGGCTTTTATTTTTAAAGAATAAAATAGCAGACATATCAAAGATGTCAAAACTGGACCTAACTCAAAACAGCCAAAATGTCAGTTACGTTTTTTCTTCTTAACACGGAAGTATGGCTTTCACTGCGTCAATTCTCATTCTGCTTAGAATTGAGAATGGAAATTTTCACACATTTGTTTTTGCTAGTGGGTCCGATGGAAAAGTGTATGGAGGATGAGATTCTGGAGGTGGGTCTGGGAGTTAGACATAGGAACAACTATTTTTCTTTTTTTAACAATTTTTTTGTTGGTGGGTCTGATTGTGCAGGGTCTCACAGAGGAGATTCTGGAGGCGAGTCTGTAATTTGATCAAAGGAAAGAATTCGAAAGAAAGAAAAAGTTATTAAAAAAAACTTACCGTGTCTCAGACAGAGCTTAATAAATAACCAGTCATATTTAACTTTACTGCACAATTGTTGTTTTCGATAAATAAAACACTATCTATTCAAATGCTTGCCATTCGACATGTTTTTATTCCAATACAGTAACAAATTTTATAATTTATCTTATATTATAAATATTTCGTATTTTTTTATATTTTAATATTTACCTATTAAAAGAAAGTTGAAATGATTATTTTATTATAATTTTTTTTTTACAACTAAATCAACATTATTATTTTTAATAAAAAACGTCATTCAATTTACTAAAGGTTAGGCCAATTTTTTTTTTAAATAGAAGAATATACAACATAATTGAACAAAAACTTTATAGAATTTACAAATTTAATATAAACAAATTTTTCTATTAAAATTATTTAACATTATAATTATATTTTATTTACAAGATAATTTTGAAACAAAAACAAATTTTATCTAAGAATATGATTTTTATTAACGTAGATAATAAATTCTTCATGATTTTTTTTTTTTTTAAGTTTATTTTAGTTAATTTATTAACTTACTCTCTATAGTTTTTGTTAAGTAGTTTTTTTTATTAATTAAATGTACAAACTTTATTTTAATTATTCATTAGAACCTATATTTTATTCCAACTTAGAATATAATGTTCCGCTTGCTTAATCTCTATAAAAAGTGTTATAGTATTTGTTTGTATTATTTTTACAAATAATGATCATTGGTTTTATTTTACATATTTTTCATTAACACTCTTTCCAAAGTCATAAAATGCTACAGTAAAAGGATACAGTTAAAATAAAAAAAGCCACAGTATCTACTAAAAGAAGCATTATCACACTTATGGAACAAAAAAAAATTAAAATTATTTAAATAACAATCAATGAAACCACATTAATTTTATCAAAAATATAAGCTGCCTTTTTCAGAATACTTAATAAAGTGATTTTAGCTCCAAAGCTTTATTCAATTAATTGCTTCAGTTTTAAATTAAAACCAATTAATTGAGTTGCACAATATTGAAAACTTCATTAATCAAGAAACCATGCCATTATACAGTATTACATTCCTTCTGTATACCTACATACACATACATAGGTATACTTATGTATATTTATGTGGTATTGTGAACCGATAAACAAAATCGCAGGAAATGCACCCTTCCCGTAAAAACAAAAAAACTTCTGTCAAGTCTTCGGATTAAATGTTAATATTTCCGGTCTGTCATTTACACCCACCATTTTATCAGGGTATCGCTGCATGTAGGTATGTTATGTATGTAGGTACATAATAAGTATATGTAGATTGGTAGGTATGTGTGTTTATATTTTTGACTGTGCAGTTTATTACCAGAGGCATACGAAAGTTAAAATTGGAAATATGATAAAGATGATAATGACATTTAGTACTTAATAATAATTTTAAAAAAAATATATTATACTTCGGTGAAAGGTTTCTTATCTCCACTTTTAATGTCTGCATTTAATGTTTTTGTTTTTTTTTTGTAAACAATGGTCCCATTGTATGAGTTCTTAATTTTATTATAATAAACGAACGCTTTATATGTTCAAACAAAATTAAAAACAAGAGCGAACCATTAAAGGAACAAACAAAAACTCGTGTTTTTGTTTTATTTTTATATTAAACACGAATTAAAAATTAACATACGTTATCAGGTTATTATTTATGATAACGACCGCAGCTTTCAAAGATTTTTGTAAAAGTTCATGTTGAAAAACAAAAACAACCTCAAAAAGTCAACAGTTGTTGTGAAGAAAGAAAAATTGAAACCACAAGCACAACGAACTGAAGATTTTGATGTTGCCAAAGCAAAGGAGAAAGGATATACCTATACAAACTGAGTCTTAACTTAAATGAGAAATATTTGATATCGTTGGTATAAACCATGACATCTCATTATATTAATTCAAACCTAATTACAGTAAATTATTGATCAACTGGGGCTGGGGCCCTGATAATGTAATCTGTCTCTTGTTATTTAGGCAGACATTACATAGGTCATTCATGGCCACGGTCGGTCTGAGAAAGTTAGGTATTCACAAATAATTTTTGCTCATTGCTTTAGATCCTATATACTCGGTGCAAAGCTAGAATTATTATTGTATTTAACGTTATTATTACCAGCCACTTTGGGAGGTCAGACTAAAAACTATACCTACCTTTAACTTCTACAAATATGTAACTTTGTTTACCTAAAATGTCAACCTTATAACGGGTGTTTTGTTTAGAGGTATAGAACTTTAAGTTGACAACACTATTTTAACTGGCAGCCATTTTGTCAGCTGTCAAGTGATTTATTTTTAGTTTGGTTTGGCGTTTCAACCTAAATAGATTGACGCCTGAACATCGCTTCCAAATTGTGCCAAATTGACCAAAAATAAGATTTGCCGTTGATCCGAATTTTCATAATTTTGTTTAGCGATGAAGCTCACTTTTGGTAGGATGGATATATCAATAAACCAAATCTGCCGTATTTGGAGTGATGGCGATGGCCACAAATGTTATAAAAAGGTATCGAAAATTGGACCTCCAGATTCAACTACGTCCGAGCCAGCCGCGGCGGTCATATGCCAGAAATCATATTTAAATTATAATGCCACAATATTATCTTTCGAATAAAGTAAATTTCATGTCAATTTAAAAAAAATCATCTATGTTTTATTCCATTTCAAAGTTCTATGCTTCTAAAATAAACACCCTTTGTATGCATATTTCTATATAATATTCACATAAGAAATGTATTACTTTGCATGCGGTATAGGTTTTCGAGTTATGGTCAAAAGTGTGTGTGTACGAATGTAATAAATTATCATAACCTGGCGATGACGAGCTGACAATTATGTCCCTGACCAAAAAAAGCACTTGAAAAGGGATTCTATTATAAATTCACATTAATAATTTTTTTCTTCCAAATTTGAATAATAAGCAGGGCTAACAAAGGTTAATATCAAGAAGGGTGAACAAATTATTCTTGAAATGGATAGCGGTAGAAAATTGATTTTTTGTTTGCATTTTATGGATTTTTCAAATACAGTTATACCTATAAAAAAGTATTTAGTATTTAAAATAATAATTGCAAACTTCAGTCGCTCACAAAATTATTCGGAACGAAAAGTTTTTTTGTACCATCGAGTGTTTGTTTCTGTTGTTGCTTTTTTCTGTTATTGTTGTTTTTTCTGTTACCTACATTACACTTTGTATTGTCTTGTTAGTTATCTTAATATGGGAACATACCGTTATTTTTTTATAATCTTAACGGCTTATAACTGAACATCAGCTCGGATTTAGGAGCAAGCATTCAACTATTGATCAAGTACACAGAGTATAACTGATGTAATCGAGAGAGCTTTTGAAGATAAGAACATTTATTTGACGTTTTTTTTTGGTTGTGCCGCAAGCGTTAGACAAGGTGTGGCACGCACGAATATGTTGAAAACAGACATTTTCGTGTAAGACACGGAGGGATGGTGGATGAGGTACCACAAGGAAGTGTTTTAGGTCCAGCTCTGTACCTTTTATTTACACGTGATAGTCCTCAAACAGAAGATACTATCGTAGCCACGTTTGCTGATGATACTGCAATACTAGCAGTAGGCAAAACGGTTATAGACCAGGAAAAATAGCACAAATCGTATGGGGAACCTTGAACAAATTAATTCATGAAATATTAAAATTGGAATCGACGCAGAATTGCAACCTCTATAACATATTCAAAGTCCAACAAAATCCCCGCATTGGCTTTTTGTGTAGATGCATTTGAAGAGATGCAGATGTGGAGAACTTGGAGGTCTATCAAACTAAAATATTTGTTTTGGTACAACCTAACCATATGATACATAATTTAAGGGTATTTTTAAACGCTGAATCTAATGAAACCAAATTCAAAATGATACAACCACCCGAAAAAAAGTTATAGTCCTTTTTACGTAATGATGACTTTTTTTCAGGTACAACAGGTAAAATATTATCGAAAACCCTTTGAAAATGAAGGTATGTTAATGAAATTTGGAGTGAATGTTCCATTTGTTATACGAACTTAGAATCAAGACAGTTCCCAAAAATATCCATGGTGAAAGGGTGTTTTTTTAAGGGGGATGGGCAAGTGAAGAATGTTTACCACCCACGAAAAAACTTTTACACTCATGAAACTCGCCAAAAATATTAAATTTGTCATGGCAACCAAGAATAAATATAGTCCACATAAATATATTTGTTCTGGGGAATTTTTTATTAAAGAGAGGGAAAATCTGGGAAGAAGTTGAAAGATTTGAGCCAAAATTCCGTTTTGGTGTAATTGAGGTATATACACTAAGTATGGTATATGATTTAAGGGTATTTTTTAACGCTGAATCTATTAAAAGCAAAACCAAAATGATACAAGCACCCTTAACAAAGTTATGGTCCTTTTCAAGCAAAAATCAATTTTTGGAATCGTATTTTCCGTAGAACAGGTCAAAATGTAACCGCCACAAAAACACTATTAGACAAAAGATATTTGTATGGACTATTTGGATTCTTGGTTGCCATGATAAATTCAATATTTTTGGCGAGTTTCATGGGTGTAAGAGTTTTTCCGTGGGTGTTATGGTAAACATTCTACACTTGCCCATCCCCCTTAAAAAACACCCTTTCACCATGGATATTTTTGGGAACTGTCTTGATTCTAAGTTCGTATAACAAATGGAACATTCACTCCAAATTTCATTAACATACCTTCATTTTCAAAGGGTTTTCGATAATATTTTACCTGTTGTACCTGAAAAAAAGTCATCATTACGTAAAAAGGACTATAACTTTTTTTTGGGTGGTTGTATCATTTTGAATTTGGTTTCATTAGATTCAGCGTTTAAAACTACCCTTAAATTATGTATCATATGGTTAGGTTGTACCAAAACAAATATTTTAGTTTGATAGACCTCCAAGTTCTCCACATCTGCATCTCTTCAAATGCATCTACACAAAAAGCCAATGTGGGGATTTTGGGGGACTTTGAATATGTAATAGAGGTTGCAATTCTGCGTCGATTCCAATTTTAATATTTCATGAATTAATTTTTTCAACCTCGGAACCCATTTTTCCTGGCCTATTAGCGAAGCTACAAAAAATTGTACATACTCAAAGAAAAAATTTACGTGCTGTAAACAATTTTTTTTATATTAAAGCAAAATACAAATTCCAAACGCATTTTTGTTTTGGCAACAAAATGTCAGTGACATTTCTTGTGTGAAAATAAATTCGTCGTAATAATGTGTAGCTTACAGTTCCTGGGCGAAAATGTATGCAAATATTTTCGCATATCAAGAATTATTGAGGTGAAATACAAAATTACTTTTTTGCAAGATTTTGGTTTACAGTTTCATGCAAAAAGGAACCATTGCTTTCATAGAACTACAAAACAATTAGGAAATTTTTTCGCGTGAGATAAAGAGTGGTGAATACAAATATTTACACTTCTAAAAAAAAAAACTATATTCACCTAAGAGCATTGTTTGCATGCAAATTAATTTTCAATCCAAAATGTATTGTTTTCCATTTAAGGCCTATAATTTATTAATAATGGGTTAATTAATGACTCAATGAGTGGCTTAGGCAAAGGTTAACATTTTGCGCCTAAAATATTATACAAAATTAAGCACAGAATAGGTGGAAAATTGTTTTGAAAAATTTGATTTTTTTTTTTGCTGGTAACTGTAAATAATGCTTAAACGTCAAACATTTAATTTTTTCCGCAAAACTCATAGCCCAGTCATATTGTATTTTTACCATGCAAATTGTGGGGTAATTTTATTTGTTCACTCCCTTATGTTTTCGTTGGTGTTGAATCCGAATCTGAGGTTTGCAAAAAAAATTTCGTGACGCGACATGGAAAAAATGCAAAAAATTATGCAAAATGCATTCAATTTTTGAAATCGATGCATTTTTACGGGGCTGGCGATAGTCCAAACATTTTCAACATGTTTTTCCTCAGCACTTCTTACTTTTTTCGTCATAACTTTTTTATTACGGTAAAAAAACAAAAAATGGCGTATCGAGATTTTGTCGTGACAAAGTGATTTCCGTTTCCGATGTTTATGGTCATTCTGAAGTATGAACTTTTTAATTCGAAATTCATTTTGAATGTTTCAAATACCTCCATTCGTTTTCGAGAAATCTTTGGTTTTCGTCTAAACTACCTAATACGAAAATTTCCACAGTTTGCCCTTTTGAGCACAAATTGACTGGATTTTTTGAATTAGGTATTACGACGAAAACCAACGATTCCTTGAAGACGGATGGAGGTATTTAAAAGATTCAAAAAGAATAATTTGGAAATAAAATGTTTGAACTTCAGAATGACCATAAACATTTTTTCAGAAAAAAATTACTTTGAGAGAAAAATATAACTTCAAATTTGCATAAAAAATGCATTTGTTTTTTAATCTTTAGATTCGAATATCTCAAAAACGTAACGTGCTAGAGCAATTCCAAGGCTAGATTCCAACTCAGCACATCAAAGGCCATCAGAAAAGTATATTTTGGTTTATGTTACAGACAAAAATTAAAATTTTGTCACACAAAGTAATTTCTTAGCGCTTTTTCGAAAACAGTAAAAATACGTCAATTTTCGACTACCACTTGAGTCCAAATGGGTTGTCGCAGAAAAAAATCATGAATAGAGATTTATTGAAAATTATGTGTACTTTCAATGGTATTTTGATGTAATTTTCGAAAAGTTGGTAGTTTTCGAGCCATTAGTGAAAAACTACCAAGAATTGGGGTTGTACCTGCGATACAAATTTAAATAACAAAAAGTGAAAACATAGAAATCGGCTATTGGAGCACGCTAATTAAGTGATTATTGCCGGCGCCTGCGAAGAACAAAAACTTTCGACTTGGTGCGGTGAACAAAAAACCGCTTAAAATCGCGGAATAAGCAGGAACTTTCACTGGAAAGTAACCTGCAACACGTTACTTAACTTCGTTATAACTAAATTGCTATAGATAAGTTTCAACTTAGTTGCAAATGGGGAAGTGAAAGTGGTTTTAGTGCAGTAAAACCTCACACACCTATGAACACGCATTTTGTGGTCCTCATAGAGCCTTTTGTAGGTTTTGCATCTACCAATCGGAACAAAAATTATATAGATTTGATATCTACATTTATTCCGAATACTTTTGGGAATGACAGTGTAGTATGTTCATTAGGGTAATCGTTATATGGTTTTTCTTTTAGTTTTTATATTTGGATGGTCATAAATCAGTTCTAAATGATGGAAACAAAAATTTCCTAGTTTTTCAGATTTGAATTTTCGCTGTAGGGGTTTATAAAATTGCCTATTTTTTCGTACTCGTTAATTCGCGTAAAATCTACCAAAAAATTCAGAGGGTGTACGTTGGAAGAAGACAAGAAAAAGTCCTACGGGAAGGGTAATATCCCCCCCCCCCCCCCCACTTCGATAAGAGGGACAATTTTATAAAAAAAAACAGCGAACTTTGTGCCGCCAAAAATTGATATTACTTCTGTTGGTTTCACAGTGCGGAACATTATCCCTAAAGACCTGACTTTGAGTTACAAAAGGTGTGTTGGTAAACTGGGTATATCTAATGAACTCGAAAATTAAATATGATAGGTAGGTAGGTGGTAGGTATGTATGTTGCTTCGTCATCATTTGTAACGCGAGTTTGACGAATGCAGTTTGTCTGCTATTTCATTTTGAATAATGAATATTTAACCATCGACGTCCTTAAAATAGTTGCAACTGATATTCAAAACATTTTCAAACGAGTTTCTTCCTTATTATTAAATGAAATCACAAAAACTTGGCACGAAAGAGTTTAGGAAATTAGCAGCATCAACCAGAATTTGGCCATTTACAAATATTTTTAACAGTATTGTTTTGAGAAATCATCGGCTGATGGATTGTTCTGCAACGCAATTCAAATTTTTTTCACCAACTGCAGCTTTTTTACGTATCGTCAGAAATACGACACTATTTCAGGCGAGAGTGCTGAGTTCATCTGAAGACGTTGATTGCGGGATACCCGTTGTTTAACTTGATGGAAATCATCGGCCAGTATTATCATTACTTTTTCGGAAATGTCTAGCATCTTTTCACAAATCATTTATTGCTCGATCAAGCACTTCTAATGCTTGCTTTTGTGCCATTGTGAATTCATGCCAGATGATAACCTTGCAAGTTTTCAACACCTGTGCTATCGCAGAGTTTTTTAAATTGTTAAAAGTTTGCTCGCCACTCTCCATTAAATGCATCGTGCATCGAACTCACAAACATGTCTTCGTTCTTCAATCTTCATGCAAGCTAAAAAACGTCAGCCATGCCATGACGTCCTTTTATAAATATATCCCACAAATTGATTGAGTTCGATAGAAAACATGTCGAAAAGATCATGGCGAACAACTTCGTTATCAAGCAAATTCTTTCGCAAAATTTGGCTCACAGCATACAAATCACCATTTTTAATAATTTTAATTTATATTTTGAGTCCCTTTTAAAAATTAATTCAGAATTGTTCAGTAAATAAAATTAAATTAAAAATACCAAAATTGCAGCGTCATGATTAAACAAAATTTCAATTTTCAAAAGAATTCATTTTTCAAACAGAACTTATAACTTAAAATTGATGTGTTTTTACTGTGGAAAGATAACAATATCATTAAAATGGATTTATCTCAAATTTATGCAAAACAATCAATATTAAGAGAATTTCAAAATATAGTTAATGAACCAATTAAAATTTTAAACATACCCATACGAGTGCATATAAGTCTACACATTATCATCAAAATGCTTAAAAAATATATAATTTAAATTAAATAATTTCAATGTGATAATTTGTATCAATAAAAACCATTACCATCGCATTAAGTTTAATTTGATTTTAAATAAGCCTCTTTATATAATTTACAAAAATATGCAAAAAAATAATAAAATCCCATAAAATTCTATCTAAAATTGTCAAGAGAATACAAATGTTTGCTATACAGCTATACAGAGTTCACTTTTTATGATTAACACTTGTATAACACATACACACACACTCATACATGTATAGTTATTGATTACTTACAATATTGCATCATGCATTCTCGAATTTATTGACCTTATATTGTTTAAACTACATAAGTAAATACACACACATACAATATTTACACTGTTAGCTTCTTATGACCCTGATTATTGGTAAGGTATTCCATGTTAGAAGTGTCAGGTGTCACAAGCTTATAGCTTTCCAACAAGATATGACATAAGCTAAATGACTTTGGAGAAGTTGGCTTGACAACACTATATCCAAACTGCTATGCCATTTTGAACTTTGCTAAGTAACGACGAATGATGCTTCCTCGTTGCCGTCGTCCATGCTATTGATAATGAATAAACAGACAGGACCTTTTGCATTAGCATCACAACCTTACTGTACCAACTTGTGATGAGGTCAACTGATGCATCTACACGAGCAGTCAACGTTGCCATTCTCATCATCGTCGTCCTTCTCGCCGAACATGGGTCAGTAACAAGTTTATCTGCCAAACAGCGACATCTACAATGGCCACAAGAAAATTGTTGAAGTTTCCTTAATTGTCAATGGGACGTCATGATTATCACATCCGGCGCTGAGTTTCTGATGTCAATGAAAACCTTCGATGTTTCGTCGAGCTTATGGTGTTTACTACCTCCGCCACCAGTGGTGGTGCCTCCACCACCCGTTTTGACACCAGGTGGCGCCTGGTGCGAATGATGGTGATGACTACCTATCGTTCCGGTATTCGAGGCAGGCAGCTGCTGCATTTGATGTTTCTGCAAATGCTGCTGATGCTGATGGTGATGATGACACACTTCTTGGGGTGGACGCATAGCTGGTGCCTGAGCAGGGTCTCCAGAGTTGGCACTGTACATGTGACCATGGGTTTGACTGTAATGATGGTGTGAGTTATGAGAAGCGGTTCGGAGCCGTTCTTCCAGTTCGATGCTTTCAGGGTAATTGTTTATGGAGCTCTGTCGGGATAAGGTAGCGGATTTCTGGCCACCCCCATGTGATGAAGGTGGTGGGACATCGTAGCCGAATGTTGAAAAGCGGATAGCTGCTGCTGTGGACTGATTCGGTGATGAGGACGTTATTGATTTTGGCCTCGCCAGTGGTTGAAACAACGACTCGCTAATTAAAAGAGACAAAAAAAAAACATAACAAAAAACTGTGCATTAGAGATTCAGATTTTGGCAGAAAATGGAATAGATTAGTTTTTTTTTGTGTGTGTTCAAAAATTACCTACCGTGTCTGACAACCCATATCACAGACGTTACCACTACCAACACCAGTGATGATTCCACGGTCAGGAGTAGATGAATCATCACAAAGGCTCGTTTGCACAACCATATCGTGGTGATGACGAAGGATACTGTGGTCCTTTAAGTCGGTTTTGCCAGTCTGAACTGAAATGGGTACCGCCTCCCGGTAGTAGCGTTGCGAAACATCATCAAGGATTTGAAGCGAAGTCTGTGAATGTTTTTGCCTGAAAATTAAAAAAAATATTAAGAATAAAAATTAAATCCGAATAGATAAAAATAGAATAGAAAGAAGAAAAAAGGACATCAAAAGGTACTATGGCATTCTTTATATATATCATGGTATTATAAGATAATCCCGGTCTGGATCATTAGCTTTTATATTTAGGAGTTCAAGAATAAGCATGGGATGAGAAAATAGTATAAAATATATGAATAAAGGGGGCAGTTTTGAATGAGCAAAATAACGAGGCTTAAAAAAATCTCTTTTGAAAGAAATTTATAGAAGCGATTTAATTTAAGAGAGAGAGAGAGAGAGAGAAAATGTGGCACAGATGATATAAAATGTCTTCCTTAAAATTTGCCATCTTTAGTGTAAAAGTGGATGTATGTATGTACGTATGTATATATTTTCGTTTGTTTTGTTAATTTAAAAGTCATGTAAGATGAGATTTTCCAGTTCAGAGGCAATTAATTGAATCACTTAATCTTTTTCCTTTATACCAATGGAAATGAATAAATGTACCTACAACATAAATATTGAGCTAGTGGAATTGGAGGTACAAATCCTTTAAGAATTTACTTTTCAAACTGGAAACTGTCTTTCTTTTAAATGTGATTTGTTATTTTGTATTTATTACTCTCATTGAGCAGAAATAAAAATTTCTTTCAGATTACAGCTTAAGCAAACTTGCACATGCATTAGAGACGAATAGGTACCTGCCTCCGTAAAACCTCAAATTCTCAAATTTTGATCATTTTAAAAGTCACAATATCTTCAAAATGAGCGCTCGTATAGATAAAATTGTTATGATATTTTTGTACACAGTAGGTACCTCTCTAAATATAAAAGGTGAGCATAAATTATTCTTGAAAACTTCGTCATATCGTCCGTTACAAGCTACAACTCACTAAATCATCATCATCGTGACCTCGCTCGTCCAGTAACCCAAGCTGGAGCATAGGGCATCAACAAAACGACTCCATCCTTCACGGTCTGCTGCAAAGTCGACTTAAGCTTTTTCAACTTATTGCCACAGTTTTAACGTGACGCAACATGGAAAAAATGCAAAAAATTATGCAAAAATGCATTTTGTTGGGAGATTTTTACTTATGGCTTGAAAACTATCACTTCTTAGTCGTGACGAAGGCTAACAACTAATGAATGATTTTCTTAAAGATGAATGCAGGTATTTGGAAGATTCAAAAAGAATTTCGAAGTAAAATGTTCATACAATGTTGAATGACTATAAACATTAATTCAAATTTTCATCAAAAACGCATATTTTTTTTTTTTTGTATCCGAATATCTCAAAAACATGACGTGCCTAAGCAATTTCAATGCCAGATTTGAACTCAACGCGTCAAATACCACCATCAAAATATATCTTTGTTTTTTAAAAGACACAAATACAAATTTTGTCACGCAAAGAAGTAAATTTGTGTTTTCTAGTGGATTTTTGGAAACAATAAAAGCATGTCAATTTCCAACTAGCGCTTGAGTCCCAATGGCTTGTCTCAGAAAAAAAACATAAAACAGAGATTTGTTGGAAATATGACTGGACTATTTGGGGGAAATAAGATTGAAACGTACTTTTTGAAGCAGAAAAGTCACGTGGGCAATTTTTTAAATGAAGTTCCCCAGCATACCTTCTTATGTCTTAATAAAAACCGTGCAAAATGTGACTTTTTGGATTAAAATAATGTATTTCATTCTCATTTTCCTGAAAAAATTTGTCTGCACTTAGTGTGTGAATTTAACCTTTGGACCGACAATATAACAGTAAAACGTAAGAAATTAAGTAGCTGACCAATTACTGAAACTAGCTGACCTTTCATACAGATCATAGGGCCTTTCAAGTGGTATTAAATTTTTGTAAATTTTCCATAAATGAGGTGCCAAAAATCGCGCGTGATCTTGAACAATAATTTAAAATTCATAAAAAAATCTATGGCTGACCAATTACTAAAATTTGCTGACCTTTTATATAATTGTCAGGGGGTTTCTGATGGTATTAATTTTTTTCAAATTTCCCATAAATGAGGTGCCAAAAATCGCAATGACCTTGAAATTTTCAAAAATTCATTAAAAAAAATCTATTCCTGACCAATTACTGAAACTAGCTGACCTTTTATAAAGATCTAGAGATCTTTCAGATGGTACACTTTTTTGGCAAATTTCCCTAAAATGAGGTGCCAAAATTCGTTTTGACCTTGAAATTTTTTTTAAATTCATTAAATATTCATAAAAAAAATCTATGGCAGACCAATTACTGAAAATAGCTGACCTTTTACAATCGTGAAGACGCTTCTCAAATTGCATACTTTCTTTTCTTAAATGACCCAAATGAGGTGCCAAAAGTTTTTTTTGTGACCTTGAAACGAACTTAAAAAATTCAGTGAAAAAAATCTATGGCTAACCAATTACAGAAAATAGTTGACCTTTTATCACGATCTAGAAATCTTTCGGATGGTATACATTTTTGGCAAATTTTCCTTAAATGAGGTGCCAAAAATCGTGCGTGACCTTGAATGACATTGAGAAAGTTTAAGCCTTGATTAAAAATTATCTAGGGCTGATCAATTTCTGGGACCACTTGACCTTTTCTGACCAATTACTGACCAATTAGATGGCACCTTTTTTTTATTTATCAAATTTGCCTCATATGAGGTGCCAAAGTTCCAGAGCCCCACAACTGTGCTCAAAAAATTCAATAAATCACTTTTGTAAGGAAAACGATATTATTGGGTAGAAAACCATTTTTCAAAAAATGGTTATTTATTGTAAACCTACCTTCAAAGGGACCGGTTTTTGATTTTCAATTTTTTGAAAACGATAAGATTAACTTTAGTAAAATTTTATGTAAAATCTTCAAAAATATAAATTGTTATTGTGTACCAAAATTTTCCAAAAAAATATATTTTGGATTTTTAAAAATTACATATTGTTTGAAATCTTAATATAATATAAGTTTTTATAGAAAATGACACGGTGGAATTTTTTGAAACTTTGTATCCAAGGGTTTTTCATACTCTATTAATTATTAAAATAAAAAATAGTTTTACTTTTATGAAGAAACGGTACCTTCCATGCGCTTATGTTTAAAAACCGTAAATCTGGTCAGTTTTTTGCAGTTTGCATAGAACAGTTTATTGATTTTAAATGTTCTCATTATCGGGTGAACGACTTAAATTAATTTTTTAATATATGAAGATGAAGATGAAATAAATCCCTTAAAACGAATGAAATAAGTCCCCAAACCAAAAATGAAATAAGTCCCCAAAGTTTTGTAATGATTTTTCTATTAAACGTAATAAATAAAGCTGTTGAGTAAAAAAAATTGGTTCTTGGAACTTTTAAAGTTGTGCCACAAGGTTGCTTTAGGCAGCTTTTAATAATTTACGTTGAATATTTTGGCAAGGTTGGAGTTTTTTTTGTGGGAAGTAAATTTAAAAATTACTGTGCGCGGCCGGGGGGGAGCGGTGGTGGTGGCGGTGCGTGTGACACCACCTTCCGCCCGACACGGACGCCACGCGCGCCACTCCGCACCACCGCGCGCCGCCACTTAACGTGACAAATCGATTATCGTTACATTTTTTAAAGCGATACACTTTTATGGTGCTGGTAGTAGTCCAAAAATGTTCAAAGTTTTATTTTTCCGCACTTCCTTCTTTTTTCATCATAACTTATTTCATAACGGCAAAAAAAATGACGTATCAAGATTTTGTTGTGACAAATCGATTGCCCGTTCATTTTTTTAAAGTCGAACCATTTTTACGCCACTCCTGACAGTCTAAATTATGATCTTCAAATTGTTTGCAAAGTTCAGGGTCATAAATATTTATTGAATATTTAAAAAAGTTAAAAGTTTGTCTTGAAAGTTTCGTTATATTCTTATCACGACTTATATCCGAACCATTTTTTCATTACTCGCGGTATACCTACCGTCATCAGTGGCATAGTCCCTGATACTGGAAACTAAGTGAAGATTTTCATAGCCCTATTATAAGGCTATTGAATTTACCTGAAAGAAACAATTACGTGCAAGGGTTTTTATTATTCAATATGTTTCTTTGGTCCATAAGTATGCTTATAGCGAAAATGCTACTAAGCTCACCCATGCGTTTCTGAGAAAAATGGTCACACTCACCACTTTTCAATACTTTTGGTATAACTCGGAAACTAAGCCGAATTTGACAATTTTACTCTAAAAACTTTTTGTTCAAAATAAAATTTTAAATCGAAATGGATGGCTAAGAAAAATGTATAAAAATATTTGAGCATGAAAAGATTTATAAGTTATTTACTAAATTTTGTACTTTTTTCAGAGCAGAGCTAGGCTCAACTCGTAACAAAAAAAAAAAACTAGGGACTAAAATTTTTAGTATGACATGTTCAAAAACAGTTCTAATTTTAAATTGACAGATATATAGCCATTTCTTGCAGTTCTTGTACGAAACTCCGGTTTTGGTACTAAGTATACATGACAAATTTGACAATCCTTGCAGCTTATAACCAGGTCTTAAATTAATCAGCCCAGCCATTTAGTTTGTAGGTCTGGAAGCATTTAAAAGCAACCGGAAAACAAAATTGTGGGCTTACCTATATACTTTTGAAATATTCCTAATAGTGGGCTATTAGGTTGACCTATAGCCTCTCTATCTACCTATCGAAACTGATAAAAAATCATATATTCTCAAGTATCGTAATGCCATATTTCATCAAAATCTTGATTTCGAATATTTTTACGAATGTGAAATTTCGTATGCAGTACCAAAAAAGAGAGCCATCTATGTACTTGATATCGACAGTTTGTAGAGAACTCATATAGTTAAGCTTAGAGATCGATCCAATATTGGAAGAGGTCTGTGATGTAAGAAGGGCTACCACGCCAATTCTTGATGAATATTAATAAAATTAAGCACATTTATGTCATTTTCGATTGGATTTTCTGACAGTTCTACTCATTTTTGATTCCAATAGAATATAAAAACATCGTGTTGTCAAATTTACACACACACTACTGAATGACGCCATATTTTAAAATGGCTTCTTCAAGCATTCATAACTTTTGACAAGTAGTGCGACGGAAAACTTTATATGTATGCGTGTGTTCCAAATCTACTCCTTCTTCAAATCGGAAACAGAAAAAGACTCCGAAAACAGTACCCCGAACATCCAATCGAAGGCTTTTGGAGTAGATGGAGTGAAAACGGAGTAGAAAAAGCGTACTCCGAGAGTCCAATCGAAAACGACATTACAACATGTCCCAAAACAAAATTATTGTAAAATACAAATTTTATCCTTAAAAACGAATAATTCAAACAAAAGATTTATTAAGAAAACTAATAATATCATAAACTGAGTTTCAAATAAATAAAATCAATAAAGAGATTCTTAATATCATCCCAGTTGCTTTGTTTTAATTTCTTTATATTTGATTGACAAAGGTAAATTCTCAAGCCCCTATACAAATAAAAACAAACAACTTTTTTAACTCCACAATCTTTTCCATAATAACTAAGAAAGCTTATCAAGATATAAAAACCTTATGCCAACATGGTTCTTTATTTTTTTTTTTTTTTCAATGCAAACAAAAATCCAAAATTATCTCACAAAACCCCTTTCGATTTAATGTCACCCAAAAGCCACATTAATTCGTTGGCCCCCAACAATCAATTCAGATAATCGAGCAAAAAGCTTAAAGTTTTTTTGTATATGTGCGTATATTTGGTATAGGGAACATGAATGTAGATAAGGATTATACGATGTTCATCATAAATCACAGAATCTATTGATTGACAGGATGAAAGGCAAAATGTCACCAACACAAATGAATACCATTAAACTTACCTTATGGATACTAGAATGTCCATTGGAACATATTGGATTCGGGTGAAATACAAAAAAAAAAAGGATTATTGAAACCAAAAAAAAAAAAAAAACTCCTGACCTTTTATATAAAAAAATGTCAATATAATATTTGCCAAATGAAAACAAACAAAAAAAAAGATAGGAAGCTGCAAAGACAAATTGCATAAAACCTTTTCTATGAAAGGGGTTGGTCTATTATATGTATGTTTGCTGTATAGGTAGATATTCCAGGAATAGAAGCTCAGTCAATTTGAAGCTTCTGTAATTTAGCAGATAAAAGGAAGATTATACGGGTATAGGGTTAATGAAAAGGTCAAGTGCTTTGGAAATGTTTTAGCAAATCAACCGGTACAAACATGATTAGAATCTAGGATTTCTATTTAGGTATAATTTGTAAGGTCTTGGATCTAGGTGAAATATATGTATTGTATTTACGTACGAGTATATGTAGTGTATAGACCTTACCTACAAAAGTTGTGTTTTACTAGAAACATATTCTATGTGTTGATATAATCAAAGAGGCTTAAGATATGGGAAAAGAATTAAGAGAGATGAAGAAAACGAAAATGGAGTCTCATTCATTCTAATTTTATTGGCCTTTTATCTACAATTTGTGTTTTTTTTTCTATTATCAGCTGTGCATGAAAAATAACACTAATTGAACAAATTTATTGATTTTGAATTAACTCTAAGATGAATATGTCAAGCCTTAACATTATTTCCAAGACATCTAACTACCGAACTCGATATTCTGAACAAATACATACATATATCGGTGAGATGAGAAAAGTGTGGACTTAGTCTCTTCTCATCTTGGTTTTCTGAGTTACATAATATTGGACTATATCGATCTGAAATGTTAAAATTCTAACGTTACTAGGACAAGACTTTAAAAAATTCCGCACTTTCACATCTCGTGTTGCGCCCTGCAAAACTATATCCTCCATTCTGTCTATCTGCTCAGAAACAATCGAAACGGCCGGGATGGTTGTCCTTAAACTGAGTGCTTTTTTAAAATTTTCTTGTAACTAAAAATAAAACGCCATTTTATATATGCACCTTTCTGTATTTTTAGCCCTTAAAAAATATTTTATGTTTTTCCAAAGTATGTAGTTCCTAAAGGATTTTGTTAGAAGCAAATAGGTTTTTTTATAGGATTGGGTTCAGCGGGTGGAGGGGAAGTGTTGTGTTCTGGATCCAAACCTCTGTGATATTCTTTTTTTTTATAATTATTTGATTGATTGAAGGCAGCCCCGGATCTACGATTTTTCCGAGCCGGGGCAAAATTTTGATTCTGGCGCCCCTCTAGTTTTTGAGATAAATGAAAAAAAAAAATAAATAAGGGTTATATTTGGTTGGATTTTTTGTAATCGGGAGATTAAAACTTTTTAATGAATTTGCACTCGATGTGACCTTTCTACTTTACATGTAAGATTAGACAATGGACCATGCTTTAGATAAGGACAACCTTCAATTCTTATGTTCCGTCAATCTTTCCAGATTTCTTAGGAGGAAGGAAAACCCAATTCAAAGCACTCTGGAGCCAGAAATAGACCTCAAATTATAGATGTTGAACAAAAATGAGAAAAATAATTTTTTATGAAAATCGTTTTTTTATCTCAATTTGTTTTTATGAAATTTGGATAAAATGAGAAATTAGGACTATTGAATATACCATTTAAAAAGGAACAATTACGTGCAAGGATTTTTATTACTGAACATGTTTATTAGGCCCATAAGCATTCTTAAAGGCGAAAATGCTGAGAGAGTGGTCACACTGGCCGTGGCCACTTTTAATTATATTCTTGCTCCAAAAGTTGTGCGCAATTTATTAAAAAAATTTTAAATCTTTTATTTTTCGATTTTGTTAATTTTTCCTGCTAAAATTTGCTTACAACATTTTTAAAAACATCCACTTCGATCGAAAATTTTAATTTGAACAAAAAGTTTTGAGAGTTAAATTATTAAATTCGGCTTAAAGCCCAGGAAAATTAGACAAACAAATGGCAAAACTACGAAAAAAATTCCGACAAAGCTGAATTTTGATGGAGAGCTTTGTTTTGACGTCTTAAGAATTTCCTAAAAAGTTCCATAAATTTTTAGAGGGTGTGAAAGGGATTAAGATTCAGTTTTAATTAATTTCTCGAAAACTATTTTTTTTAATGTTAAGGTACAATTTGTAGCTTATGTATTATTCCACAAAAAAAGATTAACATACTTCTTTTCATTCAATCAATAGATTTAGAAAAAATCGTTCAAGAAGTTCATGGTATGTAGAAAATTTAGTAAGCAAAATTATTAAAATTGCATATGGGTTGTTACACGTGTTTTTGCATAGATCTCCTCTTTATAAAACCAAGTTTTTGGGATGCCCAGGTTAAGGGAAGGGCCACCATCTTGAAGAAGAAATTTGTTTGGCTTTTAGTCAACAACTCGATTGAATTTAATTTTAAACCAAATCATGAGAAAAAAAACATTAACACAATTAAATTATCTAAAAAATGAGCTTCTAACGAACTCAATAAGTTTATTAATCTAGAAGTTATAGCGTTTCAAGACAAATATCAGTTTTTTGTAAATAACACAACAACCGTATCTTTTTTCAAAAAAATAGTGAATTTATATTAGGGTTCATAAAATTCTACAGAAAACAGATTATTTTTTTGGTAGGAGCAACAGATTTAGTGAAAAACGTGCACAAATGTGTCTTTTACCTATTTTACCCAAGGGCGATGTTGAATAAAGTGCATTACATTAAAAAGCTCTTATTATAATGATTCTGGGCGTTTTTCTCAAAATCTGTTGCTCCTACGAAAAAAAGTGTCACACCTAATCTTATGTCTGTTCGTGTACTTCCCAAAACTACGAATTTCTACGATTTTTTTTTTAAATAAGCTTTGACAGAACTTTAGGATAAATTCGTAGAAATTCGTAGTTTTGGGAGGTACGCGAACAGACATCTTTTTTCTGCAGAATTTTGTTGTTGAGATATTTAGAAAAAAACTTATATATATGTCTAAAATTCAGCTTTGTCGGTATTTTTTCGAATATGAAGTCTAATTTTCATGGGTTTTTAGATTCCGAATAATATACCAAACATTATTCAAAAGTAAATTAGCCATTGTGAGTGTGACTATTCTCTCAGAAACGCCTGGTTGAAGTAAGTAGAATTTTCGGTTTAAGCTTTCTTATGGCTATGGGCCAAACATACCTACATATTCAATAATAAAAACTCTTGCGCGTAATTGTTCCTTTTTACGCACCCCTCATTTTCCGGTCTATTCAATAGCCTAAAAGATAATATTTTACATTTATTTTATAAGAATGTACGTGTGAATCTACTAAGGCCTGACTGAGAAATACAGTTTGAAATTAGATTGCCATATCTCATTTCGCCAATTCTCAATTTTTTTTTAAAGACACACGGATTTTGCGCCCCTGAAAGCTGCCGCCCGGGGCACAGGCCCCGGTTTGCCCCCCCATAGATCCGGGGCTGATTGAAGGACGCAAACCACAAATTTGACTCAATAACAGAGCTAAAAACAGAAAATAAACGAAAAAAGTGATCAGGTATTTCAGCCGCAAGTGTCAATAATTTATAAGAGAATTGCATACATTTATTTTACTGCCCAAAAGAAGAATTATTGCAACTGAATACTGGCAGAGAATGAAACAGTGATGATTACGAATGTCATCGTAAAAATAGCAAATATATAATGGTAATAAATGGAAGTCAAGAAGGGAATGAAAATTATTCAGAAAACCTTAGGCTACAAGTTCAAAGCTTACGAGTGTTAATATTATTTATATTTAAAACCAAGACCACATTATCACAACGACTTAAATCTGAGCTACTGTTCTTCTTTGCAATACAAAAAAAAAACAGCTAATCAACTTTTAGTAAAATTGTACACTGTGGCGTATGCGTACTATTATTTCAAACTATAAAATTTGAAAATCGCTGCATATAGAAAAACAACACCAAAATGATGAAATGGTAAGATTTTGCTTTATATCGATCGAAAACATGCAGTATTTATAAATCTCATCAAAATTGACTCTAAACGAAAACAAATTACATACATATTAAGAAATAAACATACAATTTATTAAAAAAAAAAATGAAAAACATTTTTCAAACTGCATTACTTTCTTTTTCAAAAATTTGCGCCGTTAAGTTCTAATCTTGTTTTCAAAATTCAATGCTTTTATTCATTTTGAGTCAAACACTGGAAACCAGATGGTTTTAGGAAAACTGAAGATGACAATAATCATAGTGGTCAACATAGTGGTACCGTTATTTTTGGAGATAGGTTAAAAAGTTGAATTTCCCCTCTGGAGAGTTACAAAAAAACTTTAATAATAGAATATGAAGAAAATTAAAAAAAAAATTCTTCTGATTGAGTGGAGTGACTGAATATTATAATATTATAATACAAAATTGCGTCTTTGAGGGGTACGATAGTCATCTAACTGATGAGCCCAACTATCGTACCTGGCCGAAACGCAATCATGGAGTTGAGCTCACTTGAACTTTTAACTTGAATTATAATTAAACTTTTAGTTCAAACTTTGAGGTTGAGGTACAGGCAGACAGACAAAATTCTAACACCCACTTTTTTCGTGTTCTCTATCATGGTAATGTCATATGTTTTATTGTTATCTCGAAATTTTTGTTTGCACGAAGCTAAAACTTGCCCTAACGGTTTTTTAACATTTGTTAGGTGAACATGTCAGATAGACAGACAAATAGATAAAATTGTGAGATTCACTTTTCCTTTCCTTCCATATAATCGTGCTGAAGTCTGATCAAAATCTCGAGTTCAATTAATTTTTAAAATTCATAACTTTCCATATACATATGTACATGTACATGTACATAGTCCCTTTATATCGCAAGCAAAAATCTGTGTAACTTGTGACACAAGCAAACTCTAGAGATGCCACATGGGTGCAAAAGTTCTCCTCCTCTCTCAACAAAAACACAACAAAATTCAAGCCCCTGCCAAGTTAGTGGCATCTCAAATTTCATGGGCAGGCAACATGACCTTATTTTCACAACAAACCCTATTAACTCTTCTGTATCACGTAGTCAACTTTCTCTATCAACCATCAACAACTTCCATACTCCCCTTCTTCTCTTATTTTTTCACGATTCTCCATTACAGTTCACCCCCCTTCCCGCAACGGATTTGTCTTCTTACGACTTCCACAAAGCAAACTTTTGTCTAATAAATGCATACCTCAACAAAGTCTTCTTTAATTTTGACAACTTAACCGTAAATGATGCCTTAACTTTATTCTACAGAGAAATATTTAACCTTCTCAAGTTCCTGCTCTTAGATCACTTCTCCCTCGAACCGTCAATCCCTATCTCATCGAATATAAATTGAATCAACTTAACGATGAAGTTAATCCGGGTCCAGATGGTCTCCCTGTCATACTTCTAAAAAATGCTCTTCCACCCTCTCTCTCCATCTCTAAAAAATTTTCAGCCTTTCCATAAATCAAGGAGAGTTTCCTCAAATATGGAAATCATCTTTCATAACCCCTATACTCAAAAAGGGTCCGAGGAGCGATGCTTACAACTATCGTCCCATTGCCAAACTTTCACACATACCCAAAATCTTTGCAAGTATTTTGTATGAAACTGCAAATCTTTCATCTCCTCCTCACAAAATGGCTTCCCCAAATGCTGGGCTACAAACACTAACCTTGTTGAGTTTGTGTTCTTCACCCTTACAGCATTAGAGAAAGGCTACGAAGTCGATGTTATCTCAAGCGATGCTAGCTAGGCCTTTAACAAAATCTCCCATAAGCTTATTCTTTTCAAACTGTCCACTCTCGGATTTGAACCGCATCTATTTTTAAATGTATTTCTTCTTACCTTGAAAACCTTATTACAGCGTTCGATTTAGATCTGCCACCTCTTACCCTTTCTTAGCTACCTCTGGTGTCCCCTAAGGCAGTCACATAGGCACACTTTTGTTTATTCTTGCTTTTAAAAAAAATTAAAAGGGTCATCAAACATTCTTCTATCTTTCTGTACGCCGATGATACCAAGACCATTTCCTCAGCTCATGATTCTTCCCTTATTCAAAGGATCTTTACAGTTTTTCAGTTTGATGCCTAAAACATAGCTTGGAGCTAAACGTCACCAAATGCCAATCAATTTCTTTTTCATGAAAATGTATCAAATCTTCTCCCCGTCTTTACTTGCTCCATAATCAACCCATACCCACCGTTGATAATATTCGCGACCTTGGCATTTTATGTGAATCAGAGCTTAATTTTCTCACTCACATAGACGATATCATTCTCAAAGCAAACTCAGTGCTCGGCTTCGTCAAAAGATGGTCCAAAGAATTCTCCAACCCCTATGTTACCCGGTCATTATACATATCATTTGTTCGTCCTCTTCTAGAATACGCCTCTCAAGTTTGGTCCCCTTACCAATTTAATTACATTGTTAGAATCGAGAGCATCCAGCGTCATTTCTTACGCTTTGTTCTTCGAGGTCTATTGTGGAACAATCCTCTGATTCTGTCTCCCTATCTTGACTGCCTTAAACTAATCAACATGAATTGTTGGAAGAACGAAGAAAAATATCAGACATTCTCTTCATTCATTGAATACTCTCCAGTTATGTTGACTACATGTCGCTCTACAACCCTATCTCTTTTAATACTAACCCTCGTAATACACGTTATCCTCGTCTCTATTATATACCCAACCACCGAACCTTATATGGCTCCAACGAACCAATCTCTCGTATGCTGCGGACTGTTAATTCAAACATGTGCTCTTTCGACTTGAGCCTCAGTACTCCTTCCTTAAAACTCCGGTTTCTGAACCGCCCTCCGCCTCACGAACCATAGCTTAAGTTCTTAGTTCTTAAGTAAGATTAAAAATTAGCTTGTATTAAGCCGATTAAATGGGGATTTTGCCCACACCAAAATTAAAATTAAAATTAAAATTAAAATTAAAATTAAAATTAAAATTAAAATTAAAATTAAAATTAAAATTAAAATAAAATTAAAATTAAAATTAAAAATAAAATTAAAATTAAAATAAAAATTAAAATTAAAATTAAAATTAAAATTAAAATTAAAATTAAAATTAAAATTAAAATTAAAATTAAAATTAAAATTAAAATTAAAATTAAAATTAAAATTAAAATTAAAATTAAAATTAAAATTAAAATTAAAATTAAAATTAAAATTAAAATTAAAATTAAAATTAAAATTAAAATTAAAATTAAAATTAAAATTAAAATTAAAATTAAAATTAAAATTAAAATTAAAATTAAAATTAAAATTAAAATTAAAATTAAAATTAAAATTAAAATTAAAATTAAAATTAAAATTAAAATTAAAATTAAAATTAAAATTAAATTAAATTAAATGTACATACATATGTCTTTTTAAGCATGACGAATGAAAAATCATTTAATTTATTTTGTTTCTAGCCAATTTATTAGAAAATTATCTCACCCACCTAAACGAGAGGGAATAGATACCCTTTCCATATAATTTTTGTCTACTGTCGCTAACCTACCTAACTAACTAACTAACCTACACGCTCTGAACTTGTGTCACACCTAAGGTTGTGATTTACCTTAGGTGAATCAGCCTGTTCTTATTGGAAATGTTTGTATAAAAAACTCATTTAAATCCGATCAGCTAATATAACGACAAAATAAAAAATTAAAAAAAAGAGTTGGTGATATTATTTGTAGTTTATAGTGTACAAACACCGTTCTAATTTTAGCACACACAAATTTAGTTGGTTTTCTTCAACCGTTTTTAACATTTTTATGGAAGGGACGAAGGGACCGTTGTGTTTGCATAAAAATAAAAATGTTTTTTAAAAAAAATATTAAAAGGGCTAAGAAAAACGTTCAAACAGGTAGTTTGATAAATTTTTCGATCATTGAAAATGATGTTGACCCTTGGGAGTTGCAAGAATCTTATTAATTTTCAATGAATTTTTGGTCAGTTTTTTAACAATTGGCTTTGAAATATCATATTCCAAAGTTATCAAGTATTAAATTGATAAATTGACAATCATAATAAGAGTGAATATTCCATATTCTTAAATAATACAAACAAAAAAATACAAACAATATTTTTCTCTTGCATGTGATTCCTTATTTCCAAGGGGTCGTTTTTCTTTGCTATTGCAAGTTATCCCAGTTACTCGTCTGGGCCTGGTCTCCCCTGCCTATATTTTCATGAATTTTATTATAGATTTAAAAAAAAACACACATTTGGTTTGGTTAATTTTGTGTGTTTTTAAATTTTATTTGTTATCCTCTACTTCCTATGTATTGAAAAATATTTTCAACAAGAGCATGGGAGGCACTTAAATGGATTTTTAACACAACACAAAAAAAAATCATAGCTTACCTCGGTGACAGAACCCCCGATACATTGTCTCTTGATCGTTGTTTTGAACGTGAACGTGAACGGCCCAACTCGTCCAGTTTACTCTCTTTTGATTGTCGGATGTGTTCCTAAAAATAAATTATGCATCAATACAATGGGATACAAATAATTCAAAAATACAAAAGGAAAAATATGACTATTTATAGGAAAAATTAAAAAAAATGAAAATAAAATTTTATATGTGTCTGTATATTTTTAAAATTAATTATAAATATATAATTTGAAAGGACGAGCAAAACAAAAGGAAAAAAAATGATTTAATTACATGAAAAATATATTTTAAGAGGAGATTCATATGGATTTATTTTTATAATAAATCATTTTATAGATATACAGATTGAACAATAAACATTTTTGTATTAAATAACAAACACAAAAATATATAGCAAATAATAACGTGACTATGAATGAATCTTTTTGAAAATAAAAAAAAGGAACTCATTGAATTTATCATCGCCAATCCTTTTCACACAATTTAGAATACATTTTATTCAATGAAACAACAAAATATGCATTTTGAATTCAATTGAAGGACATCAAATTCAAGCGTAAAAACAAAAAACAATGATTTACCAAACACACGCAAACAATGACAAAATAACCATAAAAGCTCAACGCCACTGTCACACCAGTGATAACAATTTGTTTTTGAATAATTTCAAGGATTTCAATAATTTTTTTGTGATGTTTTTTGTTTTGTATTTTTTTCTTTTTTCTTTTGAAACGTTACTGTACGTGTAAAATGTGAAAATTTAATACTATCTCCGCTTCCGTTACTGCGGCGACATTGCTGTCATTTTCATCAGACCATTACGGATCCACATCCTGTTCTCTTATAAATCCTTATGCCTCGTGGCGATAAATAAAGTGACAAAAATGTCGATTGAATTTTTTTATTTCTTTTTTTTGTGAGCAAGGACATCGATTTGTTTTTTTTTTTGGCAGGAGAAACTATAAGAACTCCTGGCCAGGATTAAGCTATGAATTATTTGTTGTTGTTGTTGTTGTTATTTGATTTAGAAAGAGACTGAATGGTCCTCCAGGTATGGAGAATCCAAATGGTAATCCTCCTGATGATTATTGTTGCACGAGTAATTTTCTAAATTATTATCGATGTTGTTGTTGTTGTTATTGTTGTATTCTTTGTTTCTGTGATTTTTATTGATATTTATTTCGTCATAGTCATGCTGATGATTGTAGAATTCATCCTCAGGCATTTGCGATGGTGTTGACGGTGAGGACGACGACGCCGAAGGTGACAATGTGGGACACGTCGACGAAGGTGTCAAGATTTCGGGATAATCAATGAAAAAATCATCCTGAAGTCCAACGAATATCGCTGTTTTGGGGGCGTCCCGGACATATGAATCAATGTGATAGATCCCAGCAGGAACTTCCTGTGAAATAAAAATATGACACGACAAGGACACCAAAAAAACACAGAGACACAAACAAAACGAAAAATAAAGAATAGAGATACTTGTTTTCAGCATCAACAATACTCGAGACAGGAAAAAATGTTTGTATGTGTGTTTTTTTTTTTGGTTTAATGGGGTCATTCGGAAATGCTTGAATGATGGTATTTTTTTTTTTTTGTTCTTATACAACACCGGGAAAGTATGCAATGAGTTTACAATCAGTGGTTGTGAGGAATGGCGGGAGCTTTTTTTTTTTTGGCTGATACAATTAGCACTATGAAACAATAACTACTCTAACTACAATCGGGAGGGATTTTTTTGTTTTTATTTTTTATTTTTTATTTTTTATTTTTGTGACGGTAGCGGAAATAACACAATTTTTGGGTATGGCTGGATGCAATGTGACTTGCTGATATGGATTGTGGCTTAAAGCAATACAAATCGAAGCCACTTAAAACACAGAAAATTAAATAAAAATTAAATAGATTAAATATTCTGAACATGTATAGAAGGCATAATTCTACCTAACCATTATGTATGTTTCTTATAAATAAAAAAATTATTTGTGAAAATAGTTAGCATTACTCTTCAGAAAAATTTAAAATTTAGCTTTAAATGTCATTAAAGTTAAATATGTATTCATATTTAACTACATGAGACTGTAAAAAGTAACGTAGGTTGACTTACTGTGTAACACTAATATGTTTTCAGTTTCTGCTTTCTTATATGTCAAGCACACTTTTGGTGCTTACTCCTTCTAACTGTTAGCTTTACGATAACGGCTTTGGGAAATATTGAAATTATATATCAGTTTCACCTTGCCAGCTTTATGCGAAAACATTGGCAGATACAAGTTTTACAAAAAAAAATGGAAGAAATCATGAAAATATCTCTTATGTCATTACGGCTTTAGTAAATATCATGATGAGAACAATCTTGACAAGGGAGAGCCGGTAACCAAGCAAATAATGGCCGATATGATGAGCAATTTACGTCTGCAACACAGAAATAGCCAATTTTAATGGAAAAACAATGAAATATTCTCACTTCTGAACCCATGTAGAGTTGCCAATTTCTTTGTTTTGATCGAACAAAAATGATGGGTTATTAAAATTTGAAGAAAAATTTGAATTTAATTCTTTTTACACTTTATTTTTCAATGGAGAAAAGTGCACAGATTCTCAAAAATAAGAATATTCGAGGAAATTATGAAGCTAAGAGGAACTTTATTATTTAAAAGAGCTCTGTCAACAAGACTTAAATTTAATAGATAAAAAGTCAATTAAACACCTTATAGTCTTGTTTCAATAAATTTAGTTGTTTATGACTCGATTCGGCCATTATATCAGATATTTACCAACCACGCAAAAGTGTTCATAAACATCAATTGTTTAAAGTTTTGGTGCACAGTGATTTACCTACTATATTACAAACACTAGTTGGTTGTAACGCCCCTGAGGGGCCCGTTAAAAATTAATGAATATATAGAAAACACTTTCACATCAAATATGATCGAAATAAGTATTAGAACCATAACTTTTTGTTTAAATATTGTTTGGCATCTGGAGGCATTTCCGCAACTTTTTTTATGTTAAAAATAAAAAAATACCAATAAAGTGGAGGGTATCAGAAAAAGTATTCGAATTGAAAATTGAAATAAAAATAAAAAAGGTTAAATAACATTTTAAATAAATAAATAAAAATAAATTTTAAGTTTTACTTTAAAACAATTATCTTTTTTATTTTAATTTCAACTTTCAATTCGAATATACACGCAACATGGAGACTAAACCAAAAAGAAAGAAAAAGTATGTTCCCCAAAATTGGCAATACTGAAATTTTACCCAAAGGTGTGTCTATTCAACACCTATTTTCTAAAGCATCAACCCTTATTTTTCCAACACATTTTACCCGAATGTGTGTATACTCAAAACTTTTCTTTTTAGACATAAACTGTTATTTTTCCAGCATGGGTTTGGCATGTAGAAGCTACCAAAAAGTGGAGGTACGACCCTTTGACATAAAAAAGTATGGTCCCAAAAAGTGGCAACACTGACATTTTACACTTAGGTGCATCTACTCAACACCAATCTCTTATGACATCCAAGACGCATTTGGCATGAGGATGTTCCACCATTTGCCATCAAAAAAAGTATGTTTCCGAAAAGTGGCAAAACTGGTATTTTGCACAACTTTTTGTGTGTTCAAAATATTAAAAACTTCCAAAAAAATATGTAGGTCCCACCCTTTGACATACAAAAAATGATTTTCCCGAAAAGCGGAAACACTGAAATTTTACCCGAAAGTGCGTCTACTTAACACCTATCATTTAAGACATCGAAGATCGAACGTTATATTTACAACACGTGTTTGGCATTTGGAAACGTTTCCACAACTTTTTTATATTCAAAATATTTTCCAGCGTTACAAAGTCAGTCATTGAATCAGTGATCATCGTAAATATATAATTTTTAAGTAGGGATACTATGTACTGTGTATTATGGATAGTTGGCAGTTGTAGGAAGCGGGTAGATTGGCATCAGTATGGCGATGTCCAGTGACGCAACAAATAATACACGTCAATTGTGCTCATTTCACCAACTCGTGGTTACCACCGAATACTGATAGTCTCGTCCATCCAGACTTGACTTGCTCAACTAATAAGCCCACGAAAGTTAAACAAAAGATAGAAATAGCAATAGCATAATACTGTCGGAAAGACTGGTTGTATGATTTGACTGATATATTGGACAAGTCTTCAAGAAAGATGGTGTGCGGGGAATTAATTCAACTTAAAGAATCAACGGTGTAACCAATAGTGTATAAGACAAAGACCTTACATGAGCTAGTCTAGCATACTTAGAGATGAGGTCTAAAGAGATTTTCAGTGAAAAAGAGATGGTGGCAGATGAACCCTTCACTGATCAACGGTAGAGCTCATATCCCCGTAGTTGCTACTGGCATCGGATTAACCAGTCTGCTGTAAGCAGGGCCGGCCCAAGCGAAATTAGCGCCCTGCGCATACTTCATCATTTCCGCCCATCAATTGCGGTCAATGGTGGAAAAAATCATATCCTCATTTTACCCAAGGGGTAGACTTTGCAATGCTTTTTTTTATTTAAAACTTTTTTGTGCCTACCTACTTTCTTAACTATGTTGGTAGGTACCTAGGTTGTAGATGGACACGACACTTTTGTAAATACATAATGAAAACTGAATTTGTTCGAACTATGTAAGAACCACTTTAATGTTTATACTTCAGAATTATATTCAGCCTTTAACAAAAAAGTAAACACGCTAGACGTTATATTTATAAACTAATGACTACTGGAATCTGACTCTACGCATAGCAGATCTACATATATACTCTCAATATAGATTCTTTTTTCCCTTCATTTGTTTTGAGTTTTTTAGTTTGACCACAATAAGAACACTGGCACACAAATAATGTAATTGGATAAGTCAAAATCTCCTTTTTTCTTAATGAAAATAATGCCTGGCAACAACAAAAAATAGAGAAAAGGAGAAATTGAATAAACAAGATTCCCTCATTAACGACAAACATCATCATAATCATAAATCATCGCATCATCATCATTCATTATTTCCATATTTCAATCCTTTTTTTCAACATACAATAAGACAGTGCTACAATTTCATATTTCACTCATCAATGGAAGCCAATGCCAAAATAAAACATAAAAAACACTCAACCGGAAGAGTTTAATTCGTAGACGCAAATTTTTAATTTGCGCACTGGTATGTCAATGAGTATGAATTTTTCACTTAGAATTTCTGTTAAATTAACATTTCTGACTTCGATTTCATATAGAAGAACTGTTATCGCGCTCATGTTATCACCTGTGGCTGTTAATTGTCTGTATTTGCAGTTGAAGAATTTTGTTTTATGTTGCACAGCATAGGGGTGGGTTTGGGTTATGAAAATAAAATAAATGCCTTCACGCACACACACGATGGTGAGTGAGCTGAGAATAACGTCGACAGTTTGAAAAAGAGAAAAATAGCAAATAGGTAGGTATCTGTTGGTAAAGGCGAACAAAATCGTGCACATTTCAAAGATTTTGTTATGTAGTTTTTTGTTACTGTGGGTGAGAATAGGAAGATAGACATCGACTTATTTTTGGAATAGTAGATAGATGTATGTATATTATAACTGTCTTTAAGTTCAGAATAAACTGGTAGTTATGTACTGGATAGGATATCACTATTGGTGTGAGAAATAAAAATTTAAAAAATAGGTAGGTATAGGTAGTGGTTACGAGAAGTGGCTTTGTTAATTAATGCCTGCTCAAGGCGCCCCTTGGGTTCAGCGCCCTGTGCATTTGCACTGTTTGCACGTATAGCTTGTCCGGCCCTGGCTGTAAGGCACAAGGACTAGGTCCTTTGGGTTTGTGGGTTGTATCGTTGGGTTACTGCTTCCTTACCACGTACAAAAAAATCCATTAAGAGAGAGAGACACGAGCAGCATCGGATAATAATAACCCTCAAATGGTAACAAGACCCGGCACTTCAACGGATTACAAATTGAGAGCATGCATTTGGAACCGGAACGTGAGAAACCTTTACATCTCAGGTGCAACTCAAGAGCTTGAGTCTGTCCTCACGCGGTATAAGGAAAACATTTCCGCAATCCAGGAGATGCGATGGCAGAGGTATGATTTAAAAAATATATTGTGACATTTACAACAGCTGTGATGAAAAACAACACAAGCTAGGATGCGGATTCATAGAAGCAAAATAATTGACTTTAAACCGATAAGTGATCGCCTGGCTGTGATCTGCATCAGAACCAATTTTCAAAATATGTATAAGTCTAATACATATGTGCACCCGCCTCTCACAATTACCTCCTGGCTAGAACTTACGGAGCCTACCCTCCGGGATGTAAAAATTTTGATCGGGGATCTGAATCCTCAAATTTAAAACGAAAAGACCTTCGACAGATTGGTCGGTATGCACGGCCTCCACAAAAAGACAAATGAGTATATCCTCCGACTTAAAGACTTTTTAGAAGCTCGTAGTACGGTGACAGATAGCCCTAGTTTTTCATCGCTTAGAATCCACAAAACAACCAAGCGCTCCCCAAACTGTCAATACGCCAACTAAATAGACCATGTGCTGATTAACGAAAGACACGCTTCTAGCACCTTAGACGAGCGCTCTTTTTGAGGGGCAAAAGTCTACTCTGACTTAAGAGAGAGAGACACGAGCAGCATCGGATAATAATAACCCTCAAATGGTAACAAGACCCGGCACGTCGACGGATTACAAATTGAGAGCATGCATTTGGAACCGGAACGTGAGAAACCTTTACATCCCAAGTGCAACTCAAGATCTTGAGTCTGTCCTCACGCGGTATAAGGAAAACATTTCCGCAATCCAGGAGATGCGATGGCAGAGGTATGATGAAAAAAATTTATTGTGACATTTACAACAGCTGTGATGAAAGACAACACAAGCTAGGATGCGGATTCATAGAAGCAAAATAATTGACTTTAAACCGACAAGTGATCGCCTGGCTGTGATCTGCATCAGAGCCAATTTTCAAAATATAAGCCTAATACATATGTGCACCCGCCTCTCACAATTACCTCCTGGCTAGAACTTACGGAGCCTACCCTCCGGGATGTACAAATTTTGATCGGGGGCCTGAATCCTCAAATTTAAAACGAAAAGACCTTCGCCAGATTGGTCGGTATGCACGGCCTCCACAAAAAGACAAATGAGTATATCCTCCGACTTAAAGACTTTTTAGAAGCTCGTAGTACGGTGACAGATAGCCCTAGTTTTTCATCGCTTAGAATCCACAAAACAACCAAGCGCTCCCCAAACTGTCAATACGCCAACTAAATAGACCATGTGCTGATTAACGGAAGACACGCTTCTAGCACCTTAGACGAGCGCTCTTTTTGAGGGGCAAAAATCTACTCTGACTATTTCCTTGTTATGGCAAGGTTTTGAGCTTCACTGTCACATTAAAGGAAACTTCCAACAGCCCCTGAAGAAATATATCGACGTTTGTCACCTTAGCACAACTGTACATTCACCTGCTACAGTCTACAGACCCCAACAACTATTGGTCCTTGTATCACGATATCATCAAAGATACAGCCGATACCACAATAGGCTAATTACCACCCCCAAAAAAGAACCAATAGTATATGTGATGATGAATGCGTGCAGCTGAAAAAAGTGACAGGAATGAACATGCAAATAAGCTGCAACAGAAAACAAGAGCAGCGATAGAAGGGTATCGAGCAAAAAGAAGATAGAAGAAGAAAACCCTGCTTAGAAAGAAGAGGGCGTTGGCAGAGAGACCCGTGATCGAAAAAACACCCAGAAGTTTTAAAAATGCAAAGCAAATGGCTTTAAAACCAGAACGCAAGCTATTCAAAACAGCGAAATTAAACTTATCATCGAAACACAGGGAATTCAGTAGGAAGCTACTAAATGGGCATCAGGTAGAGCGAGAAATAGGACAAGAAGCAAACCCAACTGCATCGATGAAGACCGAGGCCGACCACCCAGTACAGAAGATGTAGACTTAGCTACAAAAAAGGTTAAGAAGAACAAGGGTGCTGAATCTGATAGTTTATCAGTGGAGCTCTTCAAACCTGGGGGGCATTGTGTTGAATGAGTGCATGTAAGAACCCATCAACCACGTTTGGGAGGAAGAATCTCATGTCCTGCAAGAACTATCAAGATCCCTTCCAACGTACGCGTTTGAGCGTCTTAGGCCGTTCTACAACACTATAATCAGCAAGTACCAGTTTGGCCATAGACCAAATATTCACTCTCAGGCGAATCCTGGAAATAACCAAGGAATTTCATGCTGGGAATCACTATTTATTCATCGACTTCAAAGCCACATATGATAGCATTCTTCATCGAGAGCCCTTTAATATTGATGGCTGAACTTGGGATCCTGGAAAAATAGATTCAATTATGTTGCGTGACATTTTAAAATACGTGATGCAATTTGGAACTTGGAAAAAGATCTTCCGTACTTCAAAATATCCACAGGTTTTCGGCAAGAAGATGAGCTATCATGTGATTTCTTCAATTATGATCTAGAGCAAATAGCTCGGAGGGTAAGCATTTACATTGAAGGCACTATTTTCAACAGATCTATCCAGCTTCTAGGCAAGGTATGCCTATGATATCGACATCATCAGCCGCACTAATAGGCCGTTAAAGAATCTTTTACGGCAATTGAAGAACAGGTGAAACTTTTTTGGTCTTCAAGTAAACAAGGACAAGATCAACTACATGACTTCATGCTATCAACAAACATTGAAAGATCTTTCAACCAAGACAAAACGTCACTGCTGATAGCAACAACTTTGAAGTAGTTAAGGAGTTCATCTACTGCGAAGTAAACATTTATCCCACGAACGGCATCGTGGAGATTCACTGAAGAATTACCCTAGCAAACCGTTGCTACATCATTTTAGTTTAACAAATGGGTTTAAAATTCCTCACACGTAAGAACAAAATCACGCTCTTTACAACTTTATACTACCAGTCCGACATAATGGCACCGAGGACTAGACGAAAAGCAGAAAGAAACTGCTGATACTGGGCTATTTCGAAAGAAAAATTCTTCGACGGAAAATTGGTGATGTGTGTACAAGGATTGTGAGCTGTATCCAGATGTGGATGTAGTCACGAAAATCAAAATATTTCGCAGTCAGTCGATCTTGAACTGTGGAAGAGTGAAGACACGTTTAGAGACTTTCACAGCATTTAAATTAGCTTTCGGTTTTTTACAAGTACAAAGTTACTCAAGCAAATTACCAATTGAGTATAGCTCAGGTGGTAGTGCTGGCGAGCAGTGGTGCAGAAGGTACCAGGTTCAAGTCCCAGCCGGGCATAAAAATTTTAGAAGCTTTTTTTCATAATAGAGAAGTAGAAAATATTATTGAGTGGGAGAATCATTTTATGGCAGACAACAACATTGCGGGGGCATCGAAAGATGTCCCAGCAACAACATCAAAGTCAGCAATGACACCATCAACGGGGACATCAGATGATGCCCTAAATACAACAACAACAAGGCAAAAACCGACAACGGCATCATCAGCCGACGCTGACGCACCCAAAAAGAGGAGGAAGAGGAGCAAATGTGAAACGAACCTCGTCAAGCGTCGCTCCACCACCACTTCAGCCAAGCTGCCAGCTGGAGTGAAGGAGACGGCGCGAACAGCTAAGATAACAGCGGCAGCAAAAATTGATAAATATTTGAATACCTCGCCATCCGACGAGGAAATCGAGTACATGTCGGAAGGGGGCCAGGGACATTACACAACGGGGGACAGCAACCTGTTGGTGGATATAACTTCACCAGAGGCGTCCTCCGAAGAAGAAAACGAGGCGCACAACGATAATGAGGAGCAAGCCATCAGCAATAAAATTGGTGCCATTGAGAGCGAGATGCAACGCCTCCAAGCCCAACTTGCGCCACTGGTGCTCGCTCTTAAAAACAAACAAGAGGCTCGACGACAAAAGGAAAGGCAGGAGCGCGAGCAGACAAAAGATATTCAGGCGACACAGGAAGCAGCGCAACCTCAAGAGCTGCAATCGACATCACAGCAGCCACAACGAAAGCTGCAAACACAGCAGCAGCAAAAACCACAAATGCAGCCACAACAGCAGCTGCATTCAGAACAGCTACAGCAGCAGCCAAAACAAAAACGACAACAGAACATGCAACAAGAAAGTCAACAAAAACAACAAATCAAGCCACAGCAACATAACCCAGAGCAGCAGAAAGAACAGCAGCAGAAACAACAGCAGCAGAAACAACAGCAGCAGAAACAGCAGCAGCAGGTTGAACATCAGCAGCAGCCACAGCCGCCCAAAAACAAAAAAGAAAAGGTGCCACCCATCAACACCTATAAAATGGAATTACAAGAGACTATAGACCTATGTAAGTCGGCCATAGGCCAAAACTTTTTTATTAAACGACTTAGTAAAGATAGACATGCTATCCACTGCTCCACAGTGGGGCAGCATAAAATAATTAAAGACTTGTTAAAGGAATCGACGACTGAGTTCTTCAGTTTTACCCCCAAAGGGGATAAACCTCAAACGGTCCTCCTCAAGGGCATAGATTCCTGCACGGAACCAAGGGTGCTCTATGAGGAGCTCTGTAAAAAAGCGAGTGGTGATCTCGAGTTTATCGGGGTCAAGCCGTTCACGACAGTCAAAGCCAGACGGGAGAAGCGGTCTTTGCCATTCTTCTTGGTTCAACTTTCACCCAGCAGCAAACTGGATAGTTTGAGGAGTATCTCCGTCCTCAACTATCAGGTTGTAACATGGGATAGATTAAAGAGACGCGGTGACATGCTTCAATGCATGCGCTGCCAAAGGTTCGGCCACGCTGCAGCAAACTGCGAAATGCAGTCACGCTGCGTTAAGTGTGGTGAGAACCACATTAAGGGAGAGTGCAAGCTCGGAGAGGAACGGGTCGATGATATGAGCCAGCTTAAATGTGCACTTTGCGGAAAGGAGGGGCACCCTGCTAATTATCGGGGTTGCTCAGCTTTTCAGCAAATTCGT
Source organism: Dasysyrphus tricinctus (assembly GCA_963921185.1). Taxonomy (NCBI): domain Eukaryota; kingdom Metazoa; phylum Arthropoda; class Insecta; order Diptera; family Syrphidae; genus Dasysyrphus; species Dasysyrphus tricinctus. The sequence continues at coordinate 56,236,479 of OY992532.1, read as the reverse complement.
ACCAACAAAGTCGCTAGGCAGACAGCAGTAGAGGTACGCCCATCAACGCGTGCTCCTATAACAACACCCGTCAATCCCCAAATTTCCTACGCCCAAATGGCGGCAGGAAGGGGAAACACGGTACAGCCTGCAGCTAAGGTAGCCCAACCGGCCCTGGTGCCTAGGACACCAGATGCTCAGGCCGAAATAAGAAGTATGTTGCTGGCAATTCAAGGCCAGTTGACAGGGCTTCAAAAAGAGATCAGGGAGCAAGCAAATAGGGTAGACTATATCTACTCTGTTCTGCCTGGCTTAGCACAAATTAGAGGTTAAAGGCGCGCTGTCGGAGAGGCCTCTTAGGATCCTTGCTGTGAATGTAAATTCACTGATTAGGACCGAACGTAGAGCTAATCTTTTCCAATTGTTGAAAGACCAAAGTCCAGATGTGTTTATGGCCAGCGAAACTAAGCTGAACCAGAAACATAAGTTGACTAATAGCAATTACAATATCGTTAGAAGAGATCGACCCAACTCCACTCAAGGGGGGGGCGTCGCAATCTTTATACGAAAAGGCATTAATCATAAAGTTATATATAATAGTGATCTGCGCAGATTTCGGCTGTTGGAGGCGTGCATCGTATGCATTCCTCTCCAACAGGGGAAGAGAATGTATGTGATAGCGGCTTATGCACCGGAATCACCTCAGCCAACTGATTTTATGACAGAACTTGAAAAACTTTTCGAATGTCTACGCCTGAGTTTGGAAGAAAATTACTTTCTCATGGCCGGTGATTTGAATGCCAAACACCTAGATTGGGGAAATCAAATACAGAATTCAAGAGGTATTCATCTTTTTAACTGGATGAGTCAGTATAACGCTGAGTATCGTATCGACCTGCTGGCTACAGATCGGCCATCGTTTCCAAGAAGCGGTGCTTATCTGGATCTATTGCTAATAGACGCAAGACTGACAATTACTGACACTGTGGGTCACAGACCAAGAAACTGTTTACGAACGATCGAGTACGACAGTGACCACTGTGGACTCGCCGCCGTAATACAGCTTCCGAACGAGCTCGTGGAGTTGGATGAGTATGTGCCTGTGCATACTTACAATTACAGTAAGGTGCGCTGGCCACGCTTTACCAACGCCTTATCGAGCGAAATCAGTTCGAATAACATATCTCCACCAAATGACAGGAATTTGACAAATAACGAAATAGACCAATACCTTGAACAAATGGATGAGACAATCAAACGAACAATGGACAGAACGATACCAAAGTACAAACAACGGGACGCAACGGACATGTACCGGAATGCGACCATTGACACATTACACAGACAAAAAAGTGGACTGCTGACAAGACTCAAACTCTTGTACCGACGGTTTACTGACCCACACAATCTGGAGATTAGGACACTGAAGTCGTCGATCAAGAACATCAACCAACTAATAAAAGAAAATTATCGGTTGTCGATTAATTTGTATTGGGATAACAAAATTCGGGCTGTTAATTCTAGCGACCCGAGTATGTTTCCCCAAATTAACAAGATATTTAGAAGGAACGATCAGAACGACCTTCCGTGTCTTAAGCTCCAGAGAACGACAGAAAACAGAGACGTACTTCTGACAGCAGGAATTGATCCAGAGGACGCCGTCTTGGACGATGACCTCTTTATTGTCGAAGATCCGCAGGAGAAAGTGGAGGCTGTGGGGGCTGCTTTCCAGCAAGTGTACAAGGTGAATGCATGCATTCGCCCGAACCATGACCTGGAAAACAGAGCCTTGCTCCACCACTTCTACCTTCGGAATGACATAACGCAATGGCGATCAGAGAACCTCGGTTTTACCGGGTTCAATGAAGATCATTTGGCAAACGCCATAATCGCCGAGCAAAATGGGCCCAGTTCCCTGTTAATTACGAAGATGGAGCTTCAGCTCATCTTCGATTCATTGAAGAAGAAGAAGTCAGCAGGAGTCGATGGCATATCCAACGTTGTACTTCGACATTTACCGCAAGAAGCAGTAGACATTTATACCACACTGTTTAACAACGCTCTGAATAATGCATATTATCCAGTGCGGTGGAAAACGGCTGTGGTGCATCCTCTCCCGAAAAAGGGAAAGGACAACTCCAATCCGGCGAATCTCCGGTCGATAAGTCTTCTTCCGAGTATCAGCAAGGTATTCGAAAAAGTTATCAATAGAGCTCTGTCTAATTGGACAGAGGACAATAATATCATACCAGATAATCAGTTCGGGTTTAAGGCGGGACATGACACCATTCATGCCGCGTCTAAACTCGTTTCTGATGTCCAATGGAACAAATCTAAAAAGCAGTGTACGGGTGCCTGTCTGGTTGATTTGGAGAAGGCCTTCGACACCGTATGGCTAGAGGGTCTTTATCTAAAGCTGAGCAGACTTGGCATTAATAAACCACTATTATATATGCTTTATGATATGCTCAATGGTAGAAAGTTTGTTGTCAAGAGTGGCAATGTGACTTCTGCCACAACCTTTAATATCAAAAATGGTCTTCAGCAGGGAGCGGTCAACTCGCCGATTCTATTCAGCATTTACACCAGCGATCTGATAAGTAGTCTAACTCAGGCAATTGCGTATGCCGACGATCTAATTGCGTACAGAACAGCTCCAAAAGTCGAGGTCATCAGAATTCTTTTGCAGCGTGACTTCGAAAAGATTCAGCGATATTGCGATGACTGGAAGTTGAAAATCAACTTTCAGAAATCAGAAACTATCTTGTTTAGGACTCCGTTGCGTGGAGCCACAAGGGATACGAGAAAGAACTGGCGGAAGCTGGTGATCGTAGGGCCGAATGGACAGCCACTGGCGAGTAAAAGTGTAGTAAAGTACCTTGGCATCTGGATGGATCAGTATTTGTATTTCGACAGACATATAAATGCTGCTCTGTCCAGGGCTAGGGGAGCTTTTGCCCTGACGAAACGGTTGTTTTATAGCAGCCGGCTTGACAGCAGGGTGAAGGTGATTTGCTACATGGCCCTCATACGGCCAATGATTGCCTATGGGTGCCCTGTTTGGTTCAACGTTGCCCCATCTCAAATGGAAAAGATTCGGGTGTTTGAGAGGCAGTGTCTTAGACGCTGCCTTGGATTACACAGAACACCAGAGTCGGAGTACAAACATTATTATTCCAACCTGGTTCTTTACAACGGCGCCAACATAAACAGGATAGATAATTTCTTGCTGAAGCTTATTCGAGGTCACATTGCAAGAGCAATGTCCTCGACCAACAGCTTAATTTTTGGGGCTTATTACCCTAAAAACGATTATCACGAGAGTGTGCGTCTAAGCGGCTTTATTCCGCCCGATGCATTCCTCTATTTAGACAGTCGAGGGCTGATCCAAGATAGAGCGGCGGTTCCGCTAATCTACCACGTCGGCCGTAGTACTGTAGATCGGCGGCTCCTTTACAGTCGAGACGTCCTCGCACAAGACGGAGCCGAGCACCTTCGGTTCAGTAGGACTGTGTCCGATCGGGATCGAAGAGATAGGGTAAAGCAGGAGAACCAGTTCTGGTGGTTGAAACCTGAACACGAAGCTAATTCGGATATTTAAAAGTTGACTGCATTTTTCTATGCCATGGCCGACTTACATAGGTTTAGGTATTTAGTTTTAAGCAGGGACAGTCAGGGTGGCACCAAAAAAAAAAAAAAAAAAAAAAAAAAAAAAAAAAATATTATAAAACCAATAAAAACACAAAAAAAAAAAAAAAAAAATTATAAAACCAATAAAAATACAAAAAAAAAAAAAATATAAAAACCCAAAAATGCTTGCTGTGGCTGTTCTAGTTTGTAAGTAGTTTATAAGTAGTTCGTAAGTAGCTTTAAGTAGTTTTATAGTAGTCTTAATTAGTTTTAATTAGTTTTAATTTAGTTTTATTTAGCTTGTAAGTTTTATATAAAAAAAAAATAAAGACATAGATACCGAGTTTTTTTATAAATTCTTCTCGGTGAAAAATAAAACCGGATTGAATTCTAGCCTTTAAGATAGTTCTTAGGCCGAAAGGCATTAGCATTAAGTTATAAGTTTAACTTAGAGCGCCCGAATGGGGCCAGTAAGTTAGTTGTAAGATATTGATAAGTAGGCTAGTTTTTATGAATTTTTGTCTAGCTTTAAGATAGTTTTAAGATAATGGAAAAATAAAAATGGATTTACAAAAAAAAAAAAAAAAAAATCAAAATATTTCGATTACATTGGATTGGCCATATCCAGCAAATAGACATATAGTGCTTCAGTCAAAAAGTCTTTGAATCCTTTGAAGCATCCCAGGTTCGAGAGACCGAATCTCCTTCTGGTTTAAAGACCAAGCCACCACGGATGCCAGAAGGCTTGGTCTAGATGGAGGGTAGCAACGTTCTTAAGCATTAACAACTCACAAAGGGTCCCCTAAAAACCATTATGAAATTACGCCATATGATAGAAGTAAAACCAACCCAGCGTCAAAATGTATGTGTCAGATAACTACTCAGAACTTGTTAGGCATTGTGAAATACGTGCGTCCCAGTGATATCAAATCACAATGCCATTTAAATTGAATAACAAAAACGGCAATCCTACCATTTAAACTGACCAATTTGGGTATCAACAGTCTCAAAAATCAATCTGATTTTCATTAATTATCATTTATGTACCACAGTCATCCCATTTTCATCATCATTTCAACCCTAATAATTTTGGTCAAGCCATTATAATACAATATTGTGTTAATTTTGTAGCTCATTGCGTACATTGTTAGCCATGTTTTCTTCAAAGTCCATACTTCAACCAGAAATCTCTGAGGACTCCATCGAACTGCAAGAATAACTAACTTAAAGCATTATAATATTATTTTTCATATCAGGTTCATCCTCTGGTGTTCTCAAGGAATAAAGGCTTCATAGATATAGAACTGCATAAGACAGACAAGCTGCAAGTTATTAATTATACTCAAAGAGGATCCTATCTTCTTCTTGTCTTGCATTATGCATTTATGCAAAGTCCTAACCGATAGCCAGTAATTTGTAGCCATCATCAAGATGACAAGGTAATCTCTGTTTAGTCCTTTAACACTGTCTCTCTCAGCTTTGTTGATTTATAGAGAAAATCAATTTTCATTTTCCCACGTAATGTATACACTATACAGTATCTGTTTGTTTGCAAAGTCGAGAGGGGGTATTTAGAGGTATTATAGATAAATTGGGGATAATTTGCGCACATAGTTGGGGGAAGACGCCATCACTTACACAAGAAAGAGTATGTATTTTTGCTTGATGGTTATATACGTAGGGACAAAATCATTAATCTTGACATCACACACAGAGCATTGACACTGAACTCTCTTGTATTATTATTTGTTGCATTTGGGTGCAACGTGCAAGTATGTAACCAAGGATAAAATTTATTGTAGCATTGCTTGCCCTTAAAAGTTTATTGCAGCTTGTTGATTATTTAGTTCAAAGTATTATTAGACGAATGTGTTGTGTGTGTGAAGGTACTAAAAGTGGAGTCTTAATAAGGTTTTTTTTATGAAAGTTGGTGGGTGTGTGTGTACTTTCAAGCAGACTGGGGAAGGGGACTAATAAATTAACTAGTGCTCCAAGTAAATATTCGTATAGTAGAAGAGCTCGTCATATGACGACCAACCTCTCATCGTTTATCTCAATGAGAGGCAGAGTTTCAAAAATGCATTTTTTTCAATGCAATGTGAAAATATTATGCATTAAAAAACAATATCAATAGAATTTGAAAATTTCTTGCGTTAAAAAAATGATTCCTATTGTAAGTAATATCTACATTGTCTGATGTCTGCATTAAAAAAATAATGTGAATGCGAAATGAAATTTTTTTGCATTAAAACAAAAATATATGAAATTTATTTTGCTAAAATCGTTAAGCTACGTCAATAATATTTTAAGGAATATTCAAAAATAAAAAAAGCGCATTGGGGAAAACTCTATCTCCCTACTCCTCAGGGAGGGGAAGCAATTTCTGAAAAATTAACTTTAAATGTAAAAAAATATTAAATTTTAAAATTCAACGTAAGCACATACAATAATGTGCAATATATAACAATCAAGTTGTTCAAGTAAATAATTTTTGAGCAATTTAATATCAAAGTCAAAATTTTTGAAAAAAAGTTGTAAATAATACAATTCATAATACTAGTTTACAAAATAAATAAAATTTTCTGTACATTAAGTGCCGCTATTTTATTCGTATAGATTTGGGTCCACTGATCTCGAAAATCACATTAAAAAAAATTTCTATGGATAGGTTTTCGAGATAAGATTTTTTTAATTTTTGTTCGAAAGTATTATTAGTATTTGGTGCATATCTTAATTGTGACGTAAAGAATCAGCTTGGAAAGTATCTTAAATCAAACAATTTTAAATTTCCAACAAAAATAATTCTTATTTATCCCAATCGGTCAAGTACCTTAAGTACAATTAGCCGAAATCTTAAAAAAACATTATTTTTTCAATGGAAATTGAGGTCAGAAATGTATTCTTTTGCAAAAGAAAAATATATACTACAAAAATATGATGGTTTTTGAACATTCTACCCAAAGCCTGGTCTATTGCAATAAAAATGAGGCATTTACGGGCAAAATCCATAGATAAATTCTTTGGTTATGACCATTTTTGTAGAAGTTAAACAATTCAACTTCTTCAATATTTTTTGGGACTTTTACCTTATACATTGCCTTAGTTTGAGTTTTATATTATTTTTTGATAGAGATTCACCATCTCGAGAGAAATATGTGTTTTCGAAATGATTTTGGATGTTCGATCGTCCTCTATATTTTTCGGTATCCGTTTTTTTTATGAGATAACCTTGCTGATAAAAATGCCAAGTATGGTCAAAGATTCCACCAAAAATGCATCTAGAGATAAGTAGCTTATATTATGGTTGTATATATATGTAAAAGCTACTACTATACACTCATCTCAAGATGCATTTTTGGTGGAATCTTTCACCATACTTGGCATTTTTATCAACAAGGTTATCTGGAAATTTCATTTTTGAATCCAAAAGAAAAGTAGGTTGGTAAATTCGCACCTATTCGAAAAAATAAGGCCATATTATATAAATGGACAAAAATGACAACCAGTTACACGATTTGATTGTTTCTCCGTATATCTATATGGCAAGTACTGAATTTTATGTTAAGCCTTATAAAAAAAAAAATGTTTCTGTAAAAAAGTCATATAAAAACACCTACGGTAGATGACAAAAATCCAGCTTTTATGAGTTAACACACAAAATTCGTTTTTCTAGCGTTTTTTCGTTCCGATATAAACACTACCATATGAGAACGCAAATCCAAATAAATAGTGATACCCCTCAAAAAAAGTGAGTTTCATACTCGTACCTCAAAGTAATTTAAAAGAAAAAGAAAGTTAGACATTAAGAAGATACATTTTGTAAGTCTTTTTGAACTCTGACTAAAGATGAATTTTCGACAGGCACGTTATCACTCAAAACATATATGAGTTAAAACTTAAAAGTTCATTTTACCTGATAAATTAGGCAATAAAAGCATGTTATCACATTGCCAAAACAAAAGTTGTGGATTTTTTTGCTATGAATAAGGCTTAAGTCAAAAAATAAAGAAAAAATTGAGTTTTTGTTCTTGTATATAAATGGGCATAACTTTAGAACTAATCCGTAGATTTTTTCCGGAAATATCTCATTTTCCTTGGTTAAGTATCTTATTACTGTAAAAATTAAAAAAAAAAAATATTTCAATATTTATTTAGCTGAAATAAAAGATTTGGTGTTCTTATTTTCGTTCAAAAATAAGATTTTTTCGGATATTTTGGCCCATATCATTCCAACTACTCAACTTATCACAAAAAAGAGAATAGATGTTGGTCAACAATTTAATAATGTTCAACTGAATCCATTTGAAGCCAGATTGGGCATTCCTTAGTGCATATATGGCCTTAATAGTAAGGTACCTTCGGAAATATAGAACACAATATTCAAAAATTCATATCTCGAAAACCTATCCATATTAATTTTTTTTAATGTGATTTTCGAGCTCAGAAGGTCAAAATGTATAAGAAAAAATTAGTGGCATCAAATGTACATTTTGGCTGTAAACTAGTGTAATTAAACCGTTTTTTCGGGTTTTTTTTTTTGGGAAAGAGAACATTTAATTTTTTTTATTTTTCTCAAAAACTAACGGATTTTTATATTTGGTTGTCGGTATTTGACTAAGAAGTGAAGCATCCAGACAACTCCCCTTAGACCTCTATTACACGATGATTCTTTGCATCTGACTCTTTTCGAAATTTCATGAGTGTGAAGGAGAAAAAGCATCGGATTTCACCTTCGCACTCATTGAATTTTGACAAGAGTCAGACGCAAAGAATCATCGTGTAATAGGGGACTTATTGACAAAAAATGATTCTTTGATTCATATTTTTTTTTTTTTTTTGTAAAAAGTTCAATTTCTTAAAACTTTTTTCTCTTTCAAAGCAAAAATATTGTTCCTAACAAATATTTTATGAAGGCAACTGCATTGAAAAATGTGGAGTTGTTCGGCTTTTGCCCTGGATGCATCAGTTGTTAAGGGCATTGAATACTTAACACAAAAATAGCACTAAGGTAATAACAAATAAATTTGAAAAACTTGAACAAAAATTTTGACTTTGAAATTTAATTTCTCAATAATTATTCACTTTTTCTTTGATTTTAATATAGAAGGGGAAATACAACTTTCCTCCATATAATTTTTTTCTCTTAATATGTCCAGGAATTATGCCTTAAAAAATTATTGACAAATTAAGGGACACATTGTATACCTACAGGGACTACATTATGAGACCGTGAGTGCCATAGTGGCCTAACTGCATTTTTCATTATTTCCAGAGCGAAAATAGGGAACAGATTATTCTTAAAACTTGTAGTTTTAAAAAATTTCAAAACCTTGTAGCTTTTAAATAAATGAATATAATTTCAATTTTTATATGCAATATTTCCTATAAGTATGGTAGGAGCAATCAATTCAAAAAATTTAAATGCAGAAATATTGTTACATACATAGATTCAATTTTTGTAATAAACTCAATTTCAATAAAATTGCTGCTAGGCCACTTAGCTTTCACGACCTTATATGTGTATGGCAAGTTATGCATTCGTAAAAAAAAATTAATTCGAGATTTTTGATGCGTTCCTCTAATTTTTTCTAAATACTAAATTAAAAAGTCTCCTGTAAAATTTAAGCTCACTATTTTAACGTTCACCCGGCCCCCAAGACGAAAGAAATATTATATGGGAAAACCCATGTAAAATGTTCAATCAATCTCTGAATTTTTATAACTTTTGTAGTAATGGGTAGAAATTTTTTATTTTGGTACAAATGTAGTCTTTTCCGACTACATCTAAAATTCGGTAGAAAAATTATTAAAATCGAAACCAAAAATTTCCTCAATTTTAGACCCACAGAGGAAAGTTGAAAAAAATCAAATTTTCGTCATGTCAATGAGTTAGAAAATAACTGCCCTTAATATTTTTCTAAATCATATAAGTGACTTAATTTGTGTCAAAAATTAGTTTTCTATCAATTTTTACCAAAGTTATAAAAATTCAGAGTTTGATTGACCATTTTACATTGGTTTTCCCATTTGAAACTTCTTTCGACTTGTAGGCTATTGATTATGTCATATGTATATACAAAGTTCATAGGATTTTTTGTAATAATCATCAGAGTGGTCATTGAAGATGAGAAAACTGCGAAGTGGTATTCAATTAGAGGGTGCATTTTTTAGTGGGGGATGCAAAAGCACCCTTTTTGGTTTTTTGCATAGAACTCGAAATCGAAGCAACATTTCGAGATAATTCTGAAAAAACCTTTTTTGTAGAAAATAAACTTTACAATCGAAATGGATTTTTGAAACAAAAATTTTAAAATTTTTAGCCACTAATAACAAAAAAAATCAATCCAAAAAAATGTGAAAATCGCATATTTTGTTTTTTTTTGTACTTATTAGCTTATAACTTTCTTACCAGCAGAGGTAAGGCATTTTTTCATTTAGGAAGATAATTAAATTTCCTTTAAAATGAATAATTCAAAAAACGGTTTGGATAAAAATCCACTGACAAACTGTCGCTCCAACAAGGCTGATTTTAAGTTTTTAAATGGCATTTTTGGCTATTTGGAGGGACTTGTTAGATAATACGCTCAAACTGGGTGTATTAGTGAGTCATGACCAGTTAAGTCAAAAATAAACTGAAATTTCAAATTTTTCGCAGTTTTAGGGTTGCCACGGGTTTTGAACACCATGTTAGCGTATACCGTCGATGATGAAAAAAAAATAGTGTCAGACCAGTTTAACAGTTGAAAGTCCTTGCCAGACGAGCTCAACATGTTCAAAGTAGGTATGCAAGACATAATTTTTTTATTTTGGAATACCTAAACTCGTCTGGCACTATTTTTCCATTTAAGGAAAGGCATAAGCTACCAAATACCCCGGTTTGTGAAAGTAGATTTGTTAGTTTTGACAATTATTTAAAAAATTAGAAAAAAGAGAAAAAACACGCCATCTGGGCATGCATTTTTGACACCCAAACTGATGGTCTGCCTCGTGGCATGATGGTTAGTGCGTAGGACTGTCATGCCGAAGGTGTGGGTTCGATTCCCAGCCGTGCCACCTAAAAACAGAAATGTTTTATCCGAGGTACTGCCTCTTGCGAGGAACTGACAAATCCTCCAAGAGTATACTTGTCATGAACAAGTGCTACTCATGTAGCCGTGGGAACTTGACAAAAAACTGTAGGTCCCCTCCATTCCTGCCAATAACACGCACCCAGGAATGGTTAAGAGTTGTAAGTCACTAGGCCCTGGTTCTCCACGAGCTGTTGCGCCACCCAATTTATTTATTTATTTTTAAACGCGTCTGCCACTATTTTTTCTCTATTTAAGGAGAAATTAGCTAGCATATATTGAAAACCCAGCTTTGTAAAACAAGGTTTGACAGTTATTTTAAATTTAAAATAAATGATTTGGCAATTTTTTTTAATTTTGAAAAAAATTAGATGGCAACCCTAAAATTGTGAAAAATTTAAAATTTGACTTTTATTTTTGACTGAACTGGTTATGACTCACTAATATACCCAGTTTGAGCGTATAATCTAACAAGTCCCTCAAAATAGCCAAAAATGCCATTTTAAAAGCTTTAAAAACTTATAATCAGCCTAGTTTGAGCGACTGTCTCTCAGTCGATTTTTTTCCAAACCGGTTTTTGAATAATTCATTTTTAAGGAAATTTAACTATCTTTCCTTTATATAAAACAATTTTTCACATTTTGTTGCAGTGATTTTTTTTAATTTAACTAAAAACAAATTAAAAATTTTTATTTCAAAACTCCATTTCGATGGTAAATTTTATTCTCTACAAAAAAGGTGTTAAGAATTATCTCGAAATTTTGCTTCGTTTTCAAGTTATGTATATGCAAAAATCCAAAAAGGCTGCTTTTGCATCCCCCTCAAAAAAATGCACCTTCTAATTTAATAGCACTCCGCAGTTTTCTCATCTTCAATTACCCCTCTGATGAGTTTTACAATAAAACCCCATGAACGTCTTAGTTCCTTATTAAAATAGAATATGAAGAAAATTTTAAAAGAAATTCTTCTGATTAAGTGGAGTGATTGAATATTTATGATTCAAGTTAAAAGTTGAATCGAACTAAACTCCATAATTGCGATTCGCCCAGGTGCGATAGTTGGGATCATCAGTTAGATGACTTTCGTACCCTTCTTAGACGCATTGCCCTGTTTTTAGGACATAATCAAATCAATAGCCGAGGGCCGGGTAAACGGTAAAATAATTAGCCAAAATTTTACAGGAAATTGTGTTTATTTTACTTTGAAGAAATGAGGAGGCGCTTCAACTAAAATAAACAATGACCATTATAAGGACCACCCAAGGCTGTATAGATTCTCTCAGAACATGATACATAGTGGTATTTGGTGATTCTGTTCACAATTTTTTCATTTCTTTGTTTACCAAATATAACGGTACCTGCCATACAATTTTTGTTCGCAATTTCACAAAATCTTATTTTTTTCAAAAATGACTACAACTTTCCTCAAAAAAATTCAATAAATTTTTTTAAAAGTGAAAAAGGCTATACCTTTGGCTGGAACACAATTTTTCAAAAAATGGTTATCAATGGTAAGTAGCTACCTTCCACAGAAAAAGTTTTTTATTTTCGATTTCTTTCAAAACGGTACTTTGGGTATCAGTAATTTTTGCTATACCTACATAAGCTTCTAAAAAATATAAAAATATAAATATAAAATTTCAAAGTATTATTTTTTGGATTAATAAAAAGTTGATTGAAAATCAAATATCTTTTTAAACTACAAACGTAGTCGATTTTCTTGAAACTCTGTATTTAAGGGGTTTTAAGCACTTTAAAGATTATTTTAAGAACAAATTCTACATTTATGAAAAATAGCTGTACCTTCCATACAAATGTTAAAAAACCGTTTAGGAAAATATTTTTTCTTAAACGGCTCATACGATTTTTATAAAACTTTTTCTGCATATTTAAATTAGTGCGATATACTACTTAAATTTTTTAAAATTTAGCAACTAAATATTTTTTGTTTTTTATAGTACCTCACATAGCACTTTTTTTTATTATTATTTTGTATTTTCTCATTACCGGCCGAACGGATCAAAATTATTTTTGTATTTACAAAGTTCAAATAATAAAATATGTATGTAGGTAGGTATATATAAAAATTAAAAAAAAAAATATTTTTAAGAAAGTTTCAATTTTTTTTTGAAAATTCGATATCTTTAAAACTGGTGAGCATTTTTATTTTCAAATTTTAGTTTTATATTCACATCATAGATAAATATAGTTAAGATTTGCATACCATTTTTTTTCCTTAAGAATGTTTTAAGAATTTGATATATAAAAAACTATTAAAAAAAAAAACGCTCCAACGATTTAATTTTTTTTTCATACATATGTAATTTTACTTGATCAAGAATTCAGATAGCATTCTCTTTTTTCACCTCAGGACTTGTGTTAGCCTGTTAGCTGATTTAAATATCGAATTTCATGCTTTTTACTAAACATTTCTTTCTCATAATTTCCATGTTTTTATATAAACATTAAAAAAAAAGTAATAAAATTCTTTCGATTAAATATATCTGAACTTATACAATCCATTAACTAAAATTAACCTCAATAGCAATCTGCAGGTAATAAATCTATAAGATTCCTAATTGATGCACAATCAGAAAATAAAAATAGAGAAAACTCCATTTTAAAATAAAAGCTTTTCAACAAAGCTACATAGATTTTTTTTTATAATGAAATACCATTACTGAGAATGAACAGTTGTTCAAGCAGGTTCGTGTTCCATAGCTAAAGCCAGAGTATAGAGCACTAGTATAGCAGATTCATTTTTATAATTCAATAGAAAAGTGCACAATGACAATAAATCTACGATTGCACTCTGCAAAAGTGTCAAGTATAAATAGGTTTTTAAAGGAAGAAAAAGGACACAAAAAAGAAAAAAAAAAAGAATTAGACTGCAGTTTTTATGTTTTTTTTTTTTTTGTATATCTACTATCCCAGAAACAGTAAAAAGTGAAGTCCTTTCATCACGTTATATTGAATTGAATGTTGCTGATGAAAGCAAATTGACAGACGATTATAGAGAGGGACTCGAGTATAGTGAAAATTGAAAAATAAAATGGGATAAATGGGAGTTGGCATTACCTAGTTAGACAGGATGTGTATGTAATTAATTCTATGGGTGGTACATGAACATGTATACATTGTACAATTTTTTTTTTATTTGTAAAATTCAGAACTTAGAGTCTGTTAAAACATCAAAAGGTTATGTTGGTGAGTGTGGGGCATTTGAAATTTGATTTTACATTTGTAAATAAAATGAAAAAAAAAACTAGAAAGAAACAACAACTTGAGTGTGTTAACACCAAGTTTTTGTTGTTGTTTTATTTGAACTATCAATAATTATAATAATAATGATGTGAAAGCTATGCAAAGTTTAAAGTTGAAGTTTCGAAACTAAAAATGATACAAAAATATTTTGATAATTAAAATTCCAGAAACAAAGAGGAAAAATTATATGAATAAAAGTTTTGGAAACTGAATTTTCAATAAGCGCCGTATTTTTAACCATGAAGAGCAGAGCTTTAAAAAAGTTGCATCCTTTGCTTGAAATATTTGTATATGTACCTATGTATGCAGTTAGTTTTTGAAATTGTTTAAAAATAATATGTGTTTTATAAATAACACAGTGTTCAAATAGATAATTTATTTTTTTAACTAGGTTTTTGGACATTCTTGATTGCAGATCATTGTGAGTAGAGTGTTCAAATATTTGAATAAAACAAAATAGATTTCGGAGTTTTAAGATAAATATTTTCTTAGCTCTAGTGTTCCACAGCAGTTCTGAACATATTTTTGGTAAATTTTGTTTCAATCACTTCTTATCATCAAAGAATTGTATCAAAGTAATATTAAGGAAGGAAACCACTCCCCTTGTCAAGAGTTTTCTTGGGCAATAGCATCTAAGGTGGCCCGAAAGAATCCCTCCCTCCTATAAATTGGGGAAAGCATCTCTCTTAAATATAACTTGGAAACTTTGTTCATAAGAGGTATGATTGTAAATATTTAACATTAGGCTATTGATTATGTCATATAAAAAAAGGCGCAGGCACATGAGTCCCGATTTTTATTTTCGGGACTGGGACATAAGTCCCGAATTCTATTCGGGATCTTATTTACTCTTGCCTTGCCTTACATAAACACAGCACTGGCACCCAGCATTACAGCGAATAAACAGTAAGGTATGTGTGCAACCCCCCTGCTTGGGCACACTATAGGATTTGGGGTGGGTGCGAGGTTGGGTGATTCCAAAGTCCCTTTTGCATTCTAAGAATCTGGATTTAGAGATTCTTATTTTGTGGGACATTTCCCCCAACATTTTTAATGTGTGTTTGAGTCTCAATTGGGTGGGACTTAAGCCCCAAATTCAATGTCGGTTTTAAGACCCACTCAAGTGGGTGTCCCTGCGACCCAAAACTGTTTTTGTTTCATTCGGGACTTATGTACCATTTTCGACTAAAAACTTCAGAGCGTATGTCTCTGTAGGATGGGACATAAGTCCCGAAATTGGTTCGGGGCTAAAGACGCAGTTAAGTGGGACATAAGTCCCGAAAAAAAATTGGGATTTATATCCCTGCGCCTAAAAAAGAAGTAAGGCGTTCATGGGTTTTATTAAGGGTATTCATGCAACGTCGTAAGTTTACAAATTGTGTTCGTTAAACGTCAAATATTTGGGTGCGTTCGGCTTGGATCAAGGAGTTGGTTTTACAGATAATGCATTATGGTCTGTTTATTTGCATGTGTGTGTACAAATATATATTTTTTTTAATAGATACGTGTAGTAAGTACTCCTGTTAATTCAATTATATTTATTTTGCATTGAAATAAATACATCAATGCCATTCATTTAGCTGGAATCTCAATACCATTTCAACTCAACTCAAGTGACAAAAAACCCTGGGTTAAAACCCACGAAAAGTTGCTTTCGAAACAGTCAAAAGAAGAAGTGAGTAAAATGAATCATCCCTCTCTTTTTTTCGTTCCAACTTCACCAAAGTGTCAGTTTCATTCCCGTGAGATGAGTGTTTTCATGTATTCGCTCATTTTCAACCGACCACTTCAGTAAAATATCAACAATTATTATAGTTCTACCATTATGTCACGCCTATAATGTAATTTTCTTCATTTTCGTTAACTTTTGCTTTCGGAAGTGAATAGAGCGCCCCCGAGTACACTTCACGAAAGTGAAACTGAAATTTGTTGAGGTAGGAACGAAAAAAAGAGAAAAAGTGAATTATGGCTTAGTTCTGATTTTGAGAGTTCAGAAAGATACTTTGCATTGGCTAATGACATCTGTTTCTAACAGCTTCCGACTATTTAGAATCTTCCAAACCAGTGCGAATCATTCGTTGACCACAACAAAAACATTAATAACAACACGTTGTTGTAAATGAACACAACACGTTCGTCGTCGTAAACGAAAGATTCGCATTGGTTTGGGTGGGAATTTATAGTTCTACCTTAATAATTTAGTAGCTTTCCTAAAGGCTCTCCCAAACCAAAACGAAATTAAAGTGAATGATATCAATACTAAAAAACAACAAAAAACTGTCTTTGTGAATGCTTCGCTATAATTTCGCGTTGGTTGGGCAGAGCCTTTAATCGTTGAGTAAATGTAAACCCTCTAATTTTTTTTTTGTGTTAACTACGTTTTAATGCACAACTTTTATCACGAAGTAATTGCAATGCAATAATTACAGAACACATTCGGAGCTTCTTTAGTTCTCCGAGATATCATTTATAACATGTTTCTAAACATGCCTAATTCTAAAAGTCACAAACACACCTAATTCAATCTCTAAAAGTCACAATGACGTTTGGATAAGTTTAACCAAATATTTGGTTGATTTTCCGTAGCAAAATCCTTCGATAAGATTAATCAAATTGTGTAAACCATTTCCCATACAAAATTTGACAGTTCATTAACCAAAAGATAAAATTAACCAAATCGTAAACTTATCTAGTGTTTTACGCAGTTGCATGAATACCCCTATTGTTTAAATCATTAAATGGGTCATTGAAGATGAGAAAACCTTGGAGTGCTATTATATAAGATGGTGCAATTTGGAGGTGGAAAAGAATCTTTTCTGATTTTTGGATATAAATTGAAAAAAAAAAAAAAAAGAATTTCGAGATAATTCTGTGTGGAAAATCATAGTTTTTGTTGTTTTATTTTTTATTCACCTATAAATTTTGTATCAAATAGGTAAGTGCATTGTCCAATAAGAAAGATACTAAAATTTCCTTTAAAATTAACTAATCTAAAAAGGTTTCGAATACAAATTGTCAGAGAAGTCACACAAACTAACCTGTTTGTTAGATCATACGCTCAAACTGGTACCATGATCAGGTAAAAATTAAACTTCACTGTGAAGTTAGCATAAAAGTCCTTTTTTAGCAACGGTGCAGTCAGGCTTGAAATTTGAAGTTAAATTTGCATTTCAAGAAAAATTAAGTTCAAAATTTTTAAGTCCTTATTTGAATAAAAAAAAAATCAGATAAATTCATTTTTCACTGTTAACGTCACTGAGAAGTTAGCAGTACATACTCTTTTCTCAGCAACAGAGCCACATAGAAAATTGCAGTAAGATCCCAAATTTGCAGTTTTTCATGTACTTCAATAAAAAACTCTGCTCAAAGTTTGAAGTCCAAATTTGGAAAAAAATCGAAAAATTTACTTTGCACGTTAACACGTCACTGTAAAGTTAGCAGAACAGAACCTTTTCTCAGTAACTGAGCCACCTTGAAAATGCATTTAGCTTCCAAATTTGCAGTTTTTTATGCACTTCAAGAAAACAATCAGTTTAAATTTTTAAGTGGACTTTTTTGTCAAATTTGGACTTAGTTTTTTCATAAAAACTGCATTTTTCATAAAAACTGCATAAAAACTGCAAATTTGGAGCTTTATTGGAAATTTCTAGCTAGCTTCGTTACTGAGAAATGGAAAATGTAGGTACTGCTAACTTCACAGTGACGTAAACAGTGAAAAATGAATTTATTCAATTTTTTTTTTTTCAACTAAGGTCTTCAAAATTTGGACCTTAATTTTTTGTGAAATGCATATTTTACTTCAAGCTTCGAGCCTAACTGCAAATTTCTAGGTATCACCCTTGGAAAAAGACTTTTAAATGCTAACTTCACAGTGAAGTTAGCAGTACAGTATGAATTTTTTTTTATGTAAGGACTTCAAAATTTGGGGTGATCTTTTTCTTGAAATGCAAACTTAACTCCGAGTTCAGAGCCTCATTTCAGATAGCCAGGTTGCTGAGAAAAGGACAGGCACTGCTAACTTCACAGTGAAGTTAGCAGTACAGTTGGTTACACCCACTTTTTGGTGAACTGCAAAATCCGGAATCGAAATGCATACAAAACGCAAAAAAATGCTAATTCCTGCCATGGTCTAGCTGAAAATTGTTATGCCAACTTCACACACGTCAAATTTTCAATAATCAAGACAATTTTTTTCTTTTAAATTAAGTCGAAAGTAATTTAAATTCAAGAAAATAATAACGACAGCACTTACAATACTATATTTATATAGATAGAATCATTCCTAGGAAAAAAACGGTTTTCGTAATTTTTATTTTGTTCAAAGACTCAAACTCCAAAAACCATTTCTAATTTGTTTTGTTACAAAGAGTATGGCTTGTCGAAAACACCTTGAATTGAAAAATCAACAGATAGATACAAAAAATCGGCGTTTTAGTGGATCGAGATGTTGGTTTATATATAAACACAAAAAATATTGATCTTAGAAGGCAATATTCAAAATTTAAATTTCCGTCTACCAGCTGAATTGATGGCAACTTTTATGAAATTTGCCTCAATGTGCATCGGCAATTATTTTGTAAGATTTTTTTTTTTAAAGATTTTTGCTATTTTACGATTATTTTTGGGTTGCCAAAACTTACTGGCCTGGGGTTGCAGATCTTTAAATACTCCACTGATGATGCATGATTTGATACCTCAGTGACTGAAGCCCTATTCCCTAGTGAGAACAGTTTGAGACTGCCAGATTTAGTAATTTTTATTGCCAGAAACTGTTTGAAACTCGCAAAGGAACAGGAACATGGCTTGTATAATAAGCAAAAGATATGACAAATGCCACCAAAACAACATGGCTGCCTACAGACTGTCAACATTGACCTGTCCCTATTTGGAAAATCCTCCATTTAAAATTTAACCTAGAATCAACTATTAGGTGCTCACTTACACTTGGCAAAAGCTCAAAACTTTTGGCCTTTTTCCCACTTTTAACAAATTCTCCTATTATACAAATAACAGGTTTTCTTTTTATTCTCTTCTAATAGTCTATTCACTCATAGTCGTTGAACTCGTAGTCGCTTTGAAACAACAAATTTATATGTACCTACGTGATGGGCCCGTTATCCCATGTACCATTCCCAATCTATAGAAGCAGATTAATTTATTGTATCCCTTGGACAAAAGGTGTTGGCAAAACTCGTTCTTATTATGAACATGATGTGGGTTTCACCAAGTAATTTGGACAAACTGGAATTGAAGACGGTTCAATTTATTCCATCTAGAGAATTCTTCCACTGTTTCATTCATTGAGAAGAGTGTTTGTTGGGAACCCTCTTTCGTAGAATTTGGGTCTATCCCTTTCCTATGTTAAGTTATTGAAGTCTTTTTTATGTTATGAAATATATTTCTTATCATCAGTCTTTAGTCTTTTGGGAAATTTAATTATCTACTCTATTACGGAAATAAAAAATTCAACTTATTCAAACCTTCGAAACATCGCATTTTGATTCAATTTGGTTAGTTTTCTATACAAATTGCTTGCGTTCATAAGAGCAACTTGATTCGAAAATCAACGAGCTGAATATTATTTATTTTATTTTATTTTATTTTCTCATTTTTTTGCCATTTAAGCTCAATTCTTAACATTCAACAAATAAAACATCCAATAAACCAATATTTCTATTTCTGTCATGTTCTATTCTAACAAGAACAATAAACATGACACATAAAGAATTCTCAGAAACATATACGAAGAATACTACAAATGTATAGAAGGTACTATATCTACTCTTCCTCTCTTGAGAAAACATTATTGAATGGACTTGGATTTTCCAAGAAATTCCTTGGCCAGAGCTCCAAGAACATCGTTCATATTCTAAAAAAAAAAACATTCCAGAGAAATAAACCGAACTTCGAACCAAACCAAACCAAACCAAACGGAACGGAACCTATGATACATGCATCTTCTTCTCTATATATTGGCAATTTCATTAGAAAAGAAGCATCAGAAGACATCTTTAGAAAAATTGTCACATTCTTTTCCTTGCTTAAACCAAATCACCCTCTTTCCTTGTGTACGGATACCATCTTCAGCATACAAGACTTTTTCTAAGAATCCAATATTTGATAAAGCAACGCAGAAGTGCTATGAGTTTATCAAGACAAATATGTTCGCTTTGCCTGGAGCAACATACTCTTCAACCTTCAGCCAATAGGAAGACCCTCAATAAATATCCCTTAAACGATGAAAATCAATGATGAAATTCTTGTCACACGTTGCACAAATCACACACAATTCCTCCATCCATGCCACCCATTACCACTGCCGCCATGCCATTGCCACCACACACCAAACTCATGAAACACTATTTGATTTTGTTTCTTATTTTGCTTTGTGTTGCGTGGGTGATTGTTGTGTATTATGTGTATTATGTGTATGGGGGTGTATATTAGACCCCTTTATCATGTCATGACACATGACTTCGGTTAGTGGGTGTCGAATTATATTCACTCGCACCGCACGTATCCGCTAAAGAGCTTCCGAATTCAAATTTTCGGAGCCACTCGAAGGGGTTGCAATCGTTTTTTGCGTATCTTAAAATTTGTGGTGTGTATGATGAGGGTATATCGTGTTTGAGCACACCCGTTACAATGTGTTTTTCTGGTCTTTGAGCAGAAAATCTTAGGGAGGGCGTAGGTTGACGCAATTTCGACGAGCTGCCAAGTTGAAAGGGAAAACATTAACAAACGATGTGTTGAAGTTGTGAATAGAATTGGTAAAACTAGAAAACATTTTGTAGATTTTAGCGCATATCATGTGCTTATGCAAGTATGTAGGTATTGTATTCGTCTCCAGTGGTGGATTAGATCTCTCAAAGGCTCACAGTCTTTTTTATTTTTGAATCACAACCAAATATTTGAAAATTGTTTACCATCGAGTGCAGAGATTTCCAGATAGGTTCAATTCAAAAGCGTCTTTAAGCAGCTCAAGGGAGAAGTTTTAAATTAAACGGGCGAATTGTTGCGCTTCATGTAAATACATAGAGGGCCCCAAAGTTCCCAGTTTTTATTTTGTTAAGTCCAATCATTTGTGTTTTCTGTGAGTGTGATAAAAATACCAGAAACACCAAGATATTGTTTATTTCTCAAATTATGTCCAAATCCTTTAAAAGATTTATAACGTAAAATGCTAATATCTTAAAAATAAAAAATCCCAGGTGGCAACTTTCTATAATGAAAGAAAAACAACAAAAACAAATACGAAAAAAAAAAACAAGAAAGTAAGATTTTTCGCACTCATAAATGGCCAGGGCAACAAAAGTAACGTCTTCTCAAAATAATCTACTACAATTATTAATTTCGCAAAAGTAACAGTCAAATAAGTCAAAAAAAGGGCATCAAATCGCTTTTTTCGATGGATAAAATTTTTTTATGGAATCTGTTTGGCTACGTCTCCTAATCATAAAAACTAGTTTTTGGGATTTTTGAGGTTAGGGAAGACGCGCCATCTTGAAAAAGAGATTGGTTTTGTTTTTATGCAATAACTCGCTTGCATTTTATTTTACAAAAAAACGTCCTACTACAATCTTGCAGAAGATAAAACTATCTATAAAATAAGCTATCAACGAACTCTGTAGGTGGTTTCATTTTTGAGATATAACGGACCAATGTTCCCCTATGGGTTGTGTTTTGGGGGTGTTATGACTTTTCTTGAGTTTTCTAGGTAACCGTTGATTTTTTTGGATGATGCTCTTAGAATCATTTTCAGTTCTTGTATCGACCTATAAAATGAGCCATCGATCAATATCATCGGCCATGAATTGTACTAGTTATCCAATTTATAGGATCACACTTTATCAGTAAGGAGAAAAACATAAATATATTTTTTTTCGAAAATGTTTATCCGGTGAATCGTACAAAAAAAAACTGTTACTTAAAATTTTGTCCATAGTAATGATAACAATTTAACATACATGGTACGTGGAGTTCCGCACCACACAGAAAGTTGTAAAGCAGCCGGGAAACTTAAGACACCTACATTTCTTGTTGTTGAAAACTGAGATATCTTTTTTCAATCCAAATGTAAAGGGTATTGCATGCGGTTTCCTAGGTACTACGAAGAAAAACTTAATTGAATTTCAAATTTATTGATTGGTTTTTATTAACAGAATTATTTGAAAAAATGATTAAAAAAAAGATGTAAAGTGTATTTTACATTAAGTTTTCTCTTTTTATATTTTGAAATTTTTGAAGGTCCTGGTAGCATTTTATCATCGCATACATCAGCTTCAAAAATCGTTGCGTTTGGTGTCATTTCATCGTTATGAATCTGCAAGAGCAGGGTACTTTCATCTTCGCAATATAATCTTCAGCAATTGTAATATAGTGTGCACAGACGGCGGCGGCGGAACATTTTAGACCGCTTTGCGACATCCACAAGCCGCTCCACATTTTGATGCGCAGGAACAAGAAATAACGTTCATTATTTGGGGAGGAGCTGGTTCCTTGGTGGTCATCACAGGAACATATGTACATTTTTGAATTTTTTTTTCCAACCCCACTTTTCCGGATCCTGGTCGTTTCCTAGCCACGTTTGTACCTGGTGATACGTCCGAAATATATGCTGGGGAAGTGAACATAAATTGTTTTTCGTTTATGCCACGGACTTCGTAAATTTTTTATAACGAAGTTCGTTAATTGAAGTTGTCTTTCCTCCACCATAGAGCGCCATGAAGAATTTTTCCCCTGCCACAATAAGTTCTTCTGGGTCAGCGACTTTTCGTTTAAAAATTTCCACTTCTGCAGCAAGGTTGCCAGCTTTTTTTTTTCTATTGTGGTAACGAATTTCATTTTCCCAGCGAAGTATGTACGTTGCTGACGTTGTGTCACATCCCGATATAGCATGTAAAAATAAAATGTTGTCTGATACAATTGTGTCACATTTTATACTTTTTGTCGAAAACCATTTCTCTGGTGCGTGTGACTTTTTGGTTTTCCGAAAAAAAACATTCGCATGATGTTTTCCATGTTCAGTTAACAAAACAAGAATATCAATATCCTTGGAAACGATTGTAACAGTTTCATGCAGAGAACACTGCTTAATGGCTGTAGTGACAATAAGCAAATCAGCATCACCTTTGTCCTGAAAAACTGTATAACCTGTGTCTTGCAGTTTATGTCTTAGGAGTTGGATGAACTTATTTTTGTTTTGTTCATTGGCAAGGAATGGTTCTTGGGCTGTTGTTGGGACTGTGTCAGCATTAAAATTCAGCTCAACAGACATTTTTTGTTGTTGTTCTGCGGAATCCTTCCCATGTCTTGGTACCTGCAATTGCAGGATCATCGGAATATCCGTCAAAGATAATGGTAGCATTGAAACCATAGTGGTCTTCATAGTACTTTATATATTTTTGACAAATGTCACCGAAAGTAGGTTTTGTATTGAAATCCCAAACAACTTTATGTAGAAGGAATCCTCCGTCTATCACAAAGTACATATGTAGGTGTCTTAAGTTTCCCGGCTGCTTTACAACTTTCTTTGTGGTGCGGATGCAACTCCACGTACCATATGTATGTTAAATTGTTATCATTACTAAGGACAACATTTTAAGTAATCGTTTTTTTGTACGATTCACCGGATAAACATTTTCGAAAAGAAAATATATTTATGTTTTTCTCCTTACTCATAAAGTGTGATCCTATGAATTAGATAACGCGCACAATTCGTGGCCGATGATATCGATCGATAGCTCATTTTATAGGTCGATACAAGAACTGAAAATGATTCTAAGAGCATCACCCAAAAAAATCAACGGTTACCGAGAAAACTCAAGAAAAGTCATAACACCCCCAAAACACAACCCATAGGGGAACATTGGTCCGTTATATCTCAAAAATGAAACCACCTACAGATGCCGTTGATAGCTTATTTTGTAGGTAATTTTATTTTGTACAAGATTGTATCAGGATGTTTTGTTGTAAAATAAAATGCAAGCGAGTTATTGCATAAAAACAAAACCCATTTCTTTTTCAAGATGTCGGGGGATTCCCTAACCTCAAAAATCCCAAAAACTCGTTTTTATGATCAGGAGACGTAGCCAAACAGATTCCATAAAAAAAATGTTGTCCATCGAAAAATGCGATTTGATTTCCTAATTTGACTGGGCTACTAAGAAAATAGAAACTTTGATTTTTTTTTGGTTAGGTATACAAATATTTTTTTTTTTTTTTAAGTTTTCTTCTTTAATATTGTTTAAATTATAAGACGCAGTAAAAAATAGAATTATAGCAAGGCCAGTCCATTAAAAAGATAAAGTTTGAGAATAGCCTAAAACAAGACAATTTTTTTTTTCAGAAAAAACGGTAGAATTTTGGTACGGACTGTACTAACATTGAAGCTTAAGTTGTTGCACACACAAATTGATTGAAAGGCCGTTATGAAACATTTAATTAAAACCTGGAATTTGTTATTGACACGAAACGAATACTTTCCACACCGTCTGTCAGTATACGCTTCAGAACAACTATTATTAAGAAAGAGTTTGGCAAAAAAAGACGGGTTTGTCTTAACAGTCTGTAGCAGCTATGCTGTTTTGGTATGGCGTCTGTCAAATATGTTGTTTATATTTCAGTTACTAATGCTAAATCACCATAACAAGTAGCACTATTCAGCAACACGTGCGAATGATAAAACTTTATTATCAAAATAGGTGATGGATTACATAATAGTGTTTCCCAGTCGACTAAATTTTACGTATGTTGGACATTATTCAAGTCAACCGGGTTCAATGAACAATTGGCCCACACCCGTACGTTAACAAAACACAGGAACTTTTTATCAAAAAAGTGTCGTCCATAGGAGAACCTGGGACAGTAAATTTCTTCGCATTCATGGAGGCCTCAACCAATCGATGATAAACTATTTCATTTGACCCAAATTAGATGATATGAATGTGAATGTTGTATGTGGTTCCATCAGGATATAACATTAACTCTCACCCAGATGATGCCAAAAAGGATATTCTGCATGAACGATTTGAGGAAAGGGTTGTCTTCTCTTCAGGTGACGTACATAAATTGGCGACCAATATTGAGCAATTTGACTCCATTAACTTTTTTCTTTCGGGTTTTCAGAGGAAATATTTCTATGTAATTCAGCCGCAATGGACCGATGCCTTCTAAGTAAGTATAGCTCCATGCTCTATCACTCATAATCAACAAGATTTATTAGTCAAGATTTATTACTCATTGGAACGAAAAACGAAATAATGATTCCTCGAAGATGAATACAGAAATTTGAAGGATTGAAAAAAAAAAAATTGTGGAAAATTTGTATACTTCAGAATGACCTTAAAAATTATTCGAATAAAAATACCTCAAGAACTAATAGGTCTGATCCATAACTTTGAGTTTCTGTGATTTTTGTTCCAAGCTTCTGTCAAAAAAAATTTTGTATATAAACTTTGATAGAACTTTGGACTAAAATGCGCAGAAATGCATAGGCAATCACAGAAATTCAAAGTAAAAAAAAACAGCCCTTATATAACCCCACATTTACCTCAAAAATATTTTTTTTTTTTCAAAATATATTAAAATATCTCAAAACGATTTCAGCGCATCAACGGCCATCAAAGTACCAGAAATGTATATTTTGGTTCATGTTAGAGAAAAGATTCAAATTTTGTCACACAGTGTAATTAATTAGTATTCATTTTTGAGTGGATTCTCGGAAAAAGTGAGAAAGGTTAATTATCAACTAGCACGTGAGTCCAAATTGATTGTTGGAGAAAAAAGTTTTAATACCTTATTTAGTTAGAAACTTTTGACTTTTTTAAATTATACAATTTTTGTGACACTAATTTTGTTGCTTATCTATTGAAAATCACAAAATGTACACAAGAAGACTTCTAAAACCTGTTTCTAGACTGAAATAAGTCAAAAATGTGCTTTACGAAGTTAATAACTTGAAAAAAATTAAAAGAAAAACTTAAATAATATTAAATGTATTATTATTTTTTTTTTACAATTGAATGAAATTAAAATTTGAATTTTACTGTGACTTGTGAAAAGAACAATTACAAGCAAGCATTACTGAAGATATTTGTTTGAAAAAGCTACTAAATTCACCGATGCGTTTCTAAGAGAATGGTCACGCTGCACTGGCAACGTTTTAATATATTTGGTACAACTTTGAAACTAAGACAAATTTGAGAATTTTACACATAAAACATCTTGAAAATAAAATTTCTATCGAAAATAAAAGTTTAAATAATTTATAAAATTTGAGCAGGAAAATTTAACAAATAATAGCTACCTAAGAAAAATCGAAAAATCAAATTTTTTTTCTAAATAGCGCATAACTTTTTTCGGAACGTTCAAGGCATCGCTAATCAAACTAAAGTACAGTTTTAAGGCCTTAATATGAGGCCAGTGCAGGGAAATAATTCCACGGGCATCTGCTCCACATGGGAGTTTATTCCATGTTTAGTGGGTGTGGAATTTATTCTGTCTGAGAGAGGGAACCAACTTAACTTTGTGAAATTTTGTCCATCCTAAAATTTGGAGCTTGGGAAATTATTGATTCATAAATAACGAAAACGACATTGTTTATTAGTTTTAGTTTATATTTTATTCATAGGATAAAGTGTTTTATATAATAAATAACTCACTTTTGCGTAAGTTATCTAAAGCTCAACAAAATAAAATCTTTCTCTCAAAACTTATAGCTGTTATAAAGGAGTCTTGAGCATGAGGTATCTACAAGCACTTAAAAGGTTCTGAGAGCAATATTAAGGATTTTTGAGCATTATGGAATAATGCAATAATGTAACGACATTAAAAGTTCCGTTAATTAAGAATATTCTTTCCTCAGGTTCGAAGTAAAATATTGATCAGCTCCTACTTTTGCAGTTTTAATAACATTAAAAATGATGGGATGGGAAACAACTCGACTATCTCCAAGTGCAATAAATTCCCTCTCTAGGTGAGAATAAATTCCATTTTGAGAAGTGGAGCTAGTTCCCACTAAGAGTTGAATAAATTCGCATGTGGAGCAGATGCCCGTGGAAGTACTTCATTGCACCATGAGTGCCATAGTGGCCTAACAGCATTTTTTATTATTTTTAGTAGAGCAAACAAAAGGAACAGATTATTTTCAAACACTTGAAGTTTTAAAATTTTTAAATACTTGCCTTTTTAAAATAATGAAGCTTGGTTTTGATTTTTATTTGCAATATGATCAAAACATAAATAATTTTGGATTTTGTCCCAATAATTTTTTAAAATACCGTTATAACTTATCAGATAAGCCACTCTTGCACTGAAGCTCTTACTTTTTTTTTGGAGTTGGCCTCTTATTGCCCAAAGTCTTATAATTTTAGTATGGAGACATCAATTCAAATAATTAAAATGCAGAAATATTATTAAATAAATTCAATTTTCCTAACTAGCTCAATTTCGATAAAATTAGAGTTAGGCCACTATGACTCTCATGGCCTCATATGACATCTTAAAAAAAACCATATTATTTGAAAACTGACAGAGATAAAGCCATTTTAACGAAAGCTTATTCATTGGTACTATAAGACATAAGTTTAACATTTTGGGACGTAATACCAAATCTTATATTAATCGACCCAACCAACAACCGGAATAACAAAATTGCTAGCTTTCCTACTTTCTAAATATTTATCAATTGCCGTAATGTCTTATTTCATCAAAATATTGAGTGCGAATATTTTTACGAAAATTGTGAAATTTGCCATGTAGTAGTGAAAATGTTTTCAATTTTTTGCAAAAAAACATTGCGATTATACAGAACACGAAAAAAGTGGGTGACAAAATTCTGTCTATCTGTACGTTCACCCTAAACCACTGTAGAGATTTTCTTCAAATTTTGAACTTAAAATTGCTCTGTAATTTCTTAGAGGAAAAATTGAAAATTTGGTTGCTATCTCTAAAAATAACGGTACTTGCCATATAACCGTTAAGGAAAAGCTTGTTTATCCCAAAAATGGCCATAAAAATTTGTATGAACAAAAATCAGTGTATTACTACACTATAATGGTGTACTTTTTGGTTAATTTTTTTTCCAAAAATAGTTTTTAATTTATTTTCGATTTTCTCATTAATGGCTCAACTGTTTTTGATAAACTTTTTTTTTTTCAAAAGCTGCTTTAAAATGTTAATATTATAATAATTAAATAAATATTATGGAAAACATAATATTTCAAAAAAAGGACACAAAAATAAGAACCATAAAAGTAAATAAAAATAAATTTTGTATTTTTAAAGCCATATTTTTTTTTTTTTGAAAATTCAATATCCACATATTTCAAAAATTCGTGGATTATTTGTTGTAAATGTTGCCAACATTTTATATACATAATAATTTGTATTTAGGAAAACTGCTCCAACGATCTTAAACCTTTTCCTTACATTATATTTTTTCAAGTTATCAAAGTAAACGAGCTATTTATACAATTGAAATAACGACTTAAATTCTTTTTTTATATTTTATTAAATTTTGTTTTCCATAATTATACCTGCATATTCTACAAGTTCTTAATTTTAAGCAGCAACTTGAACATAAGAGCAAGTACGTGCGATCCAGTCGTACATTTTATTTTTTAGTCATATTAATGGATGTACATTTATTATTCTGCAGAACAAAAATATGTTCCACATACACCACAGTGGACCATATTATATATTCGAAAAATAAAATATTCCACGAAATATCAGGCAACATTTTATATATTCAATTTCTTATGTACAAGAACATACCTCTACCTACATTATGCTGTGCCAAGAAAAATCGAGAAAAGTTAAGTTTTCATGATTGGTATTAAGAGCTTCTTTTTTTAATTCATTTGTTTTTTCCATATTCATAAATCTATCTTAAAATAATAATCACTGTGCTTGAAAATGGAACTTTTTTTCCGACAGACAGCGCTCTTATTTACTAAAGATAATTCGGATATGCTGAACACGATGGCGTACTAAGATTTTCGAGATTAGGTCAAATAAGAAAGATATTCGATTTTAAAAATTTGTTTACAAGCCTGAAATAAACGATAAGAATCTTGATATACATTACATATGTATTTGATATGTTTTGATTATAAATTGACGTTAATTGCTCAAATATGTATTTTTTTAGTTAAATTACAGTTTGTAAAATTTATAAAGTTAAAGAAACTTACAATTCAACACTTTAAAACACGTTTTTCGATAGAAAAAAAAACATTTTTTGTTGAATTTTAGTTTTAATTCTTTAAAAATTTGAATAAAGTTTAGATTTATATCTTTAAGGCTTTCATTTAAAAAATAATAAAAAAAATTGAAAATTTTAAAGTAGGTATGAACCAGTAGCATAAGCAGAATTTTTCTGGGGGGGGGGGGGGGGGGGGGCTCACCCTCAATTTTTATGTAAATAATTTTAAGGGTATCACTAAGACCATAGTACGAGGCATAGGATTTTTTTCTGGAAAAACTATACTGATTAAAGTTTTTGATTGTTACTATGAAGTAGTACTTCAGTACAGTAAAAAAAAATGACTGTAAGTGCTGTACGTTATTTACCATTTTGAAAAACGCCTTTTAGCCAATTTGGTTCTCTTTTTTAAATACAGTATTCTAATAATTTTATGCTTTCAGAGTTATAGCGCCTTGAAGTATATTTTTTTTTTTATGTTTTTCCTCATATCTTCTAAACGGTTGCTGTTGTGCAATAAATATTACTGCACAAAATTCTGGAATATGTAGTTTTATAAGAATTTGTATGAACTTTATTCTACAGCGTATGGTTTGCAAGTTATATTTCTCTAAAATACAGAATCTTCACCCTCAGTCTTAACTTATTTCTCAACCATCTGAGAAGAACAACCAATTAGTGTTTTTTTTTTAAGTAGAGTATCCACAATTTTTTTTTAAGAAGATACTCAAATCTTCCCCTTTTTAATAGTCCTATAGTTGGCAACGGACTTAATTTATCTTAGTCAATACTTTTTCTTCACACATGACTTGGCAAATCTTAATTGTTAATCAGATAGAAGTCTATTATCTGAAGAATATTTGAAGGTTTGTCCACCGCAATAAGAGCAAATAATAGAACATTAAAAACCAGATTTTCTGCAAACAAATCCAATTTTATATTGGGTTGCATCAAATAAGAGTAAGTACAAAAGTTGCTGCAGGTGGTGAGGTGTTAACAGTTGGGTCTATTCCCCAGACTGTCCAACTCCATCGTCAAACCCCATTCCTTAGCGTTCTACAATAAATGTTTGAACTTGGTGGTAGATTTGAAAACTATTGAAACGCACTGTCGATTTTGACAGAGACAGGATATATTTCGTCCTCGTTGTTTATAAAATATTTGTGTCCGAAGAAAGGTTAGACTTCTTTCAACACTTAATTTTACTTAACTAACTTCAATGAAAATTAAATAAATTAATACAATTCGATTTTTGCATTTGCCCAATTAGAAATTTATTGCATTATTCAAATGTAATTCTTTGTCAAAAATATAAAAAATTTAAAAAAAATAAAATATGTAAAATTAGTTACCTATAGTTAAAAATGACAACGAATACGGTGCATACATTTTCTAAAAAGAGTATGAGGAAAGTGTCTATCTCTGATTTAAGTTGAAGAATACTCGTTTTGGGAATTTTGACTGATTGCAAGAGAATTGTTTCTTGAGTGTCTATGAACAGTGAGATTCATTTATTTGGAATAATTGAAGTGATTTTAGCACGATATCCATACATACATTAAATATTTATTTATATTAGTTTTTCTATTAAGATTGAAAAATATTCTTAAAGTTAACAACTAACCAAAATGAAATTTGAACGCAAAAAATATATAAAAAATAATTGAACGTTGTGATTGGAAATCTTTCATTTGAAGACCGAATTATACACTTGTCAAAACTATCAAGGAAGAGAAAAATAGGGAGACAAGACAAAAGAAACCTGTAACAACAACTGGGAAGCCTCGGTTTTTGCCTGGTTTAAAACCCACAATCTTTTCGAATGGAATACAAGATAATTTAATTGTTTCCAAGAACAATTTTTGAAAAAGAAGACAAAACATGAAACAAAGATAACAAAAACGAAAACAAAAAAAAAGACCGCAGGATTGGACCGCTATCACTCGATCACGAAATCAACAGACAAAGGGATCACGAGTCCCACTTTTAAAGGGATGGCAACGAAACCAAAGGTCTACTGAATATCAATTGAAATCACTTTATTAAACTTATTAGCTATGTATGTATGTAGATATGTAACAAACTACAATACTCGATTTACGTTTTCCTTTTGTTTTTAACAAAAGTCTTTCTTCTTCCTTTTACTGTAGTAATCACCCCGTTCTGGTGAAATCTCAATTTTTATTCCCTTCAAAACTCATTTCGTCAAAGCGAGTTCCACCACAAATATACCTATTCTCCTATTTCGAATTACATACCTTCAAACAACTTAAATAAAAATTCTCAAAATTATTTTTTTCACAATTTATCAATTTTCAAAATTTTCTTTTTCTTCTCAAAATTTTAACAAAAATCTATATCGGCTTTATGGTAGACTGACGAATCTCCATGTAATTTGTCATATTTTATACTTGCTTGTTTTTTTTTGTATATGATTGTTCCCAATAAAATATGAGACAACGAAATGGCAGTTAGGTTAAGATTGTATAATATATATCCCCAGTTGTTCTCAATTTTTCAGAATTTTAACCCAATTATTCACACTAGTATCGCCCAGTGGCGATAACCCCAGCTAACCCCACACTCAAGAGAAGCAAGAAAAATTAATAATAATAATAAAGAAATAGCTTCACGGAAAAGTTTGGTTTCTCTTGTTTTTGTAGGATCTAGGAATGTAGAATTCGTAAAAGCTTTGTATGGAAAAACATCGATTTTTTAAAATTATTCTTACCTACTTCGCCTAAGATTTAAAACTGCAAGTCCAATAACTCCTTCATATAAAGTTGTTCACTCAGCTTTGCATAACTGCTATAGGGTATTCACTTACATACATTTCATATGAAATAATTAGGATGTTAAATGAAAAAGATGGAACGATCTGAAGCATTTTTTTAATGTTTAAACAAAAACTTTATTTTTACGAACCTTTTAAGCTTAGTATTATTAACAATATTAAAAGATTAATTTATTGACCAGCAACATATTATTAACAATATACAAATGTGCATGAAGTTCTATTTTTTTAAGTGATTTTTTAGTATAGAAAAATGAAATTGTAATTTTTTCCGGATAACGGAAAATTAGGAGTTTCAATTTTGTATCAATGATAATGATCAGTCTTCAAAATTTCAATCCAATCTTGTAAAAAGATAAAAATCAATAATTAAAAAAAAATTAATTACCGTTAAGGGCTGCAAGCAGATAACATTCTTAAGATTCTGCACATTTTTGAACTGTGAGACAAAACCTTTCTCTCGATACATCTTTCATGCAGTTCCGTTGAGCATTTACGGATAAAAGTATACCGACAAAACTGAATGATTTGGTCCGATAATACAGTTTCATGAATTTAAATTGACATCATCAATTATATCTTAATTACCACTGTTATTTGTTTTGGCAATTCGATTATATCTTCACCAAGCAGTGGATACTGCATTAGCTCCTCATACCCAACTTTTCTTAAAAAATCGACAAATTTGACTTTATTTAATTGAGCTCTCATATTTTGTGTTAAAGTAATGTGGTGAAATGAATTGAATATACTCCAAGGAATTAGAAAATCTCTAAAAGTGCCACATATTGCATGCAGAACAACTTGTAAGATTCTGAAATCGCCAATCAAAAGAATAGTTTTCCTGGCAAATGTTTTTCAACTTCATCGATTGTAAATTTCTGTAAATCTATAACTCAAAATGCATAAATCAGACACAGAAATTTCATCGATTATTATTAACAATGCAGTATTTAAAAATTAAAAATCTAACATTGGCAATTTGAATGCATTATGTAAAGTTCTGGCACCAATCAAAAGTGTTGTTGCAATACCACTAAAAACAATAATGATACACACCCTGCATACAATTTTGATCGATTTGCGGTTCAGAACTTACCATAGAAAAAGCACAGTTATAATATTCTCAAAAATATCTTTGATCGATAATTTTCAAGAGAGTCATTCGAACTTGAACTTAACAGATTATTATCAGTCAATGGAGGGACCGAAGCATTACCTTTATGACAACAGGATGTTTAAGTAATTACATATATCATTTTGAGTTATTTCTGAAATAAAATGGTTGGCTTGACAAAACAATAAATTAAATTCATTGGCCAGCAATCAAAACTATCGAAATTTGTAGGTTCAATATTTAAAGCACATTTTTATAAGTATTAAACAAAAGATGCCTACATTATTAGTCATTTGTCATATCATCTTGATCTCCATTCATTTAAACATAACTGTTAAAATTTTGTTCAAAATCCGAACTTCCACTTCGCATCTGTGGAATATTCACTCATATTCATGATTGCACTTATGCATTTTTTCTAACTGCCAATTCAACTATCGTTTGTAAAGCCGTGTTCTTAGTGAGGGTAAGGGTTATTATCATTATAAAAAAAGACTAACCTTTTCCATTTTTATTAAATTCTAGAACTTTAATCTAACTGTAATTTTATTGAAGACTCTCTGTTTGCACCAAATTTTTTCTCCCATATTGTTTCAGCAACTGATGGTTCTCCTCAAAAATTTCAAAAGTCTTAGGCCAGAAAAGTCTACCATCAACGCATCGACCCGTTATTTTTTCAATCAAACGGTTTACTATATTACATATTATAACTCAATTTTTATCCTGTATGTTTACATAAATATACCACACTTACCTTTCTTCAGTTCATTCAATACATAATGTACAATATAACAACACATTAATATACAAACATAACATATATACATATGTATGTAACATAATGTATATGTTTTTTTCTATCAAATTAAATGTTTGAAATTTTAAGCAAAACACAATTTTTGTTTAATATTCAAAGTGCACTGCAGTGTAAAATGGAACTTAACCAAAATGAACCCAATCTGTTTAATTTTGCAATTCGCACACCCTCACGACTAACAGCTTTCCAACCATATAAAATTTATCGAAATCGGTGGAATACTTTTTGAGAAAATGGTACCACAAATTTTTTTTAAGGCTATTTATATATAGATATTAAGTGAACCCTTTTATCATTTACCCATTTTCATGTTACATATTTGTTCCAATAGGCACACATACAAAAATATACATAAAATGTCATTATAAAGGAATATTATTAGAAAGTCCTCCTGTGTGGAAAACTGACATGTTATCTTATGTTTCCAACATAATGAAAATTCCATTTCAAGCCCTTCTTATTAAAAACCACAATAATGTTACAATAAAGAGAAAAATACAAAACACAAGAAACACCAAAAGCAAACATATAAAATGCCAACAAAAAAAGATCATAAAATTGATGAATACAAAAAGAAGTAAACAATCAACTAAAAGGCTCACAAAAACAAACACAAGCAGACACTAACAATAATGAGTTTGGGCCTTATATAGCATATGTTGGTATTATGCAACCATGCAAAACGCACATCAATCAACATGCAATCACAAAAAGCCAAATGCATGCTAGAAAAATAACTATATAGGTACTGCTATGATGATATAGGTACATTTATATGTTTGTAGTAAAAGTTTAAATGAAAAGCTATTGTGTGCAAGTGCCACACCAACAACAATAAGCACAGCTAAGCGAAACAAGCATTCTCCACATAGATGATGAGAGATGGGGTTTAACAAACAGTACCAGACACAGCTTAGCTAGGCTAGGACATTCGCATTTGAACAAAACAACAAGCTGATATTTACACAATGAAGATAGGAATAATAGGATGCGGGGCTTGCTGCATTCAAGCATTTAATACTCACCCTGATGATCTTTTGATCCTTCATAATTTTGCGTACACAATTCACAAGGAATGTCGTTATCAAGCCACCCAGGATTAATCCAAACACAATGACTATGATTAAAAGGTGCTCTGACCATCTCTCTTCTTTATCCTGTGAAAAGAGAACAAAACAAAAAAAATTGACAATTGACGAATTAAGCGAGTATTGTTTTTGAATATGAAGTTAGATATAGAGAAGAATAAAAGATGACACAATACATTGTGACAACAAATATTCACCAAAGAACTTACTAGCTCCTTAAGAACGAAAAAGTAAGATAATCCAATTATAACTTAAACTTGTGTTATGTTATTCGAATATTTTTAAGAAAATGTTATTTTTAATTATTATTCACTCGTTGCGGTAAAATTTACCACAACAAGTTTCAACAACCTATTCTCTTTTCCTTTTTCCATTTTAAGCCTTCCTTCCCGTTGTGGTGCCAAAATGCTTGTAGAGTCGAGTAGAAACCTGGTACCCATAAGCCAGAGTCCTGGCTCTTAGAGTATTTTGGAAAAGCAACTAAAACAGGTCTTAGTACTAAAATGGTGACGGGTAGTCCACACTTACAGTACTGTTCGAATTAATGTGAACACAGAGAAATTTTTACAAATATCGTTAATTTGAAATAATTATTTTGTTAAGCCTAAAAATAAGTTTGTTTTGTTAATATTTAGTAAAAATATGTATCTTCTTTGCTTTGATAACAGTTTTTATGGTTTTCGGCATGGAGCTCATCAGAATTTCGCAATTTCCTCTGAATGCCTCATATAAAAATTACACCCGAATTATCCCTTTCCCCAGTGTTTATTCTGCTGTAGAGCCTATTTTTCTCAACCTAACTTTCCAGATTGGCTATTCATTGTGAAAAGAATTGAATCCCGGTTAATTTCAACGCCAATCTAAAATGTTAATAATCTTTTCCTTGAAATAGTTCATCATTGTTTGGGAGACATTGAGCTTAATCCCATTTAATGTACTCTGAGTGAAAGGCGGTCCACAAAATTGTAGAAAATGTGTGACCGGTATAGTCCAGACTAGCTACTCAAAATTTACTGTGGGACGGGCGGTCAATATTTGCCAAGATTACATGTCAGTGTGTGACAGGTGGTGCCCTTATCATGTGATAGGTAGCTTCCACACCAATAAATCTTTCACACCTACTACGGTGACTGTTAACGACCACATGGGAAGGTTCGCTTTGGATGTGGATTCATCTTCAGAGGCAGACTAAGGCAAGATGTCTTGAGTTTCAACAATGTGAACGAGCACCTCACGAAAATTTGCATCAAGGCTAAATTCACCAACATAAGCATCATATGCACACATGCACCCACTGAGGAGAAAGATGACAACACCAAGGACGAGCCTGCATCATCTCCGCTAACAGACCCAGATTAATCGACTTTGCTGCGGGACAAACCGTTGTGGTCGCTCGTACGTGGTTTCCACATCTTGATATCCACAGGGGGATATGACGATATCCTAGTTAATCAATCGCAGACAAGATTGACCAAATTGCAATCGGCGCAAGACACTCTTCGAGGAATTAGAGGGATGATATTACTGGAAAGAAGTGTGGAAGTTTTACGAAAAAGTAAAAAGAACGTCCGAAGGTTGCAAGGCTCAAACCCAAGCCAAAAGACAGCTATACCTTAAATTAAGTCAAATAAAGTTGTCGGTTTTGATGGCCTTGTGGAAAAGCTGTTCAAAGCGACTCGCAGTTGGTAAGGAGTATGCATCAGCTCAAATGCAAAATATGGTCGGAGGAAAGCATGCCCAATGAATGGAACTTCATCATTGTTTGACCAATCCTCAAGAAAGGCTATCCTCTGAACTGCACCAACTACAGAGGCATCAGTTTCCTTAAAATTGCATACCATTTATCTTCTCTGCTGTTCTTTGTGAGCTCCGGAAGCTATTTGCCTCAATCTGATTGCTCCATATCAGTGTGGCTTTAGGTCAGAAATATTTGCGACCAAATATTTGCGTTTTGGCAGATCTTGGAAAAAACACAGGAATTTCAAATCAATACCCACCATTTTTCATCGATTTCAAGGTCATATATATCAGCATCTATAGAGACGAGCTTTATGGAGCAGTATCTAGTTTTAGCATCCCTTCCATCTCGTTCGTTTGCGCATCAAACGATGGAGGGTTCAGGCTGCTCCATGAAGGTCGACAGAGACTTCACCGATTACTTACTTACATAGTTAAGGTGGTGCTACACACCGGGGTGGACCAGGGCCTCAACAAACAAGCTTCTTCCAGTCGGCTCAATTTCTAGCTAGCTGTCTCCAGTTTCGCACGCCAAGTTGGTTGAGGTCCTCTTCCACTTGCGTGCGCCACTTTTTACGCTGTCCACCTCTACTGCACTGTCCCACGGGGTTGGATTCAAAGACTTTCCGGGCTGGAGCATTGGTGATGTCCATTCGCTCTAGGTGACCCAGCCATCTCAGTCGTTGGCTTTTCACTTTTGTGGCAAGGTCGGTGTCACTGTACAGCCCGTACAGTTCGTTGTTGTATCTTCTTTTCCATGCAGACGGGACCAAAAATCACCCGGAGAATTTTCCTCTCAAAACAGCCTAACGCGTTCTCATCCACCGTTAGCAGTGTCCATGCCTCTGCACCATACATCAGGACCGGGATGATAAACGTTTTATACAGGGCAGTTAAATTGCTCGAAAGAGGGCTTTGCTTCTCAATTGCCTTCTTAGCCCAAAGAAACAGCGATTGTCAAGAGTAATTCTTCGTTTGATCTCAGCACTTGTATCATTCGCTGAGTTTATAGCGGATCCTAGGTAGACAAAGTCTCTGACCACCTAAAAATTATGGCTGTCTATAGTGACGTTCTGTCCGAGACGTGCGTCGGTGTTGAGTGTCCTTTCTTGTTGATAGAATATATTTCGTTTTGCTTTCATTCACCGTTAAACCCATCTTCTTGGCTTCCTTCTCAATACTCACAAAAGCACCACTGACATCACGCTTTGTTTGTCCGATTATATCAATGTCGTCACTTGTCAGCGTAAAGGTGCGTCCACACTATGTCGATCAACATTGTTGATCAATAATGTCGATCAACATGTTCAACATTTTATGCTGTCCACACTGTCGCAGCTAATGTGTACGTGTCAATCGACAATGTTGACAAGTATACTGTCATTAGTGTCAGTGTCATTTGTGTTTAAAATAAATTGTGAATAATTTGTGTAAAGTTGGTTTTAATTATGAGTGAGGAAGATGCTGTTTTTGTTTCTGCTGCTGCAATTGTTATTGAAGCTGCTTTAATGAGCCAACATATTCATCGTCCAAGAAGGTTTTGGATTCGTCCAAGTATTGCTGGTGCCAGGAACAAATACAGCACAAAAGAGTTCCTAAAAGACTTGCTTTTGGATGAAGTCGATGATTTAAACTTGGAGTACAGATGCGCTGGATTTACAAATTTTTTTAGAATGAAAAGCATTGACTTTGAAAATATACTACAAATGATTGCTCCTATAATCTGCTAAAAGGATACGAAATTCAGGAAAGCTATTCCTGTAAAAGAACGGCTCGCGGTTACTCTACGTTTTTTAGCAACCGGAGATTCCTATACATCTCTAAGCTACCTGATGAAGATTTCTAAACAAGCCATTTCATCTATCGTGCCTGGAGTTTGTGATGCCCTTATCTCGGAACTCAAAGATGACGTGAAGGTAAAACAAATTTGAAAGAATTTATATTTCTTGTATTAAATATTCAGTTTTATTGCTGAGCACTAACAACACAGACTTTACTCCATCACTTTGAAATATAAACAAGATTTATCAGCAAGAAATCAAAAAGCCTTAATTCCTTTCCTTTCCTTTATCGACAGCAAAAGTGAGAGATGGTGTTTATATATATGATAATACCTACATCACATGCATCCATATTTCTGAAAATCTCAGAAATATATGGTGGCTAAATTTTTAATCATACCCTATTATTAAAGAAAAGACCAAATTATTGTTAAACGTTATTGCACAATATGTGCATATATTTGTGTAAAGCCAAAAAAACAAGTAAGTTCATCAATGTTTATGATATTGACAACATTATGTCATCTATATCAATATCTTCTGATTCATCTTGGACAGGAGAAACGGAATATTCTGACTGAACATATGATATAGGTCGCGAAGTGGATTCAACGGAAATTGGCTTGCCATTGTTGTGATTCCGGACTGTGTGAAATGAGAACTGGGCATTAGTTGATGTTGATGTCGATGTGTTCCCGTAGGACGTCTGTGGGCCATTGTATCTTCCCATTTCACCATCAAACAAAGCCTTGTTTATTATGTTTTGCACAACAAATCTTCCTTCTGCCGAAGAAATCTTACGTAGCTTTAGTGCAACTTGTTCACCATATAGTGAATACTCATCTTTTTCATCTCTTTTGTTTTTAAA
The DNA here is from genome assembly GCA_963921185.1 of Dasysyrphus tricinctus. Taxonomy (NCBI): domain Eukaryota; kingdom Metazoa; phylum Arthropoda; class Insecta; order Diptera; family Syrphidae; genus Dasysyrphus; species Dasysyrphus tricinctus. The sequence goes on along the minus strand of OY992532.1, from coordinate 56,197,130 downwards.
TGACCTCATTAGGTCAATTGCTTCATCCAAAACGGGAGTTTGGGCATAACTTGATTTTTTGCGTTTGAAGGTCATTGCCTTTTTTGGAGATTTGTTTGGTGAAGTTTTCGGCGGTGTTTCTGTTTCATGCTGTTTGTTTTGATTTTCACTGTTGTCCAGCTCTACAGTTAATTTTTGTTTTCCTGATACCTGAAACGGAAAGAAAGTTTATTTTTTCATATTTCATTTTCAGATGCCGAGAAATGAATTGGAATGGGAAACTATCGCAAAGCAGTTTAACGATCTTTGGAACTATCCGAACTGTGTTGGAGCCATTGACGGTAAACATATCACTGTCCAAGCCCCAATACACTCAGGATCAGAATTTTTCAATTACAAGTCGTTCCACAGTATCGTCTTACTCGCTATTGTGGACGCAAATTATAATTTCATCTATGCAAATGTCGGATGCCAAGGAAGAATATCTGATGGTGGAGTGTTTAATAACACAACTTTCAAACAAGAACTTGAAGATAACACTTTACATCTTCCCCCACCGCGTCCTTTACCAGGCCGTACACTTCCTATACCGTATTGTCTTGTTGGAGACGAGGCTTTCCAACTATCAATAAATGTAATGAAGCCATTTTCCGGTCAACATGAAAAGGGATCTATGCAAAGAATATTCAATTACCGATTGAGTAGGGCTCGAAGAGTTTCAGAAAACGCATTCGGTATTCTGTCCTCTAGTTTTCGTGTATTTCGAAACCTTTGCTATTGGATCCGAATGTAGCAACTAAAGTTACCTTGGCTGCAATACATTTACATAATCACTTGAGAAAAAAAGCATCAAGATCTGTTTATTGCCCTAATGTAATCTTTGACACAGAATGTTTGGACAATGGAGAAGTAGTTTCCGGCCTATGGAGACGAGACGTTTCATCTTCTCAGCTTTTAAGCGGTACTGGAGTCCCTAGAAGAAGTGGCATCGAAGCTCAGAATGTTAGAAATGAGTTTGCTGAATATTTTTGCTCTCCACAAGGTGAACTACATTTCCAATACAACAAGTGAATTTGAATGTCAAATATTAAGTTTGCATATGTAAGCATGTACATACAAATGGAGATATGTAGATAATTTATTTATTAAATAGTTAATAAAACTTTTGAATAACTACAAAATACGTATTTAAATATTTGACTTTAAATTATTCAATGATCATTATATACATATGAGTACATGAGAACCAAAACTATAGTCATATCCACTTTTATCAAAAATTGAGATTTTAATTCAGATTTGTTAAGATTGGCATATTTAACAGTTTTTAAGGACAGGCTAACCCCTCCAATCGCCTTTAATATCTATTAATGTCAAACATCATAATTGTCTCCAAAAATCTCTATATCCATATCCATTGTTTGCAGTAGGTTTGGTTTCAAAACTCTTCTTATCCATCATAGGCAGTTGATTATGTCATTTAAGAAAGAACTAAAACGTTCACGGGTTCTTATGGTAAAAATCTTTAAATGGGTCATTGAAGATTGGAAAGTAGTGTAGTGCTATTATATTAGATGGTGCGATTGAGAGAGGGGGAGGGGGTGTGGAAACTGGCCATACCCAATCATTTGCAGCAAAACTCTTTATATCCAAATTTAATTGATAAATATCTTTTAAACCGATCTTTCAATATATTTTTGCTCTTAATTATAGCATATAGATTTAAAAAAATTTATTATAGAAAATAAAATCTTTTCTAGCAACTATCATATAGCCTTATTTAGTTTTTTTCTATTTGCACAAAATGAAAATTTTGGATATGACGAGTTTTGGTTCTCAACTACTCATATGTAGTAGTAAAAAGAGCCAAAAAGCCTTTAGATTTCACCTGCCTTAACTTCAAGAGGTAGCTTTTTAAGACTTTTATTGCAAAAAAACTACCAACCTAGATAGGTGCCATTTGGCTGAAATTTTTTAGTTTTTATTTCATCCGCTTCATCCTCAACTCTCAAATTTTCATAACCAACCACCGAATTGGCCAACCACAGCTTACCTATACACACAAAGAAAAACAAATCACTCTTTTTCAAACAAAATTAAAAAGAAACTGACCTTGACTTCACAACAAAAACAAAAGAAATATTAGGCGTGTTTTATTACAATCGGTATCTGGATCTGGATTAACTTTTAACACAAGTTACAAAAACAATTTTGAAAATTTCTCATTATTTTGTTTTTGTATTACGTGTAAAAGTTAATCCATATCCTCATCCCGGTTTGCAAAGATAAGCTAGTTAAATGTGTAGGCCTATTTATTATATTGCTCTCTAATGGTTTCACTCAGAAAATCCACTCATTCTGGAAGCCACTTGATACCTACAGCTTAAACTCAAATCCTTTAAATCATTAATGAATCATCAAATTGAAATTGATTGATGAAATACCACAAATGAACTTACTCGTTAGGTATATGTATATACATATATACGAATAAAATCATAAATTTCCATTTCGAAACAGATTTTTCGATAAAATTTCTCTTTTTTACTGCATTTTTATCTTCGCTAAAAAAAAGTAGCATGTTAAATACAAGAACAATTTGGTATAGCTCCGTATTGTTGTTGTACTTAATATGCTACTTTCTTTTAAGTGAAGATAAAAATGCACTAAAAAACAGGGCTTGTATTAATAACCTCGTTGTTGATTACACCACAAACAAGAATTATGTATTTTAACCAAAAAACGTATAGAAACCAGCCTTCGTCCGAATTTATATGCATCCGTTAATATTTCAAGTTAATAAATCAAAACTTTACTTTAATGCATGAAAATATTCTTCTTTTTTCTATATTATTTGATAAATATTCTGTTCTTCGAGTTATGAAATACATAGATAATAATTTTAGTACCGGGCGTGACACTTACCATTTATGAATAAACCAACCAAAAACTCTATTTGTTTTATTTACTTGTTGAGGATAAAACACCACATTTAGATAATGGTAACTAGCCACCAGCTCTTAAATTGAGAAACAATTAAGTACCTACCAAATTTATGGTTTCAAACTTCTGCGAATAAAAAAATGGCATTTGGAGTACTTTCTTTCTAAGTGTTTCTGACTGTGGAATAAGTAATATTAAGTCAAATTACTGATACCTTCGTTTTCGAAATGAAACATTGGAGCTTTGATAATAACTTATTTGTATTTTTTCGATTTAAGGTCATATTTTGTGTGTTTTTTCTTTATATTCCGGTGTATATCTATGGGAACACTCATATACATATATAATAACACTTTGATACGTCGTTTCGTATCGATCTTTTAGTCGAGAACCCAAATTCTCTTCAGATTCGTTAATGCCATCTTTTCTATGATTGAGAGTTATAGAATCAGATGAATACTTTTCTCTGGGGCTCTTGGCACCGTAATTAAGCATAGTCAAGCCAGTAAGAACGACATGGCCAATCTCTTCATTTCCATTCATATGAAATAAATTAAATTCACACATGATTCACCTGTTCTGGTTTCTGGAAAGCCGTCTGGTTGTTCTGGAGAGTTGAATTCGATATGCTGAGACGATCTTGTCCACATCCACACTTTGACAAGATGAACGTAATGAAGTTCACCTGAAAAAGAAAATATAAAGGGTTATTGAAAATTATTAGTGAAGTGTTATCGCCTGGGAATGTTTCTTAGACGGCTATCTAGTCATATAGAACTATCAAAGAGGCATTCTAAGCGATTATAATTGTTCCTTATCCTTTAAAGCCAAAGGTGCTGTTCTTGTAGGTATTGTGGTTAAGTGAAGAGCATTGGAGGCGGAACTGTTAAAGAAAAGGTATAAAATTAGTATTTACATTTTAGAAAAACAAACTTACCTGTATATCTTATTAATATCCAAAGTCCTTCTCTTTTTACTATTTAATCTTTTATTATATTTTTTAAGTTAGTGTCTGTATCTGTAGTGTTTTCATTTCATCTATATTTTATTTTAGCTTTTCATATTGAAGAACTTCCATAATCCAAATACATTTGGCTTTTAACATGATGACAAGATGATTTATGGAATGTCAAATGTCATTTCGATTCAACGACAATGAAAAGTGAACGAATATCGTAGGCAACTCGATTATAAGTAGCGAGAAGAAGTAGTAATGATTTGGGAAGTAGGTAGGATTAACGAATTATGAATCAGTTAAGATTCGAAAAGGTTTTGTGCAATATTTATTTTAAATTAAGCTACCCAGCGTCTCCATCGGTAATATTTGAGTCGATTATTTGCCTAACTTATTGCTATTGCCTTGAATAATGTAAATGGAAATGCTTTGTCAAGGCAATATTGCCCGGTAGTTAAGAGGCAATTATTGATTTCCATCGTCGAGGCAACAAATGTTTCGTTTCACCATTTTCAAAATGGGATTCTCCGTGAATTTAAAGGGTAGAATATAGAAACGCATGACAACAATTAGTGAATTAAAATCCAATATTATTAAAAACAGTGGATTATTACACACATTTTACAACTGGAATTACCTGGCAATGAAAATTTCTATCCAAACAATTACATAGTGGTCGTTCCCATTCCAATTTCCATTGCCTCAAATATTGCCAATGGAGCCACAGTTTTAAGAGAAATAAAAACTGATTAGGGCATATTTAGATAGAAGGAATAGGTATTTAAGTTATAGAATTTTGTGTAGTAATATTTTTACTATCAAAATGCCTATCGATTGATATAACGAAATTTTGGTTGTTGCAATAGAGCATTTTTTTTAAATATAGCAAATGGCCAAGATAAAGTCCGGGTTGAGATCCGAAAATTTGTAGGAAGTACCTAAGAAACAGATAAAATCCTGCGATAACTCCCAAGTAACTCGAAGCAGCAAGTGCAAGATCAGTGGCCAAATATTATGCATGACAATATTGAATGGATAGGTCAATGTATGGACATGGCTTTTTGTGTTTCCGTTCGTTTGGTTTAATCTAACCATCGTTCTTGTAGTAGAAGCGATGGCATGCTATGTGCAACCACGACTGGGCAATTTTGGAGGCACAAAACTCCATGCCCATGTAGTGGTCGTTTTGCACACCTTTTCGTGTTCAGTGTATGTGGTAGATGACATTTTTAATGTCCTTAACTTTAACTTACCTCTGTATCCACAGTTTTTCTTGGCTTATTTTTATCTGCCAAGAAAAGCATGTCCTGATAGGCGAACCACCTACTGGAGTATATTTCGTCTCTGCCACTGCCAGTGGTCCGCGATTCTTTTTCTTTTTTCCTTTCGCGTGAAAATTGGGATTGCAGGTTTTTTATTTTTTTTTCAGTTTCGGCCTTATCTAGGTCAAAAGCCAACGACAGCTCCAGGAGACAATCATGCCTCAGATTTTTGTTTTTATAACCGCTTGTTGTTTGGTCCCACAACAATGGGCGGTCTTTATACATTCTTATGAATGTCAGGGTCTTTTCCTCTGACCAATTCATTTTATTTATGATATACTAAAATAACATGAAAAATTAATAATAAACAATAAACAATCACAAACACAACTCAAAACAATTGGCACTGATTGACGATCCACGACCACTTCAAATTGACAGCTGGGAAATTGTGTTGATGAACATGTTCAGTCGAACAAATTTGTCGATTGCTATCCATTTGAATCGGGTTGCGTTCGGGTCAACAAATGTTGATTGGCATTGTCGATCTACACGTCTACACTTACTCAACATTGTTGATCAACAATGTCGATCTACACTATTCAACATAATGTGGACGCTGCTTAAGAGAGTAATTGGACGGATTTTTGAAAGATTGTACCTCTAGTGTTGACGTGAGAATTTTGCACTATTCTTTCAAGAACGATGTTGAGGAAGTCGCATGACAGCGCGTCGCCTTGCCTAAAACCTTTTTTGACATCAAAGGTGTCGGTGAGGTCTTTGCCGACCTTGATGGAGCAGCGTGCATTCTCCATCGTCATCCTGCACAAACGGACGAGTTTGGCAGGGATGCCAAAACTAGACATTGCTCTTTATAGCTCATCTCTATAAATGCTGTCATATGCGGCCTTGAAATCGATGAAAAGGTGATGGGTATCGATTTGAAACTCCTGGGTTTTCTCCAAGATCTATCGTCGAAAATTTAGTCGATGGTTGACTCCCCTGGCCGAAAGCCACACTGATATGGACCTATCAGGTTGTTGACGAATGACTTCAGGAGTTCACAAAGTATGGCAGAGAAGATCTTGTACGCGATATTAAGAAGACTGATTCCTCTTTAGTTGGTGCAGTCCAGAAGATCGCCTTTCTTAAGGATCGAGCAAACAATGCTGAGGTTCCATTCATCGGGCATGCTTTCCTCCGACCATATTTTACAGATGAGCTGGTGCATATTCCTTACCAATTCATCGCCAGCCGTTTAGAATAGCTCAGCCGCAAAGTCATCAGTTTCAGCAGCTTTATTGGATTAAAGTTTAGATATAGCTATCTTTCACTTCCTCGAGATCGGATGGAAGGAAGTGTTGGCCTACGTCGTCCAGGTTAAATGGTGCAATCTGCATGGCAACGGAATTTGGTTCGTCATCGCCGTTTAACAATTTGCAGAAATGATTTTTCCATATACTCAGCACCGACTGCTATTCCACAACAATTTTCCCCTGATCGTCCTTGCGGGCTTCGGTTCGGGCCTTGTAACCTTGGGAGGTTCTTTTTACTTTTTGGTAAGACGTCCGAACTTCATTCCTGCAATGGCATCCCTCTAATTCCTCGATCGCGCGCTTCTCATGCTCTTTCTTCTTCCTTCTAAGAAGCTTGTGTTCCTCTCCCCTCTTCTGCTCGTAGAGCTCGCGAGCAGCTCTGGTCCTTCTATGCAGCGCCGCTTTGTATGCCTGTTGTTTGGCTGCATGTACTTCCCGGCATTCTTTGTCGAACCAGGGGTTTCGCTGTGGTGGTGGTGTGAGACCCAGCACGTCAGAGGTGGCATCTCTGATGGCTTCCTGGCAGTTTTTCCACTGCTTCTCGGTATTTGCAGTTGGCAGCAAAGAACTGTTTAAGAGGGTGCGAGAGACTCGATCGGAGAAGGACCTGGCGATTTCTTGCGCCCTCACCAATACCTATGCCGAAAAAGTTTTTATGAAAGACTGTGATGTGCTTTTATGCAACTTCTACAACATTTTTCTTGAAAGAATAGTGCCAAGCTCGCACTTCAACACTGGAGGCACAACCTTTCAAAAGTCCGTTCAATTACTAGCTTATGCCAACAATATTGACCCATTGGAATGAACAATACTTGATTTCAGTTGTGCTTTCTTGAGCATTGAGAAGGAACCCAAGAAGATTGGGTTTAACGGTGAATCAAACCAAGACCAAATGTTTGCTGTCAGCAAGAAAAGGCAGTCAACACCAACTTCTCGGACAAAACGTCATTATAGATCTAGTGTCGTACCTCGTGGCATAATGGTTGGCGCGTTGGGCTGTCATGCCCAAAGTCTGGGTTCGATTCGAGGCCGCTGCGTGAGATTTCAATTTGCGAGATTTTTATTAAAAGAATGTATTTGTTGCAATGCAATTCAATTTTGCGACATATCCTACCTACTGCAAAATATATATTCCAGTGTCTGAGTACTTTTAGACCACACTGTTATTATTAATTTGAACTGTTGATTTTTCAATATTATTGTTGTGAAAAAACAAGAAAGAGAGAGAACATGGAGATGGTATATCCAGTTATAAAGTGTCATGTGCAAATTGCATAAATCGTATTTGATCTTGAACTAGAAGATACTTTTAGTTCCATTGTAAACGCGTAAAAGACAACCAAAATGGTTATTAATGGTAATAAAGGATTACAAATTTTTTGTTGACGGGTATAGTTATTAGTTGGAAAGAAAAATTATGCAAAGTGCTCTTGGGTAGGTATGTTCGATTCGATTCGATGATTTGTTGCTGTGAAATTTGAAGTTGCGAGATTTTGATTTACGAGATTTTTAATTGCGAGATTTTGGTTGAATGCGAGATTTTCTAATTGCGAGATTAAGAAATACAAGATTTTAAACTTGCGAGATTTCGTTATTCGGGATTAAAAAAAAAATGCGAGATTTAGTTATTCGAGATTTTGGTTTGCGGGACATCGTAGCGCTCCCTACAACAACTGCTGTACAGCGAGACTGACGCCACAAAAGCGAAAAGCCAATGACTGAGGTAGGTTTGTAGCTGGGTCACCTACAGCGATGGACGTCAATGCTCTGGCCCGAAAGTCTTTGAATCCTACCCCGTACGATGGCGCAGTAGAAGAGGGCAGCGTAAAAGGAGGTACACGAAAGTGGAAGAGGACCTCAACTAACTTGGCGTGCGAGACTGGAGACAGTCTGCTAAGGACCGACCTAGCTTGAAGAAGCTGGTTGGTTGAGTCCCTGGTCCACCCCGGACTGTAGCATCACTATTATGTAACTTATTTTGATGATCATTTTTAACAAAGATATGTATAAACTTTAAGATACACTTAAAGTTTGTCTTTTGATCTCTTAATTTTTTTGTCACTAGTGTACTATAGTCGTTACTCCTTTACTAAACATCTCCTTAAGGTATGTCAACATTTTAAAAAATATTTTCTCAATATCATTTAATTTAGTTTTGGTTGTTAAGAATTAATTATAAAATTGCCTACTCTAGTTTTTAAAATAAATATTTATAATCATATGAAAACTCACGTTTTCTGTAGATTTCTGTAAAAGCAAAAATGAAATGGTTACTCATATATATGCCTTGACATAATTTTACCCTTTTGTCTTTTTGATTCCCTTAAAACCATTCATTTAATTCGTTCACATAGTATGTAGGTATAAGTACAACAGAACTCCCTTTATTTTTGTTCAGGGTTTGCTGGTTGAAATGAAAAGCGACAGGAAATTAAAAGTGAAAGCCACTGCTGTGCTATTCCAATCTAGGAAAAAGACTATTTTTTTTACCTTACCTTATCTACCATTTGCCGGCAATCGTTAATCGTTGAAAAGAATTTAAGATCCAATGTAGGTTGTTGCTATATAAATAGGTAGATATGTATGTATAGTACGTAGGGTACCTACTGTGTACTGTGTGACTTTATACTATAGATTCAAAATACTAAAGGTACCTATACTAGAAAGTCTTATGTAGGTATATTGCTAAGGCATAGTCGGAAGGAAACAGCCATGGTAGGATGTTGTGGTTTGGTTGGTTTTTAGGATAAGCGCACAAAAGTTGGCTAAGGCAGCAATCTGTTTCTAAGTCGACAAAGACGACACGGTAAATTTAAACGTTGAACAATTATTTTTTTTTCCTTCTCTTTTTAAATATTTTTTTTTTCTTATATTAACTGGGGACTGTTTTGTTATTCTATACAAAAAAGCGACAGTTTTATATACAAAATTTTAGTAATCTGATGGTGGCTTTGTGTAATTTCTATACCCTGATGATGGTCTCGGTGAATTGTGGTCGTTGTTTCTTCGTAGTTTTTGTTTTATTTTTATTTTTTTTTTTCAGACTTTAAACTCTTTACAAATTACTGCAGGTAAGGCTTTTATCTATTTTATCGAGTTGATGGTGAATAAGAAATACCAAACAAAAATTTATATAATATTTAGTTTAAGAACGATAACTTTTAATAAGAGAGAAGTTAAAATCGTCTATTTTTTTTTAACTGTTTGTGGTAATAACAAAACAAAGTTCAAATAGGATTATATTATTCATTTTTTCAAATACACTAGTCCCAAAGATTTTTTTCAATTTTTGTTAGTGTCTTTTGAAGAGCTGTATCTTTATTATGAGTGGTCGTAATAGACTGAGAGCCCACGACACAATAAGTCAAGTTATTTGCGTTAAGTTGTAATAATTGCCTTTGAGTTGATGAACCAATAACCGTTTGTCTGCCTACCTAAAAACGTGTTGATCAACCTATTGATCGGAGGGAAAAAATGTGCATACAAGAAATATTAAGCTCGCAATTTTGAACAATTGTTGTAATAGGTCAAACTATCTGTTGTACGTTCCTTAAAAGATAGAAAGCGACAACATTTCCAAAACACACTCAGGTTAAAAAGTGATGTGTGGAAACTTCGTAGCTCTCTACTTTCTAAGGGATTCACAACCGATAGATAGAATGTTGACAACAATTGTTCAAAATTGCATGCATTGAAATAAATCGATGTAAAAACTTACGTCAAATTTTACACCTGTTCAAAACGTGTTTAACTAGGCAGACGAGTGGCTAATGGTTCACCACCTCAAAGGCTATTATTGACATGACCTTACGCAAATGACTTGACATATCGATACCTTCCCATAAGAATGTACTTAGCGACATTCTCAAAATTTTAAACTCAAATTTTAAAAAACCTCTGGATCAATTATTTATTTGTGTATTTTTTAGTAATAAACTGATTTTTAAAGAATTTTGAGTTGAAAATTCCGTTTCAAAACTTTTTATTCCTTTAAGTACTCAAATAAATAACAACAGGAGTTTTTTTCGATGCCTCTTAAATTTTTGAAATGTCGCTTAATACATTCTTACGGGAAGGTATCGATATGTATTATGTCGTTGGATCTAAGACTATATTGAGTTGGGACAAAATGCATTCTACACCTTTTTTTCAAGATTTGCTTACAAATATTTTTTTGAAGTACCTTTATAGCGCTATTGCCAGAAATGATATTTTTTTAAGGTTCTCATTTTGTTTGCATGGTTTATCTGACTTTGAATGAAAACAAAATAGCTTTTGATTTGATTACCAATATCTCAGCAAATAATCACGTCATAAGAAATGCAAGGACAGCTTTGGAAATTTGAATGTTTTAACAAGATTTTTTTAAGGCTTTGCGTTTGCAGACATTTCTTTTTTACCCTTCACCATTAGTATAAAAAAGTACTAAAAATTGACTTTTTGTGGTCTTCCAGAAAATGTTTTGTTTCTTTGAAAATTTCGATTGCATGACTTTCAACATTCTTGAAAATTTTCAAATTGATTCACCGAACCGTACTTCCAAATTTTCAGAGTCTCACACAACAATAATTAAGGGAACTAATTGTGTTGTTCCTATAAGCATTTCATAGTCGTCATAAAAATGAATATAAAAACAACAATTGCCATCGACTTCTTTTATAGTTTTGCATTGGTTAGACTTTTTTTGACTTAAAATTAAATAAAAAGTACATTTTTCTAAAATAAAATAAAAAAAAAAAATCAAAAAATTTTCGTAGAAAAAAAACTTAAAAATTTTGAATTAAGGATTATTTTTGTGTCTTGAAATTCTGTATGGGGTTATGAAACAAGCTAGTTTCCATTAAGTGTACAAGTTAAATTGACGAATTCATCAGAATCGTCCAATATATAAAGTTGAAAATAGATTCTGGCTTCCATAGATGAACAACGGTATCAACAAATTCAACACTCACACGCCATATACCTGAAGCCTGATTCACAATGCGACGGGAAAACAAGACGAGAGCGTGACGTGATTCGCTGTCATCTTTTTCAAGTTATAAAATCGTTTCCCAATTCACAATGCGGCGAGATTCTTTACAACGAAAACTTTTTTCTCAAAAATAAAAAATAATAAAAATTATCCAAAAAAACTTTAAAGACAACAGATTAGGAATTACTTCATCTTTTAATTTCAAGTTATCGTATTTTTTCTTTAAAAAAATACTTCCATTATGTTAATATAAATTCTTAGCTTCATTGTGTATATCCTCATATACTTTCATTGTTTGAAATTCGTTTGACAGCAACGACGGGATCTCGTCACGTTCACGTCTCGTTGCATTTTGAATCAGACTTGAAGCATAGTTACACCGTTTTTTAGTTTGAAGACTGTTGTTTAATAATTAATAGTCAATTCGAACAAAAAAGAACTCAGGAAGAGTCGAATGTAGGCACAATTTGCTTAGCACTTCTTCTTCGGAAAATATTTGCAGTCTTTAATAATATTATTCCGAAATTATTAAATTCTTGAATTCAACGGTAAAATTGATGTTTTTTCACCAGCACTGCACTGGTAAAAATATAGAATTTGTTGCTTTCATAATTATTCATCCTGGACTTTAAACACCATAAATTTGCTAAGTGGTAATTACCTACACTGATGTAAAAACAAAAAAAAATACTGATATTTGCACCTGTCTGGTGATTGAACATACCTACTCTTAATGCAGCAATGGAGTTGCATGAGTGAGACAGAGAACGAGAACCTGTAAAGGTATTTAAAATCATTGGAATTTCGAATTGGATATGATTCCAAGATAAAACTCATTAACAAACAAATTACACTTTTGAAGGAAATTACATTGAAACATGCTCTTTGAAGCTAAAAAGTAACGTTCCGAAAATTTTAAAATAATGTTCCTGGACATACCTTTCAATGTCTGTGTAAGAACAGTGCGAAATGAGACTTTTGGATTAAAAAAAATAGATTTCATTCTCATTTCCTTGAACAATTTTTTTTCTGCTCTTATGGCTAATTTCATAAACAAACACTAAAATTACTTTTATCTAAACTCCTTCTAAATTTTATCAGACATTTAAATTTTTTCAGATTCACCAATATAGAAAAGGGATATCTTAGGGATATTTTAATTTGACTGAGTTTGCTCACATCCCTGGATTCAAAAACAGAGGTTGTTTCCCTCGCACATGCGAAGTGTATGAAAAAAAGTGAAAAACATTATGGATGAGGGACAATTATTCTGACAGCAGAATATCAGCTGTTGTTGACTGGAATGGCTTAACAAAAAAGACTTTTAAAATTTAGTGAGACAAAAACGAGATTTTAGTTTACAAGGGCATTTAAAATCTTCTTAAATATAAAAGTATTTGGTGAAACCAAAAAATCACCATTTAAAGGCTAAATGGCTTTTTAAATAATTAAAAGCCTTTGGTGAAATTGGCCATTAGAGTTTTGAAACCATTGGAAAACCGGGCATCTTAAAAGAAAGGAAAAGGACAACTCAAAAGTCTTTAAGCCTTGATGTTTTAAATCCTTCTTCGAATATAAATTAACTTGAGCGTAAGGCTTATGAACTGAAGTCAGTCCTTTTAAAAACAGGGTATTTAAAAAAAAATCAGCATTTTACAACTTCCTTGTTTCTTGAGCGATTTGAATAAAATGGACACAAGTGATGGCTGATATAGAATTAAAAAGAATAAAATATTTTCGATCAAAGAGCAACGAAGTTTCAAAATGTTGACATATTTTGGATACACCCTGTTTTGGAATTCGTTTTCGTTTTAAGTTCTATCTTAGCTTTCACCAGTGTCAATTTCAAGGAAATCGCTCAAGGAACAACGAAGTAACAAAATTATGATATTCCTTTTTGAAATTTTTTTTTTCTTTTCTAATTTAATGTCAGTTCCCACCTTTGTCAATTTCATTGAAATCGCAGAACAGTTCCGAGGGTTTTGAAAATTTGGATTTTCGAAACTTTCCCCTTTCGCTAAAATAAAATTTACTTTCTTATTTGAACGGATTGTGAATGGATCTTATAGTTCCTGCGTTATAAATTCGGGAGCGAACCACATTATTTTACGGATCGCAGCAAATTTGATTCGATCGTGATGACGAATTTTATTTTAAAAGATCCGAAAATCTTTGTTCACGAGAACGAATCATATTTGACTGTTCTCCAAACATTAGAAAAATATTAAACTTTTTGTTGGATTCAGGGTTCGAACCACCCAGGAAAGAAAGTTGGGTACTCGTAAATAAGAATTTCGCATTTCGAAAACTCGCAATTATAAAATCTCGCTTTTCATAAGCTCGTAAAATATAACCTCTCAAAATTATGCTTTTTGCAATGCAATTCATGCATTTTTTTAACCCAAATTTCGAAAATTCAAATCTCAACCGAGATTTTGATATGCGGTATTTTAAATTGTGAGATTTCGGTCGATTTTTATGAGATTGTAAAATACGAGATTCTTGCAATTGTAATTGCAAGTTTATGAAAAGCAGGATTATTACTTTGTGAGAATTCCTGCGATATGTCGTTATTCGAGACATTGGTTTGTGGGATTTCGTAGATACAGAAAAGACTGTCGAAAATGTTTCACTGTAGCTAAAATCACTCAACAAAGTGTTGGATTGAAACTCTTACACCAAAGGAAACCCTTTAAGTAAACAAGAAAGCTTTGAGGAAGTCAAAGAGATCCTTTTCACCAATTTTCTGTGCATAAATAGAAGAAACTTCATGGGCATCTAGACTGAGAAAAATTCTCTCTTCAAATCTAGTAATGTGCATAGTCAGGTTTTGCTTCTATTAATTGAAAAATTCTTGGTCGTCATCTGGTATAGCGAACCATGAACCAAACGATTCAGAAGCCGATGCCTTACACACCGCACCACCATTACCACATGATTACTCAATCCTAATGCGGGTTTCGTTTATTTATCAATTGCAACGGTGACTATAGCATTTTAGCAAATAGTTGTCTGCGCATACAGCTGTTTTCCTAAAAGCTTCTCCACAATTGACCAACAATAATACTGGCATCACCATTCCTTTTTGAGCTCTCCATGAGGAGATGGCTATCATGACCGAACAATATCAAAGGTGATGATAAAAGTATAGCCTTGTATTGACTGAAAGAAAACGTGATACCAACGACATAGATAGTCTAGCAGCTATGAAAGCTCTGGACTCGGTCTCTGCTAATTCTAAATTAGTCCTAAATTGCCATATTCATTGCTGCTGGAGAACGCGCAAAAGTTTAAAATTCACCTGTGTGTGGTCATGTAGGGTGCCAGGGCAAAATATATATTAAGCCAATAAACCATTCAATGATTCAATTCAAGTAGATTTAACTCTTTTTCGAGATGTAACTTTTCTTGTTGCTTGACAATCACAAATAAAAGAAGATAAATATTTGAGGAGGGGGGATATTGCTGCTATTCAGTAATTAAAAACAAATAATCATTGAAACTTACCTCACAACCTTCTTCATCCCAACGAAATTTACAATTTGGGCGTCCGTTGCATTTTAAATTAGCTGCTATACATGTCGCATCTTCACAATCATACTCATTTGCAGCACATCCAGCTAAATATTTGATTTAAGAAAAAAAAAAATATTAATACATTTACATATAATGCGAACGTTAAACATTATTTTGACAAAAAATATTTGATAAAATATATTTACTCAATGGTTTATCCCTGAAAGCTGTATATAAAATACTAAACGATGAATCAAAAGCTACTGGTTCTGCATAAAACCGAATGTGTAAAATATTCGATTCAGATGCCACGGGCTCTCCTGTCGAACCACAAAAGTTCTTAACCCTTTTTGTTTTTGGTATAATTTGATATATGCGAAAAAAAAGAAAATAAGGATAACAAAGGTGAATTTGATTAAATTGAAAAGGCTATGCAATGTATTAATTATTAAACAAAAATAAAAACTCACCTTGAGGGTATGTTTGTATCTTTAGCGAATATATCAATAAAATTTTTATCACAATCGTTGGGTGTTTTCAAACTAAACGTACTAAATTTTACTTGAATCTGAAAAAAAAAATAAAAAAAATGTTTTTTTAAAGAAAGAGAACACATTTTTATTTATTTTTATAATTCATAAAAATATTAAATGAAATCATTTAATAAAAAAAAATTAAATAAGCGTAGGTACTATCATCTGTTAAAAATCTTCAAGCGGCAGTATCATCTTGCTATATGGTGCGAACTGCGAAGTCTTATAAGTTTCAAATATTTGTCTGACTTCAGGTTTCGGGTAAACCATCAGTGGAAATTTTGAAGAGTTACGAATCAAGACTGCTTTTTCCTTTTTAATCTAGGGTATAAAGTGGAATATCCTACAGGGTACTCCAGTTGTATTCTTGCGGTACCTCTCAGATCGAATGAAACAACTTACTGGAACTTACACTATTGGACATCGGAGGAGAGTCAACCTCTGATCAAGGAAGAAATACTACCTCCCAGATAAAAGCAAAATTCAATTAAAGTACAGTGTCTACTAGAAATGAAGAAAGCCTAGGCTTTAACGTAGACAATGATGAGAAGCTATAGTATCACCAAGCACCTTAAAATCACCGACGACACGCCACCAAGTAACCGCTTTTCGAACCGCATTACGTTCAGGGTTGATATCGGCTAAGGTAATTTTTGATAGTTGACCAGTCCCACCACAAAAGACTGTGATAGTTGACAGTTGACAACACAATAGACTTCTATTGTGTCTACTATCCAAACTAGCTCATCTGATTCCACTCTAGCTTCAAAACCTTGGTAAGCTAGGTGCTCTGGATGATGCATTAAAGAAGTTTTCCTTCTGCTGGGAGCATTAGCTGAAGTTCAATGGGTAGCTCTTCAGAACCAGTCCATACATCTGGTTGATTTCGCCGGAGCAGAAACAGCGGGTAGGTTAAGAGAGGGGCAACAAAGTTGAGTGTTTTGAAGGGAATCAAATTAACTATACATACACGGAAGACCAAATCTCCTATGTGCACACAATTACAAAGTTATAGCCTACATGTATGTATGGGACCAGACATCAGGAAAGAGCAACTGCTGGTGAAGGTGATGACTGATGAGCAAAAATTCTAGGTCATGAAGGACCATAAGGAAAGCTATTATAACCTACTTCTCTATAAGTTTGGCCAGGTTACGGTGTTTGGTCTCGGGAAAACAACAGCAACAGTAAACAATCCTCTCCTAGAAACCAGGTGACGTCACTGGCAATCGTGATAGGTTCATCAGACAAAGAGATAGAGGGCTTAAATCTCTCTTCTATAGTCGAGCAGACCATGAAGAGGTTCTTTCAATCGAGCAGACCATGAAGAGGTTCTTTCAATCGAAGAAGAGGAAGAACACATGCTTATCCTCTCCATCTACCTTCTGCTACTGAAAATAGAATGAACGAAACGGAATCAATACTAGGTGAGTCCAAGTGAATATCCATTATGTAAAAGTAGAATGAGCCATCTTAGTAAGGTCATTCACTGTGGATAACTTAAGGTAAGCACTGATATAAAAACCCTGGGTGCACTGAGATCAAGTTAGAGGATTGTAAAGTAGTGACTTCAAATTAATGTTGGATACAAGAGTGAACTCACCCTCACTCAGAACTTGCACACAAATAAGAATTGAATAAATTTGCCTTTCAAATTTTATGACTAGGAAACTTCCCAATTTAGACCCAAATCAACAATGAAGGCAGTACTACTGGACAATGTTGGCAACAGGAGCCAAATACTTCGGTAAAGAAGTCAACATTCCACCGATAAAAGTACAAAGGATGGGGGATTAGTGAAGTCAAAGGAAGCTAGGACTCCTAGTTGAATATGATGCTAACGCTTTGAATAAAACTTGGGGTAGCACTGATATAAACACAAAGGTTTAGTACCCTTTATGTTCGTAAAATACCCAGAAATATTTTATTTAAGGAATACTCTTACTTTGTTCTAGAAATTTTAGCTTTTGAAACTCCAAACGAAGGCTTTCTAACAAAGAATACCAATTTTTAAATCAGAGTTAGTGAGCTGCCTTTCTAGACAACACTTTCTATATGATGCCGTTAACAAGAGCGTCCCCATAACTATAACCATATGAATTGGTGAGATGAAAGCTACATGACTTAACAGCAAAAAGAAAAAAATAATGCTCCGCACTGGAGAGTATCATTCTACAGGAGACTCCAGTGGAAGAAATTGAACAGTTTAACTACCTTGGCAGTATAGTTTCTGCAAATGGCGGTACGGATTTGGACTGGACATTAAAGTCGAATTAATAAGGCTCGTTCTGCCTCCAGTACTCTGTCCCCAATTTGGAAATCCAGTCAAATCACTTTTCGCACTAAATTGAGATTTTTCGAAATCAATGTCAAATCCGTCCTGATGTGCTTGCGAAACCTGGAAAGCCACGTCTACCATTTCAAGGAAATGCAATTTTGTGAATCGCTGTCCACGCCACATCCAAGACATTCGCTGGCCACAAATTATATCAAACAAGGAACTGTGCAACAGGACAAGTCAAGAGTGGCTGGACGATGACATAAGAAAGCGTAAATGGCAAATGGTCAGAAACTGAGGAAACCAAACGATGAAATTACAAAGTAGTCCTTTGAATGGAATCCTCAGGCTGCACGGAGTTTGGAAGACCAAGAACGACATGGAAATTGTCTTAGCAGAAGCAGAATCAATGTGGTCACAGTTATAATACCTTGCTGCAGATCGTAAAGGATGGAGACGATTTGTTAACGCCCTATGCCCCAAACGGAATTACAGGACACGACGATGAAGCTGCAAGAACATAAGATGTCCTAGCTGGACCAAATGTATTGCAAATCATTATAATAATAGGTTGCATACAGGGAGGGCTATTAAACTCTTACAGCCCTATTATTGACACGATTCAAAACTAGTTTTAACGTAAAACTAGTTCTATATAGTCTGGGAGCCCACCGTTAGATTAATATCTCATCGCGGCCACGCAAAAATTGGATGCCAATCGATAGCTTTACATTTACAAAACTGCTGGTCGGACAAGCTTTATGTGGTCGCAATGGTTAGAAAATGCACTTTTCATTTGCATTTTTCGCTAAATGTATTAGCGGGTGGCAATGGTGCAGTGGATGTAGTGCTTGACTGCTAACTTAGAGGTGTGGGTTCGAGCCCCATTCTAGGCAGCATTCTTTTCTACAATCTCCCAGCTTAACTGGACGCCACCCGTGAGATTTAATGAGATAATAAACACCTTGATCTCAATCCACTGTGCCAAATCTTTCCTATCCTCCTACTCTTTCTAACTAGTGCCGTGCAATTCAGGTTGCATTTAAAAGACCTAAGGTCTTACAGGCATATAGTTTAAAAAAAAAAAAAAAAAAAAAAAAAAATGTACCTATAATATAAGCAACTTATATAAATGGGGTATCAAATGAAGCTAGGACTGTCCTCTATACACAATAGCGATGGTCGGACAGAGTTTTTTGGCTGTTGCCACGAGTCCGACCACTTTTC